>OY744607.1:58585135-58610135 GCA_963556255.1 Allolobophora icterica
CCAATTCAGATATTAAAGATATTGAAGATAATGAAGATACTGCTTCAATATCTTGAAACTGATGTCTTGGTTTGACTCCGGCTAAAAGACAGTTATACGTAGATTGACCTGGAGGCCACAGGTGGCTACTGCTCTGGCAGTACATCTAAGCCACAGGAAATAAATTGAATTGAAAATTGAATTGAACTATAGCCAGGCAATGTGCATCACAAAAGCTTACGTGTCAAAAGCCTACCTGCAAAAGCCTACCTGCCAAAACCTGCCTTCCAAAAACCAACCTGCCAAAAGCCGATAAATTCCCAATCGAGGCTGCTTTGCTTTGGTGGTGGTCATCCTGGAGACTGCTTGACCATGTCGGTTCCTGCTAAGCTGCAAATGTAAAGGTGACATATCTGTTTATGAGCCTCAATAGAATAGACACAACCTCAGCCATCCTCCAACAGAACACAAAATCCCGATGACTTGACTGATTCATCTGTCCACAAAGATAATCCCCACATTATGTTGTCGACTTGTGTTGGCTTAATTAGACAAAACAATAATTAATGTCCCATTATCATCTTTCGTAATCATCCGTCAGATGACATGGCTTCGCTTTTCAATCTATCTTGTCACAGAGGAAGCTTTAGACTTTTTGCGTGTAAACATGTATGTAAGTTACAAGTTCCAAGATAGCATGTCTAAAGACTTATGATGATGATGATGATTGATGATGATGATGATGATGATGATGATGATGATGATGATGATGATGATGATGGTGGTGGTGGTGGTGGTGATGATGATGATGATGATGATGATGATGATGATGATGATGATGATGATGATGATGATGATGATGATGATGATGATGATGATGATGATGATGATGATGATGATGATGATGATGATAGTAATAATAATATCTTTTCAACGCCTGGCATGGATAATTCAACGTTTTCAATGCAGTTGCTTCCGCAACACTTTCTCTACACCAGAATTGGCAAATAGTGACCGTCCCACAAGTTTCTCTCTCTCTCTCTCTCTCTCTCTCTCTCTCTCTCTCTCTCTCTCTCTCTCTCTCTCTCTCTCTCTCTCTCATCTCTCATCTCTCTCTCTCATCTCTCTCTCTCTCTCTCTCTCTCTCTCTCTCTCTCTCTCTCTCTCGGGGCATAAGAATAATAATGACGATTTATATTTCGTCGACGCATGGCCTATAGGCCGAAGAAAAACATCATACATCTATATAATAAAGCGAGAATTCTGTGTGTGTGTCCCTCTGTCTGTCTGTTTGACCGGGCTTAACTGTCTACAATTTTGGCACCTTTTCACTCCAAACCTTCACTGCTGTGTCGGCCTCGGCTTCGGACACCCAGTGGAGGGGTTCGCGCCCCCCGTTTTCACCGCTACCATGGTGGAAAAAACGGCCAAAACATCGCCCCAAGCGATAGGAAAATTACCGTTCCGCCAGTGACATTAGGCTTACTGCATTGATGCAGTCCCTGCAGTGACATTAGGATTACTGCATTGGATGCATGCACGTGTAACAAACATCGAGAGAAATTTATTGTTGGTAAGTCCATTTGGGGGTGCTGGTGGTGGGGGTGGTGGTGGTGGTGTGGTGGGTGGTCGTGGGTGGGGGGTGGTGGTGGGGTCGTGGGTGGGGAGGCAGGTGGTGGGTGGTTGGGGGTGGTGGGTGGGGGGTGGGTGGGCTGGGGGGTGGGTGTGGGTGGGTGGGGGGTGGTGGTGGGGGTGGTGGGTCGTGGTGGGTGGGGGTGGGGGAGGTGGTAGGGGGTGGTGGGTGGGGGAGGCAGGGTGGTGGGTGGTTGGGGTGGTGGGTGGGGGTGGGTGGGTGGGGGGTGGGTGTGGGTCGGGTGGGGGGTGGTGGTGGGGGTGGTGGGTCGTGGTGGTGGGGGGTGGGGGGGTGGTAGGGGTGGTGGGCTGTGGGGGTGGTGGTGGGATGGTGGGTGGGGGAGGGGTGGGGGGTGGTGGGTGGTGGTGGTGGTGGGGGTGGTGGGTGGGGGGTGGAGGTGGGGGGTGGAGGTGGGGGGTGGTGAGTGCGGGGTGGTGGTGGGATGGTGGGTGGCGGGGGTGGGGGGGGGTGGGTGGGGTGGTGGTGGGGTGGGGGTGGAGGTGGGGGTGGTGGGTGGGGGGTGGAGGTGGGGGTGGTGAGTGGGGGGGTGGTGGTGGTGGGGGTGGTGGGTGGTTAGGGGAGGGGGTGGTGGTAGGGGTGGGGGTGGTGGTGGGAGGGAGGGTGGTGGGGGGGTGGTGGTGGTGCAGTGATTGAAACTTATAACCCCGGGCAACGCCGGGTAATCCAGCTAGTTACATAATAACTATGTAGGCCCTATATATATATATATGTATATATATATATATATATATGTATACATATAATCGTATGCGCGACATAATACCTCATTCGCACACGCACACACATGCGAGCGTGTGTGTATTGAAAATGAAAAATGCAATGCATGTATATTGGATTGATGTCTGCGTATAGAGATGAATGCTTTGGTTGTTGTTTTTGTATAGAAATGGCTGATTATTTCGTTTTTCTTTTGCATTAGCAGCATTTGCGGCGAATAATATAGGAGATAATTAATGTTCGAAATCATGTCATTGGACGACGCTATTACGACAGGAATATTACACGGGCCCCCCTATAGTCGGCAATGCCTTCATAATGCGTATTGTACATACATAGTGGTGTATATGACTAGACTATATGGGGTATATACACATACATATACTCGAAGCAAAGACTATTAAAATAAGTTATTCTTTGGGCCTAGACTTTGCAATACAGACACAGCGATACAATGGATCTGAAGGCAAAAGAGAACAATGCATCCAAAATCAGATTGCCATAGATACATATAGATGGGTTTTACATTCGCAGTTTCCCAATAAGGATAACTCATGTTCATTGCTACAATAATTTCAATTGGAATTTGACATTCATCGCTGTTTATATCGTCTTATCCGTTGCAATCAGTTCTGCCTCGAGCTAACAACAGCTACACTCTATTCTTCTTCAAATTACTTCATTTTTCTATATTAAAGCATGATTATCACACATAATTTTATATACATCTGTTATTTCCACGTTCGTTACTATAGGGATAGTATAGGCTGAATTTTATCTTTGTAGCCTCGGTGTTATGTGATCACATATTTATATAGCGCCTCTTCAGAGAAACTCACAGAGCGCTTCTGACCAAACGACGCGGTGTCTATTAATAGAAATCATTGGCGCGCTGTATATAAATTTATATTAGTTCCTTCAGCGCCGACATTTCTAAGAAAATGTTATGACGCAATTTTTGGGTAACGAACACTGTAACGAATATCACGTAAATTGTAACGAAGTAAAAGTACTGAAAAATGGGTTAAATTTACTTCGTTAAAGTGAGAATATTTCCGTTTTGTGAAGCCTCCTTAAAAGTAAAAATATTGAAACTTTTACTTACGTGCAGTAACGCGTTACTTTTACTTCGTTACTGTACAACACTAGCTATACATCCAATTAGACGGACGGCAGCTTTTAAGATTGACTGCAGTTGGTTAAAGTGGCAGAGAGTAAGCCCTTCATATACACAGTGTTGTCATATCGACCCCTGAACATATGAATGCATACATGATGGTTGTGGCAGCTTGAGCTGTAGGTGAACGGCGTATCGTGCGCAGTGATGGGCAATAGTTAACTAAAAAGTTGCTAACTTTTAGTTTAACTAAGAAAATTTTAGTTAGGGAAGAAGTTTAACTAAAAAAAGTAGTTTAGTTAAAACCATAGTTTAACTAAAAAAATTTAGTTGCTAACTAAAAAGTTTAACTAAAGAAATCAGCAATACACATCTATTTTTCGCAATATGCAATATGCAACTATTTTTCCACAGTGAACATTGAACAAGTGCTGTCAGCAAAAAAACATTTTAACACTGCATGGTTTTAGCATTAACAGCCTGTGTTTTCAAATTCATACACTACTTACAGTACACATGTAACTGTATGCCAGAACAATACACATTGCATAGTTTGAAGGTGAAATTGTCATTGACGCTTTGCATTACTACAGTCCACGTAACGTCTTTTATCGTGAAAATGTTTGTCGTAAAAAGTTGGAAAGTGTTTAACTACTTTTTTTTAGTTTAGTTAACTAATTTCCAAAATCAGTTGCCAACTTTAGTTTAACTATTTTATTTTAGTTGGAAAATAGTTTTAACTTAACTAAAAGAAAATAGTTTAGTGCCCATCACTGATCGTGCGTATCTGGCGCACGTTTTCATCGATGGCTCTATATTCATTCATTCATTCATTCATTCATTCATTCATTCATTCAGTCATTCGGAAATTTAATAACGCACCTTCAAGAAACCTACTCAGAAGGGCTCCCAGCCCAGCCATGGCAATAGAGATTAGACTTGAGGAGCTTGTAAAAAGCAGATGTGTTACCCTTGGAGAGTAGGCGAATCTCTAACGGAAGACCATTCCAAATGGAGGGTCCAGCAATAGAGAAAGTCCTAATTGTGAAGCGAGCCCGGGGGACTAAAAGTTTTCCCCCAGAAAAGACCGAAGAGCACGCCGACCAACTGAATCAGAGACCGGGCGGAAGAGATCACACAGATAGGCCTGGGCGCAGCCTAAGGGACAGCGCCAAACAAGTACAGCAACCCTATAGCAGATACGCTGCGGGACAGGGAGCCAGCGCAGCACATCGCGCATGTATGCAGAAATAGGGGCATATTTCGGGATGCGTCCAATGAGCCGTGCTATACGGGCCTAAGCTTATATATGTGTGTGTATGTTTGTTTGTGCATGTGTGTGTGTGTGGCTGTGTTTAACTTCTTCGCTACAGAGTCATTTGATTCTATTGGATAATTTTTATGTTTTGGTGATTTATATTTGCCATTGGTCTTGTGACTTTGTCTGTGATCGTTAATCAGCTATTCACCTTTTGATTTTCAGTTTCTGACCACGTATACCTTTTGACCTTGGCTTTGTTCATCTGTAGCTTTTGGCCTTCTACATTTGCCTTTGAACAGTGGCCAACGGATTTGTCACGAACAAATATTTTAAAGCATGCCAATATTTAAACCGAGATGAAGGAGAAGACATAAAGTTGTTTGAAGCACGCCATAGCCACTTATTGAATGTATGCCTTTCGTAGCCTTTAAGATGATTAACTAGTTACAGATGTTACAAGACGACAGGAACTGAGTAAGTGAGCGCTGTTACTCGATGTTGGTTGGAGACAGTTGCAAAAGTTTATTAACAGATTGTTCATTAAATAGAGTCCGTCTCATGAGTCGTCTCTCGATCATTCCTTTAAAGTTTTTTTTCATATTCATACAGTTTTTTAACGCCATTTCTGGAAAACGAGTCGGAAAAATGTAGACAATATAGGCGTTTTGTCGAAGAGACTGCCATGACAGAAGGTCATCATAACCCTGTACTTTTTCCTAGAATGCAAGACGACTGAAATACCTTGAGACTAAAATTACGTACATCGGTGTCTTTTTCGCCTTTCGGTAATAACTTTCATGTCAAGTTCCATGTCACGTCGACACAGCTGCAGTACGACTTCAAACTGCTTGACGTCAACTGATCCGGTAAGGTGACGTACTTAGACTCGGTGCTCTCGGTGCTCTTGGCAAGGTGAAGAGGAAATTGCTTCCTGTTAATGAAACGCGTCTGTTGGCTGCGTTGTTTCATAATGTAACTTTCGCCACCTTGTGATATGTGTCACGTGGGTCGTTTTCGTCGAAATATAAGCGCTATATAACTTACTTGTTTCAGTGAAATTCTTAAATCAGCTTTCGTTCCAACATCAAGGCTTTAACAGAGTACTAAGGCTGCTTTAGACAATTTTTGAAACAATAAGAACAAGATTTTTAATAATTCTCGGAAAGGAAAAGATAGCTCGGGAACGGTTAGAATTCGGCCGAGTGAAAGTGCAGCATTGGTATTAAGGGGTTGGAATGCGCTTGAATTGGTCATTGGTTTCTCCGGCGTTACCAGTTATACGAGACAGACAGACAGACAGACAGACAGGCAGGCAGGCAGACAGACAGGCAGGCAGGCAGGCAGGCAGATCGCGACAGACAGACATACGACGCCCCAATTCTTCGAATTTCTATTTATTTCGCCGTTCGCAGATCACAACTAGAGCAGTCATGGGTAAATTCTAAATTGGTTGAAATCGCTTTGAATCGCACTCGAAATTAAATTGAATGATTGAAGATTTCGCAGGAGCAAATTTGATGTAACTTCTTTGGCGATTCGATCTAGCTTTCAGAAATTTGTGAGCACAAGCTAATTAAGTTATATTTCTATAAATTTTTATTCCAGTTCATATCGATAAATTCGTTCAGTTGTTCGTTCATTCATTACTAGAATTTGTTCAGCGCTCATACTCATTACTCAGCCCCTCCTCGGTGAAAGAAAACAGTTTTCAAGTTTAGATTAAAGATTAAAGTTTTTGCCTAAGCCGTTTGCTTCCTGATAGTCTACCTCTTCAGGTCTTAACTTCATATCTTAACTTCATACTAGGCCTATGCCATTGGGCAGACATGCAACGCTAATCGCAGCTGTCATGCCTACGTTTGTTTGTTTGTTTTTAGCTGTGAAACTACGAACAAATGGACTGTGAAACGTAGGCTAAAGTCTGAAAAGCGAAATTAGGACTGATACACCGAATTTTTAAAACATTTTCGGATTAAAATATTTACTATTAAACCACTACAAGTAGAAATTGAGGTAATCTTAAAACAAACTAAGAAATTGTCAACCGCTCCTAAATGCGCAACTCTAAAGCATGATAGTAATAATGTGAGCAATTCTCATTTTAGCGATCAATCTTGAAGACAATTTTGAAGACAATCTTAAGGCTTTCTGATAAAATGAAGTTACATTAACTAATCGTTGCTATGTCTTATTATGGCTATGACACTGTAATTTTATACGGGCGACTTTGACTTGGTGAAGTATTTTAGTAGGAAGTAAATGACTTCATAGGAAGTAGAAGACTTGGTGAAGCGTCCTTTACTTTAGTTTTGGATTTGAGTGAGGACTGTCGGTCGATGATTTGGAAGATGATTTGAGATACGAGACTTGGATTTATGAATCAACGTTGGAAGAAATGTTGGAAGGGATGAACATTCAGCCGTCGAACAACAGCCAAACAGTTTGACCTGACTTTGACCTGAACACCTCTTGTTAGCCTATAGCTCCGCAATATATAAACTGATGGTTGCCTCTGTAAAGACAGTGCAGTCTAGATCCACCAAGCGCCAGCAACGGTATAAGGCAGGCTTTGATCTGAACGGTAGAAAAGAGGATTAATCTCATGTAATTGTAAATGAATCAGCGGCTCTTCTCTTTGAACGCAGCCGAAGACGTCGATTTCTCACAGAACTTCGCCTGTAAAGCTCTTAGCTCAGAGACTGCTCTGAAAAAACTTTCAACCGCGGCGCCATCTGCTGACCCTATTAGCGTGAGTGTGATTCGTGGAATAGACAGTGATGGGCAATAGTTAACTAAGAAGTTGCTAACTGTTAGTTTAACTACAAAAATTTAGCTAAGGATGAAGTTTAACTAAAAATAAATAGTTTAGTTAAAACCTTAGTTTAACTATAAAAAAATTACTTGCTAACTAAAAAGTTTAACTAACAAAATCAGCAACACACATCTATTTTTCGCAATGATCATTGAATACTGGCAACAACTCAACACAAAACTTATTGATTTACACTGCATAATTTTAGCATTAACAGCCTGTGTTATCAAATTTCATGCACTACTTACAGTACGCCTGTAACTGTATGCCAGAACAGTATACATTGCATAATTTGACGGTGAAATTGTCATTGACGCTCTGCATTATAACAGTTCACTTAACCTCTGTTATTGTGAAAATGTTTGTCGTAAAAAGTTGGAAAAAAGTTGGAAAAGTTTAACTACTTTTTTTTAGTTTAGTTAACTAATTTCCAAACTCAGTTGCCAACTTTAGTTAAACTAATTTTTTTTAGTTGGAAAATAGTTTTAGTTTAACTGTAAAAAAATAGTTTAGTGCCCATCACTGGGAATAGAGGCCATCTAGGTGCGACCCAGATTGCGTGCGCGCGATTCGAGCAGAAAGCTAGTGTTCTCGTTGCCATCTTTTATGACAGATGCTGATTGAAGACAGGCGAATGGATGGAGAGTCTGAGCTAAGCTGACGGCGTTGAATTGGATTTAGTACCATGGGTCTGCGAAAAAGGTTCCGGCCTTGAGAGGGAAACAATATCCTGTGATCAATGGGGAGTGGCATCTAGTGTTCTGACCCCGGATTCTGATGCATCAAAAGAGTAATCGAGTGCAAATCGATGACAGATGTGACGGAAATCAGTTTCATCAGCCTTGCCAAAGAATGAAAGGTTATCACAAAATTGGTCGATTAGCCTTCATGCAATCACTCAAGACCCTCCATTGAACGTCCTTCTGCAAATGACCTTTATGCAATCGACGGATCCTGACATTAGTAAATAAAGGCGAGTTACAAATATGTATGCATAGCAACTAAAAAACTGAAGTAGTTTTGCCTACGTATAATCAGACGGGCGTTTGGACACAAGAAAATTAGTCAAGCATTATACTGACCAGGTCAGTTTCATTGATTATTGATTAGCTACACTGGAAACGAACAGGGTCGAGGCCATACGATCGCTGTAGAAAATATTATTATTATTATTATTATTTTACCCGAGGTATAGGCCTATATGATCCCTCAGGTGTCAGATACTAATTAAATATGTTGATTCTGGAGTGGCCGTCCTGGTCAAGATCTGGAACAACAAAAGTGCTGTGAAAGGCAACTGCGTTGAACGCTGAATAACTATGGATATACGTTGAAACAAATAACTGGTTTCTCTTGGGTCTCCCGAAGTCTGGTGCAGGAGACGCCCTAAGTCGGTGAGAAATGCCAGTCCCTTGGGGTTGACTGGTCCCAAGGTCTCAAAGGCCAATGGGACAAAATGGTAGGATTGCATCAACTGAGCGTATTTCGAGTTTTTCCTGGACTCAGCCAGGTCCGCCGCATGGCGGTTATTATTATTATTATTATTATTATTATTATTTTTTTTTTATTTATTATTATTATTATTATTATTATTATTATTATTATTATTATTATTATTAATATAATTATTATTATTATTATTATTATTATTATTATTATTATTATTATTATTATTATTATTATTATTATTATATTCGTTTATTACATAATAAGGCTGACACACCGCATCTTTGTACAGTCTAGTTAAATAAGAAGCTTTAAAGACTAAGAATATTCTAAACACATGTAGAATTGTCTGGGATGCTAGGCTGGCATATTCAAAGAAACACATTCAAAGAAACATGCACATGTACATTTGATCAAGTGCATGGAAGCCCACAACAGTGAGTACAGAAAGAATAAGACGTGAAAACGGGAACGTCGATTTGGGCAAAGAAGAGATTAATTCGTCGGGCAACCGTCTCATTTAGTCTGCACGTGCTTTTGGCGTTGATGCTTGTATATATTTCAATTGGTTATTCGGTGTAATAAGTTGAAAAGATGAACTCTGCAGAATGTTCAACTGAAATTACCGTTGTACCTAAATCAGCTGAAAATGGGTCACGTGCAATATAACCCGTTTTACAGCTCCATTTGCTCAAGTATATAACTTTATGGCAGATCAACAGTATACAGACTGTGCCGTAAAAACGACAACGTAATCCCCGCCGGGCTGATGCATGGTCGCCGCTCGTTTATTTCTGCTATTTCATGGTGAGTCATAAAAGAGGAATAGACCTCAGGATTTCAGTAAACCCGAGCATTTTATTCTTGCATGGGCAATATACACTGTGCACCATAAAGTATATGCCGTTAATGCAAAAGCGTGATGGACCCGGTTGGATTTACGGAAAAGCGCTTCAAAAAATAATTTCTGCTTTATATATCTATAGGCAGCGTATATGCCGCACCTGCAAACTGTATTGGCCAAACTACAGAGACTATTTGTGCTTTTATAGGACGCTGTGCTTCTGGTGAAATCTACCCTCCTTGACCTAAGCCGAATCATGTAAATCAACCTGTTCCAATCCGCCCACAACGTTCTAGCACTTTCAGTCTCAAATAGTTTTTAAAAATCCGCGTGCTACAACTTTCCAGTAATTAATTTTAGCACATTTAAATTAGCAGCATAAGTTAAATTAAAGTATAAATTATTTTAAATCTATGTTTTAAAACATCTTAATGAGTTTCTGTAGGTCCGTGTATATACTGGCATATCATTTTGAAGCTGACTTTGATGATTCGTATTTAGCATGACACCAGAGAGCGAAATCTAGGACATGTCTACTCAACCTGAGATGGAAATCTGGTTCATGCTTACTTAACCTGAGCTGTTTTCTGGTCTTCTCTCTGTCACAGTTGACGGCTCCAAGGAGGCTTTGAAATGAACGTAAGCGCCTTATGAGTTTCCGCCCTCTGGTCTTTTTCTTTAGACGACGTTTAGTACTGCAGTCCGTGAGCTGAGTTACTCGACATTTTATGGCAGTACCGGTAATCCTGCCAATGTTAAAATGAATGTATATGCCGATACAGCCGCCATTGCAGTTGTGCTGCTTCGCGGTGCGACACGCTTTGAACGATATTCTAAGTCTAATCTATGAGATCTGGCGTTGACAGAATATTCGTCTACAGTTAAGATGTTGTAGGAAGAAAATGACAACAGTCAACGAACTTCTGCAGTCGAAGTATATCGTGTGAAGCAGGCGACAATCCATAAAAAGTGCTCGATGATTCTCTGACCTCCTCTTCCGAAGTTGGATTCTTTGACCTCCTCTTCCGAAGTTGGATTCTCTGAAGGCCGTTGCAAGGGATGCGGGCGGCGCTTATATCGCCCTTCTCTTGTCCGCGAGTTCTTCTGATACTGCAATTCTCAATCAAAATGTGTCCTTGTCAAAGTTGTTATATGTCACTTGAATGGGAGTGTCTTAAAGCTTTGTGAGGGTTTAAAAAACGCTTTATAATACTCTGCTCCATCTGCGCCTCTATACCCAACTCCACTATAATGAGTACACTGTCGGTTGAAAGAACTGACGGCAAGGGAGAGGACTAGCTACTCCGCACGTATATGGGTAATTCCGTGGATTTTTTGGATTTCGTGTCCCTCGGCTGTAACAGCCATATTTTTTATAGGTATGGAGGCACGGAATGTATCAAAATGTTCGTATTAAACTGTAGAATAAAATCCGCTATCTTTGACAGATTGGATTGTTCGTTTTAAATTTCATTTAGCGCTCCAAACACGTCAAATCTCATTACAGTCCCGCGTCCCGATCCATATTTTTCATTTTTGGAGGTTTACAGAAATTTTAATCTCTTGAGCAGCTACACCAGTGATGCAATTTATTAAAGCTACGAGTGTCCTCTTTCATCTGCTTACGAATCGTCTAATTCGGAGGCTTATTTTAAGCATAGTGTGGCGGATTTTAACCTCCTTCTCGCCGGGGTATATCTCTCTATACCGTATACTCCCAAGGCCAGCCGAGTGGTTAAGAAGGCCCTGAATGTGTACGCGTAGATAAGGCCTCCGATGTCGTCGAAGGACTTACGAGTTTCTTACAAACGATCGACTCCACAAATGACAAGACCGAAGAACGATTGAACTTTTCTTATAAGATCCAAATGATCACGAAATTCACAATAATTCGGTATTTCCAGAGAATCACAAAACCATAACACTTCTCGTGTTGAAACAAACAATCTTTTCGTGTACAGAATTATATTGCAGTAATTACATCGATGCCTCACAAAGAGAACGTCTCACCCTGCGCTATCGAGAACCCCTTCTTTCTTCACGGAGGCCCCAGCATCCGACAAGGGCTTCGCCACTATAGTCCCCGGCAGTCTTCTCTCTCCCCGAATGCCCAGCATCGGACGAGGGCTTCGCCACTATAGTCCCGGACGGTCATCTTCCCTCTAATGCCCCAACATCCGACAAGGGCTTCGCCACTATAGTCCCCGGCGATCGTCTCCCCCGATTCAAAGCACGAGGCCCCTTTTATATTGTGTCCGAGGCCTCACTGAGGCACTGGGCCTCACTGGGGCATCAGTCCCCGGGCACTGGGCCTTCCCGCGCATCAGTCCCCGGGCACCGGACCTCACTGAGGCACGAGGCCTCACGGAGGCACGAGGCCCCACAGGGGCATCGGACCCCAAGCACAAGGCCTCACCGAGGCACGAGGCCTCACAGGGGTATCGGACCCCAAGCACTCATTGACCCATTCCGAAAACCCTGTACTCAGTTACCTCTCGCTTCTATAGCGCCCAATAATGAAAGTTCGCTCCATCCTGGTCCGTTACAATAGCACGGCAAACAATCTTGTCCCTGAGGTCGCACCTCATTACAGTCACGCGTGCATTCCGATACGAATCTCGATCCACTTTTAGACACATCCTACCGGTAACGGCTCGCAACCCTTAG
This sequence comes from Allolobophora icterica, assembly GCA_963556255.1. Classification (NCBI taxonomy): domain Eukaryota; kingdom Metazoa; phylum Annelida; class Clitellata; order Crassiclitellata; family Lumbricidae; genus Allolobophora; species Allolobophora icterica. The sequence continues at coordinate 58,597,633 of OY744607.1, forward strand.
GGCAAGGACTATAAATAGACAGAAACAATAATTTTCCTAAACATGTGCCGTTAATAACATAAATAATAAAAATTTAAGTGAAAAACTATCAATCCGACTTTTCATGTCTCATTACAGTCTTCATCTGTTATTTCTAAAGTTTAACTAACACGTGTGTAGCGCTCTAACTTTTGAATGAAGCATGTGGTCCGAGTAAGAAAACACTGTTTGTGCTTCGTTAGCCCTCATAACATTCGGTGCATATCCATACTTAGGGCAGTTTTCTCATTACAGTCACGTCTCATTACAGTCACACTTAAAATATCAACCTATTATTTCTCATTCATGTCACGCTGCATTCTCATTTCAGTCACATTAAATACTATACCGTGTCTCATTTATGTCTCATTTTTTATCATTTCAGTCACACAGTCTCATTGCTGTCACAATTCTCATTACTGTCACAGTCGTTAAAAAACTGAATTGTAAACTAATCAACATGCAAATTGAGCTAATTAGTGGTTATAATAATAGTAGATTCACAGGTTAACAATTTGGAATAAATCAGGTAAACAGCTAGTTAGTCTCACCTGTTTTCACTGGAGATAATAGACTTCTAAATTAACTAAATATGTATACATATATGAATTACAATACGCTAAATATGTAAAGTAACTGTAAACTTTTAGTCTTTTACAGATTATTCAGTAAGCAGAATATCATATGGTCAGAATTCAGCTGTTATATGATATAATAATTACTTTCTGGTTGTAAAATCATGAGATCACAGCTGCCCAAACAGGTGTGACAGTAATGATAAAATTTTCATATATGTTGTATAAATCACATTGTAAAAAAGTTTTCGCAAGTCTTCGTGCAGGGAAACTCATAAATTGATATTCTAAATGCATCGTAGATCAAGAAAATATTTGGTTTTATGCATTTATATACATTTCATTTTTGAACATTTGCTACATCCAAAATCCAAAGAATCCACGGAATTACCCATATGCCGAGACTAAAGAGACACTTCGTACCCATGGCTGCCTCTCAGACTAGCTTAAGGGACTGCTCTTCTACTTCTCTACGTATATGCATATGTACATTTGTACATAATTATGTACTAAGTTACACAAGTTCATTTGTGTAATACTTTTGTAGTTTGTAGTACATTTGTAGTTCATGCGTCATCGTGTAATACCTTTGTAATACACTTGTAGTACGTCGTGTAATACCTTTGTCTCTCAGCTCCCCTATAACAAAGAGCCACTTACTGAATGTGCTGGACTGCACTAACCACAGTCGTCTGAACGCAGACCCATGCCAGACTTTAGGCTTAAGGGAAAATGTCTTGTTGTGAAGCTGAGGTTGTATAGTCGCTCTGGTCGATGCAGTTGTAGCAATGCGAGGAACAACTCCAGGCTTTGAATGAGTCGGGTTTTGTTTAATCTGTTCCACAGACACGTTTCAGTGTTTGAGACGTTCGCTCAAGGCGCTATAGAAATGATTGGAAAGAGACGTAGGAAGTGTCGCATCCTACATGTCTGCAGGTAAGACGTTGTGGTGAGAAGTATTATGACGACAGGATTTTAAGCTCTTGTTCTCCATGATCCGTGGTTTCATCAATGCATCTTACAAATACAATACATCTTATCAATTCATCTTACAATACGTCTTGTCAATACATCTTATCAATTCATCTTATCGATACATCTTATCAATACATCTTATCAATACATCTTATCAATACATCTTATCAATACATATTATCAATACATATTATCAATACATCCTATCAATACATATTATCAATACATCCTATCAATACATCCTATCAATACATCTTACAATACAATCTTATCAATACATCTTACAATACGTTCAATCAATACATCTTATCAGTACATCTTATCGATACATCTTATCAATACATCTTATCAATTCATCTATAACAATACATCTTATCAATACATCTTACAAAGCGTCTTATCAATACATCTCATCAACACGTCTTATCAATGCATCTTATCAATACATCTTTTCAATGCATCTTACAATATGTCTTATCAATACATTTACATCTGCTCGACGCCGTCATTTCCTCAAGGAACATGCAGCCTTCAAAAGCGATCTGATTGCCCGATTGGGCATTTGTTGCATCGAGGTGTGAGGGAGACAAAAAACGAAGGCCTTGCATGAAGCTAAGGCCGAACAGAAAGATGCATGTCAAATGACCACCGAGCTGGCATATCTACATGTATATATTTATGCGTATATATATCTGTGTAAATATTTAGCCGACCGATAAGACCTAAGCGTATTTGCAGAGCTTTTAACACATCTTGGCCTCTCTAGCGTTGTTTTATATATATACATACATGCCTCGTACGTGGATATAAAACAAGCAAACATAGAATGTGTAATTGTGCATAGTATGATATACAATACACCTGTAACATGTATACGTGTGTGCGTGCGTGTGTGTGTGTGTTTGTGTGTGTGTGTGTGTGTGCGTGTGTGTGTTTGTGTGTGTGTGCGCGTGTGTGTGTGCGTGTGCGTGCGTGCGTGCGTGCGTGCGTGCGTGTGTGTGTGTGTGTGTGTGTGTGTGCGTGCGTGTGTGTGTGTGTGTGTGTGTGTGTGTGTGTGTGTGTGTGTGTGTGTGTAGGTGTGTGTGTGTAGGTGTGTGTGTAGGTGTGTGTGTAAATTCAATTCATTCCATGCAACGCAATTAAGGTTCTAAGGACAGAGAAGCAAAGGAAGAAAGAGACTACGCTGAATATACAATATGAAAGAGAACATAACAAGACCTGGACTACCAACATTGAGAGGAGCACTGGATTTGATAAACGACCGATTACAAATTGAGATAATTTATTCGTACCTATCGCCGCAAAATGGTTTGCATCGCCGCGTCAGGAACTGATGATGATGATGATGATGATGATGATGATGATGATGATGATGATGATGATGATGATGATGATGATGATGATGATGATGATGATGATGATGATGATGATGATGATGATGATGATGATGATGAAATTTGTTATGCACGATTCGTATGAAACTTGAAACAACGCTCTAATACTTAGGTTTCATTTATTGCTCTGCATTTATAGATCTGTAGTCTTTACAGATGACATTTGGATTAGATGACAATTGTCCATCTAATGAATATTATTCCTAAGTTAGAGCTCCATAGTTAAACTTTAAAAAGCGACGCGCATGCGTAGGATTCGATTCCACAGAACAGAAAATTGGTCATAGATCGCAGAAAAAGACGGAATCTGACTCAGCGCTTTTGATGCGGTGTTTGTGATCGAAAGTGTAAGTGACTCACAAGGAACAGGTCAATATTAGCACTGTATGCATTCATGCGTGTATGTATGTATGTATGTATGTATGTATGTATGTATGCATGTATGTATGTATGTATGTATGTATGTATGTATGTATGTATGTATGTATGTATGTATGTATGTATGTATGTATGTATGTATGTATGTATGCATGCATGTATGTATGTATGTATTTATTTATTTATTTATTTATTCCGGATATTTCTATAGCGCCTCTCAAAGTCTACTACTACTCAGAGGCGCTCCCGACTACAGCATTTGATACTGTGCCGGAATTTTCACGCCGAAGCGCCACGAGCAATTGCGAGTGAAGGACTTGCCCAAGGTCCGTACGCAGAGGCTAGAGTGGGATTCGAACCTGCAACCCTCCGGTCACAAGGCGCCGAACTTACCACTGAGCCACCACGCCCCACATGTATGTATGTATGTATGTATGTATGTATGTATGTATGTATGTATGTATGTATGTATGTATGTATGTATGTATGTATGTATGTATGTGTATGTGCTTGCATGTATGCATTCATGTTTGTATGTATGTATGCATTATGTATGTATGTGTGTATGTATGCATGTAATACGTTACGTACGTATGTATGCACGCAATCACGTATGTATGTATTCAGATACTATAACGGTTAAAAGGCGCCCTAAAAAGAGCTATGGAGATACACCTAATATATGCTGTTGATTAGTTAGAAGCTCCTGTTTTCGGGTATATCTTAATCAAAGACAGCAGCAATGCAATGGCACCGTTTAGAATCGCATCATTGCCCAAGCAGAAACCGTCCTTAACTCACAGTGGCTCAGCGCCATCGATGTTCTGTCGTATGGTCGTGTGCACTTCTGAACTTTGGAAGGAGCATTTGAGAATTGTAGAAACAAGACGGGGGGGGGTGTTAGACTTTGATCCATGTGGAGTGGAATATTTTATCCGTATTCTGCAACTCATGTCAACGAAATCTGAATGCAGCTAATTTCAACGCTAGTAGTTTTGCAAATCAGACTCTAATCAAATTCAATTCCTTTGTTGAGAAAATTCAAACATACAGCATGGAAATTTCTTCTCTTTGTCAGAGACTCAGAGTCAAATAATGCTAAATCACACTAGCACAACTGAGGGGTTGGAAACGACCCCCTGGGGTTTGCAATGTATCATTGTATTGTATGGGTGGACAATGCTATGACCAATTTCAGCTAATTAGTTGCACGATTCTACGCTCCTCTGCTGAAGTCGTTTCGTTTATGGTAGAAGCAATGCTCTCCGTCCGCAAAGCAGGTTCGGCTCCTTACGGATAAGAAGGTTCGGGCCACAAAAAGGAGGAAATTACGGCGCGAGTTGATCGCGTGTGACTTAAATGAGAGTCAAATGAAAACCATGTCTCACGGGACTCTTAGCACGTCTGTTCGTTCTGCAATATCCATCGATCTTTGTGCTTGTCTGCCGGTCTGTATGTCTGCCTGTCTGTCTGTCAGTCTGTCTGTCTGCCTGCCTGTTTGTCTGTCTGCCTGGCACTGCTACGACTGACAGGCGACCGTCACAAGGGAATGAAGAGAACCGGAGACTTGGATGACTGCTGAAACATTCATGTCAATCGACGTATAGTGTTTCTGCCTTCGTCTCATTCCGAGGATCTGATTTCAACATGAACTATTCTTGGGAGTTCGTGATAGTCTAGTGGTTAGTGCGTTCGTCTGTCAACCCAGACATCGTGGGTTCGTATTCCCGGCCGTGCAGACAGATTTAAGGTCCATTTGCAACCGATGGCCAACTCAGCTATAATGAGTACACTGACCGTACACTGTCGGTGGGCAGATCAGGTGCCTGAGGTAGAGGAATGGCCACCCTCCATCACATGGCAAGGCTAAGACAGAAGTCGCTAACACTTCAGTCACATCGCTACTTCTTGTGGCTCAAGAGGCTGTTAACATAGCGATGATAGTAGTGGCTGCTCTAACTATAGATGACTCGTAATGACACAAAGTGTCTGTCTGAATTAGCCTTTGGCCTCCATAGAAATATCCGACGGTTGCTGAATAGGAGGATTAGCTGGAAATCTGACGTATTTGAAGATTGTGTTTGGGTAGCCTTAGAGGTTAAAGTTCTTGCTTTTCAAATATGTTTATGGAAACACTTTCCGTTCCACCACTTAAGACCTTGGCAAAAACTTAACATATAATTATAATCAGGCATGGGCAACTTCTTTTAACAGAGGGACGCCCCTAGAGTTTAGGGGCAGTTCAGGGCCGTATGCCAATAGCGGGCTAATTTTACCAGATTCATATGCCTAAGAAAATGAGACAACATAATTTTATTGAAAAATATTGGAAAAATAATATTACGGAATGACCGTTGCGGTTAAACTTTAAGTTTAAAGTAAATGAAGATAATTTTTACGATGAAAACATAATTATCCTAACACCTACAGTGCTACACTACAATAAAAAGCAAAATATGTTTTAAGTTTCTTCAGTTTAAATATATAAAAAATGTAAGTCTGTACAATAGCCATTTGCTAGGTGTTCTATTTTTTTAACGATTATTGTGAGATCTGACATTTCTTTTCACGACACAGATCCGGAATGGTTGCTTAATGTTAGCAATTCGAAGTTCATTGGAAAGATTGTCATCATGCTGTTAATCTGCATCTGTTTTTGCATTTTGTGAGTTCTATCTTTGAGAAGAATTGCTCACAAATATAAGTTGCGAACCTACCCACACTGCGGTCCTGTTTCATCCAGAGAGTCGCTACATAGATGATTGAGTAGTAAACTAGTTGACTAGACTATAGAGGCCGAATTCTTAATAAATCAGAAATAGATGTTTTAATGTCGGTCTACGTGCAGAAATCCAGACATTCATGTAGGGCCGTAGAAAGGTTCCCAAGTGCCAGGTACAACGCTAATATTAAAGACATGTCAAGTTCAAAGGTCCCCAGGGGCGGACCCGGACCGCGGGCCGTATTGTGCCCACCCCTGTTATAAATGTATGAAATCGAAGAACAACAGAAATATGTATTCTTTTCTATAATAGTTCAAGTAATATTTCACAAAGCATGAAACCCATCGATAATTCATCAGTACTTCATACCTATGTAATAATAAAAAATAAAATAATAATAATAATAATAATATTAATAATAAAACCTTTGCCCAGCTACTTGCAGAGTCAAAGGCATTCCAGACGGCCATCCTTTTGTCGCCAGACATAGTGCTGATAGCCTGAGGGATTAGTACTACCTGGGGTTAAAAAAATACATTCATACACACACGCACACACACACACACACACATTCTTTCATATATATATAGGTTGATATAACAAGGTGTGTTTCTGCAAGTAGACAATATATATGTATATATACACCTATGTCTAACTGTATCCGCATGTCAGTGTATTCGCGATTTAAAGACTGTGTAATAAAATATAATTCCATTTAGAAAATAAATTTATGTACCATATATCTATATATATATCATTTATATATATGTGCGTAGCTGCAGTCCAAAATTGTTTAGATATCTAAGTTGATACTGTACATGCACAAGCATGATATGGACCTAAATAAGTTGCACCTATATACAAATGTTGATTAACATATATATATATATATAACAGATTTTTATATATGTACATAGATAGACTGTTGGGGCATGCGCTATGCATCTGAATATATATCTACTCAGCGTGAGGTGTGTGTGTGTGTGTGTGTGTGTGTGTTGGTGTGTGTGTGTGTGTTGGTGTGTGTGTGTGTGTGTGTGTGTGTGTGTGTGTGTGTGTGTGTGTGTGTGTGTGTGTGTGTGTGTGTGTGTGTGTGTGTGTGTGTGTTAGTGAGTATGAGAGTCGTTAGCGAGATCACACCTGAGAATCCTCAAACCATCCTTACTCCTATCTACACCCCCTACGCTCCCTCCCGCTCCCCTTCCCCCTCCTACTCCGCATCCTCCGACGGAGGTGCTGTAGTAAGCCACAGTACTGATCATGTCTCGGTATGAAGTGCCTCTGGCAAGCAGCATCTTCCGCCTGATGGACGAACGTATCGGCTGCTGCAGCTGCTGATTCTGGTAACAGTGCAGCTGCTGGTGACCCCGGTGGTGACCCGTCGACCTACGCACGCATGACGTCATCTCGCGCATGACCTTTCGGAATGACGGATTGACGATGCAGTAGAGAATGAAGTTGGCCGAGAAGTTGACCGTTTGCATCAAGTTCGTGACGACCTCAATCGTCAGGTAAGTGTAGTTGTGACTGATGTCTCCACCGATCAGGTAGGCGATCTGCTTGACGATCTCGGACGGGGCGACGAGCAGGAAGAACATGACGACGATGCTGACCAGAGTGACCGTTATCCTGTTGCTGGCGTCCTGGTCAAGCGATGACCGGCGTCGGCGGCGTTCGAGTGACCGACCGACGTTTTCGTTCATCCTCTGCCGAAGGTCGTAGGATCGATGGATCTCACGTGCCAGGGACACGTTGCAGAGAACGAGGAACAGGAGCGGGATGAGGTTCCCGAGCACGGACCACAGTCCGCGGTACATGTGGTCCAGTCGTTTCTCCGTCCCGATCGGTCGGACCACGTACTGCACGGCCGTCGAGGTGTTCAGGAGGTCTGGGAGTGGCGTCTGGTGAGAGGGCGGCGGCGGTAGAGGGTCCATGGAGTATCGCCAGAAGACGGGAACGTTGAAGAGGACGGAGGCGAGGTAGACGACAACAATGACGGCTCGTGTCCGATGGAGGCTGATGAGGTTGCGCGACTTGAGCGGATGGCAGATGGCCAGGTACCTTTCGGTTGACATGACAACCGTCAGCCAGGTGCTCGTCATGATGAAAATGTTGATAATGGCGGCGCAGTAGCAGCCGTAGTAGGCGAGAAACGACTTTCCGTCGAAGGTCATGTCCTCCGGAAGGAAGGTCGATGGAAAGGCGCTGATGCAGAACGACATGTCGGCGACGGCGAGGGCGATGAGGCAGGCGTTCGCCGATTGCTCCATGGCCCGCAGCGAGTGCTGGACCCGGCGACCGGTCAGGATCAACAAGTTCATCACGTTGCCTAGGAAGCCGACGATGCAGATCGTTGGCAATCCGAACGTGTAGAGGGTCGAGTAGACATTCTCGTATACCAGAACGTCCCAGGTTTTAATCGCTTCCATCGATTCGACTCCGTTCCTTTGTCGTCTCGAGGAAGGAGCGTCGGCCGCCGAGCACGGCGCTCCCTCTTCAACCGCCGTCTTACAACGTCTCCTCCTCTCCACACTTCTACAACGAAGCTCGTTCTGTCGCTACTCCTTCGCCTCAACCAGTGTTCGTTCTGTCCTATGGCACTCTTACTCCAAGAAGCCACTGTTCTCTCGCTCCTTATCTTATTACTTCCCCTACTCTCGTTATTCCTCGTGCTCCCTTTCCTCCTCCTCCTATTGCTTCTCCTTCTCCAGATACTCCCCTTCCTCCTCCTCCCACCAATGCTTGTTCCGTTCTTTTCGAGCGCAGTAACTGCTCTGTTCAGTTCGTTTTCTATTCTTTCACGCTTCAGCGACGCAAAAGCAATTCCAATTTCGGTTCGTTGTTTTCGGTTCTAATGTTCTTCCGCTGTTCAGTCGATATTTCGTCATTCTGGCTCAATGTTCTCTTCCGGTTTTCATAAGAAATTCATGGAGCAACCTGAAAACAATTCGAAAAAGCCATTGCAACAGAATTTTGGCACAGTAATTGTATACCCTAGTTATTACCATAATATTACCATTGGAACATAATATGACCACAATAATTTCCATTATTATTGCCATAATATTACCACAGCGTCGCCCGTTATTGATTTCATTGCGACGCGGAAACGGTGACCAGTTGTTCCACTTATAACTGGACCACAGGATCGTGATGTAATCAAACATTTATATAGCGCCCTTTAAGACAGACTCACCAGAGTCGCTTCCGACCCAACGACGGAAAACTTGGATCTAAAATTTTATATGATTTTCCAGTGCGTACGGAATAGAGGAAAAGAAAGACCGAGAATCTCATGTCGTAAGATGCTAGGTAACCTATTCCGGAGAGTTGGACCAACCACGGCGAAGCTTCTGCGCTGTACTGTGATTGTTCTGGTTGGAGGAACAATCAGGTCACGCAGGCAATTACGCATAAGCAGAAGGATCTTATTATACTCAATGCGTTTATGCATCGGTGGCCAGTGCAATTATTCCCACATGAAGATCGATATATCTGTGTGTGTGTGTGTGTGTGTGTGTGTGTGTGTGTGTGTGTCTGTGTGTGTGCCCAAACTTAGTTATCTTTTACCTCTTATGAATGTCTTATAGCAGCACACAATTAATTCTGGTCTGTATAATCGGTGGAAGTGACTACGTGCAACAGCGGAAATTAAGCTGCTAACCAGGATCTGAATATCATGCAGACGAACTTAGAAAGGCGGATCTGATGATAGTAGTTGCGAATGAATAGAGTCGATCAAGTGTAATTGTAATTATAATCTGACATTTATGAAGCGCCATGGGAAGAAAAATAATCATCAGTGGCGCCCCAGACCCTAACCAGTGAAATTACTGTCGAATAATACAGACTGCAGACGCTTGCGAAACTGTGGAAGGGACAAACTGAGGAGGTCAAGCCGCAGCTCTCGAGAAAGAGATTCCAGCTGGTGGGCCCAACATAGGCAAAGCTTCTGGACTGAGCTGCAGCAGTATGCAGACGAGGGACAGTCAGGAGTCCATGGACAGCCGACCGAAGGGTGCCTCGACCAGGGACCAAGGAGACTGAAGCGTAGAAGTCCCTAAGGGCCTAAGGTATTATGGAGACTCCATTCTTACACTACCACCTCCTCACCAACCACACGAACTGTAACCATCACTAATCACTATCACCAGTAGATCAACTGGTAATTTGATTATGCTGAGAAATTTTGGAGATTTTATGGCCCTCTCAATAGCTGACGGCTTCGTTTCAATCTTCTCCGATTGGCATTTTTATATCCTTTGGCGGCCGAGGAGTTCGTTTCTTTTCTTCCTCTTCTCCTTCCTCATCCTCATTCTTCTTTTTTGTTATAATCTTTATGAATTCTCCTTTGTTCTTATTCTTCCTCCTTGTCCTTCTGCTTCTTCTTTCTCCTCCTTCACATTCCTCATTCTTTTTCTCTTTCTACCTCCTCCTTATTCTTCTTTCTCATTCTTCCTCCTCTTTCTTCTCTTTTCTAATTCCCCTTCTTGTTCTTTCTCCGCTTTCCTCTTTCTACATGCTCAATTACTTTTGCGGAAGTCGAGTGTCAGTTACAGAACAGGTCGTCTGCTTCGTTGTCCAATCACACTGTCTTCCTGTCCTTCATCTTCCTCTACCTCGTCTTCTGATCCAGATTCCGTGGACTTCCCTTCCTCCTACCTCGTCTCTTCCTTCGATCAAAGATCGTCTATGATAACACAATGAGCACAACTGGCTTCCATGGCAACACACCAAGACATGGGCGTCCGGAGGGGGCTAGGGGGCATTTGTTCCATGGATTTTGAAAATATTTTTCAGAAATAACATCTTTTGGTTATTATGATTATTCGAACAGTCCCAACGCGTATATCAATGCTAAAAACACTTAATTATTTAGGTAAATCAGCTAGCTATTCTATGCAAAAAACGTCATTTGCTCCCCATACAAATATTTTGCCCCGCTAGAAAATAGAAATTTTTGCCCTCCTGGATAAAATTCCTGCCAACGCCCATGTACCAAGACACTGTATATAAACACAAAACAAACATATATACATACAGTCTGTATGAAATAGGCCTAGCGGACAATCCATTGAATTCGTATACAAGGTCATTTTCATTGTTCTTTAACATATACATATCATATTTATATATGTATGTATCTATAAATGTATCTATAAATATCTGTATATATATATATATGTATGTATGCATAAAATATGATGTGCATATTATGTGGTTATGTTCGTGGGTCTGAAATAGCGACGTCTAGTGTTTTGTTTTGCCTTGAATTGTTTCCTGTTGCTATTTGTCATCGGAAATGAATGAATGGCGTTGAAACAAAATCCTTTTCCTGGTCATCAAAAGAACGGATCCCATCGCATTCACTCAACCGCAAAGGACTCTGGCGACTGAAGCCAAAAACATATAAAACCCTATTCACATAGATGCACATACATACTGAATGCACATATATAGGCCTGCATCCATTCATCAATCCATTGACTCATCTCTCAATCCATCCATCCATTTATCCATTTATCCATCCATTCATCCAATCATCCATCCATCATACATCTATTCATCCATCCATCATCCGTCCATCCATCCATCCACCACCCATCCATCCATTCATCTCTTCATACATACATACATACATACATACATACATACATGCATGCATACATACAAACATACATACATACATACATACATACATACATACATACATACATACATACATACATACATACATACATACATATATACATACATACATACATACATACATACATACATACACACACATACATACATACATCCTTTTATTCATCCATCTATCTTTTATTCTATCCATCCATCCATCCATCCATCATCCAACAATCCATCCATCCATTCTTCACTTCTGTCATCTTTTCATCCATCCATCTATCCAACTAAGATGGATGATGTCTGACTGTTCCTGTTTAGCAACAATTGTTTTGAAGGCCGACGGTCAAGGCTGGCATTCGAATTGCTCAGCTGGCATTTAGCGGAATCACTTTCTGAATAACTGACCATCATCGATTCGGGAAACTGCAGAAAGGCTTTGGAGCCTCATCGATTGATGCCTGAGACACTTGTTCCATTCGAAGACATGACCTACGTCACAGTGCCGTCTTCAGGCATGGGCACGCAGGGAAGGCGCCAGAGGCCCCACGATTCAAATTAGGAAGACCAAAAAAGTAATGAATGTGTGTGTGTGTGTGTGTGTGACAGTGCATTGCTTTGCCCATTGTCTAAAATGCTGTTAAGACGGCACAGTTAGACTTGATTCGGACGCATTGGAATGGTTTTAATTTTGATCAGTCTACCTTTGACTATATCAAATAAGATCTTATCAGATTAGATTTAATTACATTTGATTACATTATACTTATTCAGGTAAGATAAAGAAATAAAAATACAGACATTCATTG
>OY744607.1:58615135-58667635 GCA_963556255.1 Allolobophora icterica
TATATATATATATATATATATAATGGCGATGATGGGATCTCTTTGTGGTGATTGATTTTTGTGGTTATAGCGCTCAAGATGTCACCTCAGTTTGCATTATAAAAATGTTTCATAGCATAACATCCCATGAAGGAGCGATTGCATGCATTGACTAAGTGGCCAAACGGAGGTCGAACCAACGCCGGTCTGCTGAATATTTCATCGGTTTTGTGTAGATTGAGAGGAGAGCGAAGGTGTAACTGAACGCGGTCTGTTTTTCGTTGAGGTCACAGAAACTTCAATTTATTGGTTATGGCAGGTGGCAACCGGTGGCATAAACAATTAATTGACGATGTGTTTTGAAAAATTACTCTGCGACCACCTGCTGCGGTCAATATCGTCTTAAGGGTCGACGAAGAAGAACTTAGTCAGACGAACAGCAGAGGACGATGGTCCGTTTTACGGCGGTTTCGCGAGAAGCTCTGCGGGAAAAGGTCGTCGACGAAACAATGAAAGAACGAATCGTGCAAAATATAAACAACCTGTAAACACGGCAATAAAACATCGGACGAGCGCGACTCGAGTCAAAAGGAAGTGGAACTACTCCAGCCAAGTCATCGCTCATCGGCAGAAAGGATTCCAGTTTTACGATGTGCCTCTGACAGCCATCATAGGCGCTACACGCGGGAGGGGGTTGGGGGGGGGTGAAGTGCAAACAAGACGACAAAGACAATCCCAACACCTCGACCTAAGTACACGGTTTTACAACAACGAGTAATTGATGTATTGTTTCACATGACCCACTGAGAAGGGTAACCCCCGACGCTAAGATGAAGGGTAGGTGTGTTTTTTATTCTGCACTGCAGCGCCATCAAATCTATTTTAATCAACACACTTAAACCCTGTATCGAGACACTTAATGTAGAGCCTTTGGTATATCTCACAATGTAACCTAATCTGATCTTATCCGTTCCAATGCAATGTGACTGAATCTGGTTCACTGTAGCATTCGCTGTATTGCATTAGGCTGAAGACGACAAAAGCAAAGCCAACTCGTCTGCCTATAGTCCAGTGCAGTCGATGGTTAACTATAAACGCACCCCGCCAACATAATCTCTTATCTGATCTCATTCCCTTGTAGCAATGGTTCAGCACGTGAACTGTCTGATCAACGCCTTGATGCCAAGACATATAATCCGTTAAGTCAGGTTTCACAGTTACCATTTCATTTGAAAAAATCACCAAGACCCTAGCGTCACGCCGCAGAGGAGTAAAATTGACAGAGACATGCATGTAAGAAATGATGACTGACCATGATCTACGACCGCCTTCCATACGCGCCTGTTATCTGGAACGTTAAACATGGAAAGGGGAAGAGGAGGCCTACAACCAGACACCATTTCCTGAGGTTTGTAATATCGATTGATGGCTTGGGCATTACGATGACGACGCTATAAAACAGGGGTGGGAATTGGGCAAACGTTTTGCACTTTGGCTCACATTAAATGCAAAAAATTCGGAGCGCCGGGTAACAAATTTTAAACTTTTAACAACGGCTAACATAAAAAATTACTTATTTAAAATTAAATATACATTGGCAGGGTTAATACACAGAGCTATAGTATGAAAAACGAGACCGGAATAGTAAGCAAGAAAGCAGCGCCACGTGAGGAAAACCAGGAAAACGTTTCGCGGTCAAAATTTTGTGATTTTTCAGAATCTTCTGAGGAATTGTGTGGGCCGGATGAAATGTGTTGGCGGACAGTATCTGACCCACTGGCCGTAGTTTGCCCAATACTGCTATAGAAGCTAGATTAGACACTAGCAGAATCTATGAGCGGAAGTCCAACACGTTCAAAAAAAAATTTTCAGTGGAAACAGAACTCGGCAATAATTTCTCCCCTTAAGACCATGGGGAGATCAGGCGACGAATGAAAGGATGGGAAGTATATTCATTCATAGCTGCGTTCGCTAGGGTGCGCAGGTGAAGTAGAAATCTCAAAGCATCTTCCTGCCCTGTGGGGATTTGAACCCTCGAGTATCGATCCGTGGTTCTTGGCAGTTCAGCTCGATAGCCATTAGAATGCCGCGCGGCCCATTGTAGCCTAAAGCAGGGTGCAATCATGTCTCATATAAAATTATCGGAGAGACAAAATGATGTGGCGTATCAACGAGAATCGTGTTACGTGCCACAACTTCTGGTTAACCGTAGACTGTAAAGACTGTCGTTTGTTATCTGGTGATCACCTTCCAAGCCATACGAGAATGCCTGGTACTTTTAGACATTGCTATAAATGGGTCAAATGGGTTGAACAAATGAGTCTCTAAAGCCGAGTAAGTGGTTCGAGCTGATCACTGTCTACGGTTCTTAACTCAAACGAAATACGAATGCCAGAAATTATTAAATTAAACTTTGAAAACTAAATGCCTATTTTATTGCATGGAACACTGACGATGTTGTTGTCACTGCGCAGGTCTTACCGTTGTCTTGTTCGTTGCACCTGCTGCAACAGTGTAGCTTTAATCCTGTTGTACTGTTGTGCCCTATTCGTTGGTTAGTCGTATACGTACAACGCACTGTACTAAGAAGATAACCGATCTCCTCTGATATCTAAAACAACAGCATAAAGGATCAGTCCGATCCGTTTCAACGACGAGTCCTTCAAATCGTCTTATTGCACGAGATTCGTCTCTCAGTGTTTTTATCCAGTTGAGTTTAATCCACGTGGACGAAATCTCTTTCTCTCTCGTAAGGTCTGTTTCCCTTATCGCGCAATCAGAGCAAACTGGCGGCTATTCTTAAGATATACATGATATATGTCAGTGAATGTATCTTCATCAATGGACCTGTCGTTATATATTTCAGGATTTCAATCATGTTGAAGGAATAAGACGCGCGATCTATTGCCAAGATAGGTCGTATCAGTCACTGATAGTCGCTGGCTTGACCAAGATCATATCGTTCCGATTCGAGAGGCATCTAGTGTCTAAGGCTGGCAGGTGCCCGCTGCTCGACTGTCGCGCGCTCATTCGCAGCTGGCATTCATCGACAGAGGACGGAGGGAGGGAGAGAGGGAGAGAGGGAGGCTGAGTCGAGTGCTTCGGATGGCTGCACGCAGGCAAATGAAGTCGGCGTTTGGAACTGGCAACGGATCAGCAGCGCCTCAAAGACTAACAGTCGCATCCGCAGACGTCTCGATCTATTTATAAAAAGCAGTGCATAGGGGGCCCGGTAGCGCATTGGATAACATCTGGCGTAGAGTGCGAGAGGTACAGAGATCGAGTCCCATAGGCGGACATGCTTTGTAGGCTGCAATTTGCGCCGTGTATTGCAGGCTGTCTGTTCTGTTAGTAGTTAAGATTTATCGCATAACAATTGTAGCGCCACCCTATACTAAGAGTGCTTAGTGTTATGTTCTACACCCACGACTACTTTAGTTCTGTTTCATCTTGTCTTTACTGGACAAGTAAATGCATAGGCCTATCTATTTTGACTAGGGAAATGAACAGAGAACACATGTGTATGCATTTTAAATGAATATGAATATAATGTATATCAATTAAAGCATGTAACAGTTCAATGTCTAGTTATCCTATGTCTACTTTGCCTTATTCCCTACCTAGCCAGCATCTTTGCTATCTAGATTTTATTGCCTAATGCTACCTCCCAGTAAGACCCTTTAGCACGGAATGTTCTCACAGTTTGTTCCTCGTGGAAAAGCTGTCTTTCATCCGTTTGTTCATCTGATGAGTTCGCGGCTCCGTTCGCAAATCGCCTTGTTTCTCCCTCGTCGAAGCTCGACTGTCCACCGTTCTCGTGACTTCTCGTAGCTTGATGTCTCTCCCAAAGAGACCGTCGTTACAACCCGAGTGTGTGCTTTACTACTCCAGAGTAACGTACACTTCACTCGCGGAATAACTCCTTAAGTCCGTTGACAAGATCGCTTCGCAAATGTCGACTTCCTATGATGGAAAGTCACGCTTCGCAACGGTTTGTTACGAGAGCGTTTCACTCGAATTATTCGATCCTCGCTGTCCAACGTCTCGACTTATAAACTCAACTGCATCGATCGTTTCGCAAAACCGATCGTACTGACTAACGATGCCCTCTCATCGACTTAGTCCAACATCCACCGAGTCGATCCACTCAAGATTTCTAGAACGTCTTGTTCAGTTGAAATCAAAAATCGAACTGCCGCATCTCCACGCCACGTCACCACGGTTGCTTGGTTACCGAGTCGTCATCCGCTTCGCCATAACGGTTTTGATCAGCTGTTCGTCCTGACCAATGAGGTGAGTCCACATCGTCTGCTGTCCTTTGCGTAGATATGATGAACCCCTCTATCTAATATTAATTAATCCCTACAATGCTGGCTTAGCTGCTGGCATTTTAATTAAGTTACATTTATGTAGCTCTACTATCCTACATTATAATAATCTAAATAGATTCTTCTCTACACTATAACATCTTATAGCATGTTGTGTAGCTGGGAATCATTGTGTGGTTTGGGAGATCATTACATCACCCCCCACAATCAAAGAAATAATACATTCTTTCTTAAAATACTATGACTCCTTACCTAACTACACAATATTCTTATCTACACAACTTATATTAACATATATCAGTTATCTATTAAAGCCATTTACTGTTCCAATTGGTCTAACTTTAACTAGTGAAATATATATTAACTTGACTTAACAATCCCTTAACTTATACTTTGAAGCAACACACATTTTAATCTCTTAACTAATCATACATGAAATGATAAATTGTCCTATCATCTCATAACTTACGTTACTATCTTAGTTATAACTATTCTAATTGGCTTATTCTAGTCCTCTACTTAAGTAATCTGCCACTACATTATCACTACCTTTAATGTATCTTATCCTAAACTTGTAGTTTTGCAATAACAGATTCCATCTCATCACACGATCATTCTTCACATTACCTGTCTTCAAGTATTGTAAACTACAATGATCTGTTTCCATCACAAATTCCTTTCCATAAAGATACCTGTTAAATTTCTTCAACCCGAATATCATTCCTAAACATTCTCGTTCCTCTACAGAATATCGTTTTTCTGCGTCGCTCAACTTTCTGCTTACATATGACACCGGATGCATCACTCCATTGTATTCTTGCATAAGTACACCTCCTACAGCTGCATTCGATGCATCTGTTCTAACTACAAATTCTCTGTCTAGGTCTGGTAGTTTTAATATTGGTGCTTCTGATAACACCTTCTTGAGTTCTGTGAATGCACTCTCCAATTCACTAGTCCATTCAACAATTACTTTGGCATTTTTCTTGGTTAATTCTGTGAGTGGTTTCATTATCATCGCACAGTTTGGTATGAATTTCCTGTAATAGTTGACTGCTCCCAGAAAACTTCTTACTTGTTTCTTATTATTTGGTCTGGGCATCTCTATAATCTTATCTATTGATTCTTCCTTTGGTTTTATTTCTCCATCACTCAATGTATGTCCGAGGAAGTCAATTGTTTGAAATCCAATCTCACACTTCTTTGGCTTAAGTGTTAAGTTTGCTTCTCTCACTCTCTCAAAGAACTCTTTCAAGGCTAATATATGTTCTTCCCAGTTTTGAGTGTGAGTTAAGACATCGTCTACGTAACTCTCCAAATTCTTCAGTCCATCTAATACCTTCCGCATCAGCCTATTATAACTCGAAGCGCTGTTTATCAATCCAAATGGCATTACTTTGAATTTGAATAGTCCATTGGCACACACGAATGTCGTGTAATCTTGTGATTCCTTAGACATTGGGATTTGCCAGTATCCCTTTGAAAAGTCAAATTTACTGAAGATTTTGCTCCCACTAAGCTTGTTGAATATATCTTCATTTGCCATCATGGGCTCTGGGTCAAAGATTGTGATTTTGTTCAGTTGTTGGTAATTACAACATAATCTGTTTGTGCCGTCAGCCTTCTTAACTACAACTAACGGTGCAGCATATGCAGCGGTTGATCTCTCTATCACACCATTTTTCAACATTAATGCTATTTCTTCATCAATCTGCTTCTGCAATCCATATGGTGTAGGATATGCTTTTGACCTGACTGGTGTTTCGTTTGTCAACTTAATCTCATGCTCTACCCAGTCAGTCTTGCCCGGCACATCAGAGAAAATATCTTTATATTCCTCCAACAGTCTCATCAGCTGATTTCTTTTCCTATCGTCAAGTTGTGGACTGATCTTCACATCCCTATATGTTTCTTTTTGCTCTCCATTGTATAATTCTAGGAGCTCATCTTCTTTCCCAGTTTCTCCATCGTTCACCACTGTTACTACAGTAGCTAACTGTTCTTCCATCATTTCTCCATTATTTCTCTCGTCTCGCTCATTATATTTCTTTAGCATGTTTACATGGTAAGTCTTCACTTTACCAGGTGCTATCTCGATTCTATAATCGCATTCTCCAACTTTATCTTTCACTTCATATGGCCCTTGCCACTTCAACATTAACTTATTTGTCTTCAATGGTAACAATAGTAGAACTTTCTCACCTATGTTTAGTCTCCTATATCTGGCCTTCTTATTGTAATATTTCTCATTTTTGATTTGCATCTTCTCCAACTCCTTTTGTGCAATTCTACATGTTTCTTCTATCCTATTTTGTAAGTCCAACATGTAGCTATAAGCATCACGAGTCTCATCTTCCATTTCTTCTCTTGTCCATAACTCTCTAAGTATAGTCATTGGGCCTCTTATACTTCTCCCATAGACTAGTTCGAATGGGGTAAACCCGTGACTCTCATGAATGCTATCTCTCAATGCAAATAGAAGAGGTATTAGAAATCTGTCCCACTCTTTGGGCTGTTCTACTATCAATTTCTTGAGTGTAGACTTTATTGTTCCATTAAGTCTTTCCACTGCGCCGTTGCCCATCGCATGGTATGGACTAGTTAGTGTATGTTTCATCAATAGTAGTTCATCAATCTCCTTCATCAGATCTGAAGTGAACTGGCTTCCTCTATCAGTATGAATTCTCCGTGGTGTTCCCATCCTACTGTAGAATCCAAATAACGCCTCAGCCACTTCTTCTGTAGTTATTCCTTTGAGTGGAATCGCCTCAGGAAATCTAGTTGCCATGTCTACTATCGTCAGAATATATCGATTTCCTCTGCTAGACCTTGGTTCTATAGGTCCCACCAAATCTACACAGATCATATGGAATGGCACATCTACGAGAGGTAAATGTCCTAATGGTGCTCTCTGTATTCCTCGTTTATCTACAGCTCTCTGACATACGTCACAACTCAAGACATATCTCTTTACATCTTGTTGTATAGATGGCCAGTAGAATGACGTCATTATTTTAGCTTGAGTTCTCTTCATCCCTTGATGCGCAGCTAACAATGATCCATGGGCTAATAACATCACTTTCTCCCTCAAAGTTTTTGGAATCATTAGTTGAAGTCTAGTTTCGTCCCTTAAGACTTCCTTATATTTCCGGTATAACATGTTCTTCTTGACTACAAATAATGGATTACCTCTATATGGTTCTCCATTCACACTCTCGCTTCTCTGAGCCATCTCCCAATATCTTGTTAACGAAGTGTCGGTTCGTTGTAGTTCTATTATCTCTTCTGGTTTGAGATCTAAACCTGTTACCTCTGGTATTTTTAGTGGTCGTTCGACACGTCTCCCTTCTATCTCATCCTGTGCTCGTGTCGTGCATCCTGCTATTACCACTTCTGCTTTGCCGTTTCGTTCCACTCCGTCATTTATTCTTGTTTCTGTGATAATCTCACAATCATGTCCAGTTGTGTTCTGGATTTCTATGGATGATTTAGCCTTATTGCATCTCATCCCTTCAGCGTCACAACCCTTTACATTCCATTCTTTCTCTTTCTCTGCTTTGGCTCTACTAATTTTAGGTTCACATGATTTATCCGTCTTCTCTTTATCATGTTTTCCTTTCGGTTGAATCCTGTTTATACTCTTCTCGTACAAACATGGACCCGTGATTAATCCTATCACCAAGGATTCTATTACTACAGCATCCGTCACACCTTTGAAGTCATTACCTTCAATCTTAATTCTTGCCATGGGATATTTTTCTTTCTTGCCATTAGCAAATCTGCACACCATAAATTTATCTGTGTATTGTTCTGGTTTCACTAATCTCTTTTGCACAGCGACACAATTTGCTCCTGTATCATAAAGGCATTTAGTATCTATTTCATTTACTCTGACCTTGCTAGTGAACTCTTCAGTATCTCTCTCTGCCCCTTTCTTCCACTTTACTACTTCAGCCTCACAATAACACAAATTCAATTTAGAATCTTCAATAGTTTCTACTCTTGATCCAATGATCGTTTCTACTTCTAGATCTTTGATCACAGCAGCTTCTACCACGCCTGTGAGGTATTCGCTCTGTATTGCGACTTTTGCCATCGGATACTCATGTTTAGTACCATTCATGAAAGTACATATCATATTTCGACCTATGTATTCATCTTTCTTGATCAGACTCTCTCTTACAGCAACACAATTTGAACCAGTGTCAAAGACACCTTTTTTTCACATCCATTAATTACAACTGGTCCCTGATACTTGTGTTCTTCTATTATACACTTTCCTTCTTGTTCAACGTATGCAGAACAGTATGAAATTACTGCCTCTTGTTTATCTCCATTTTCATTTGATTCCTCGTCGCATTGTATTGTTGCTACTCTATGTTCTCTCCCTGTCTTATCTTTCTCACTACACTGGGCTATTCTGTGAAATTTTGATCCACAGCGGAAACATCCCGTCTTCTGGGTTTCTGTTTCTGCTCCATATTTCTTGTTGTCGGAGAACTTCCAATTACTCTTGAATTGATTTTTATCTCTGAACTCCCTCTGTTCTCTAAATTTGTTATGAGAGCTGCTTGTATTCTCAAAACTCTTCTGCTTATTGTCCTTCGGTTGCGTTTTGGATTCTTTGTCTCTATTCTTCTGAGTATGAATCCATTTCCTTTCATCCGATTCTCTCGCTTCTATGAGGTTTTGGGCCTGTTGCAACATTTCCTCAAGATTTAGTTTCCCTTTCTCCTTTAGAAAGCGTCTCATATCATTGTCACACATAATGAAGAATTGGTCTCTCAATATGAGTTGTTCTAGACCTTCTTTGTCTTCACTAAAGCCTGACATTTGATGCCACTGTCTTAAGTAACGCTTAAGTCTTCCTACATATTGTTCCGGAGTTTCGTCTTTTTCTCTAGGGCTTTGTTTAAACAAATTTCTGTATCCCGATTCTGACAATTTGAACCTTATGAGTAGTCTCTCCTTTAACTTTTCATAGTCTTGAGATTCTTCTATACTCATTCTTTCGTACACTTCGAGCGCTCGGCCTTGAAGCGACTTTACTAGTGTCAAAACCCACAACTCATTCGGAACTCTATATGCTGTACATGTCCTCTCGAATCTGAGAAGATAGGCATCTAAACAATCTTTATCTTCTCTGAAGATGGGCATCTTAACATATTTGGCATTATTTGCCTGTCCAGAATACTCTCCATCTCCATCAAGTCTTATCCTATCTCCATCTTCTCGTCTTGTCTCACGTGTCATCTGAAGCTCTAGCTCTTTAAGTTTTATCTCCTTCTGATTTTCAATTTCAGCTAGACGTAACCTCTCTTCGGCCTCACGTCTTTTGTCTTCCAGTTCAGCTAGGCGTAGCTTTTCTTCAGCCTCACGCCTTTTATCTTCCTTTTGACTTTCCATTTCAGCAAGACGCAGCCTTTCTTCAGCCTCACGCCTTTTATCTTCCTTTTCCATTTCCGCTAGACGTAGCTTTTCCTCAGCCTCACGTCTTTTATCTTCCCTAATCTCATTCTGTCTCTCCTTGATATATTCTCTAACAGCATCTTCTGCGTATCCAAGGTCCTGCGCCACCTTAATCCACTTCTGAATCTCACCAGCCATTGCGCTATATCAATTTTCTTTGATATAAGGCTCGAGACAAAGTTCCGATTTCAAAGCTAGTTCACCTTGTTTATAATCTAAACACTGAACAACCTTGACCTGACCTAACTCTTACCAATAGTTAGCTTTTGCGATTTGCAACCGTTGACCTGACCTCACCTTCGACAACGTATGATTGGTCACAATTCAAAATTCAATTACGTCATGCGTATTAATGAGTACCGCAGACGACAAAATATGCTATATCTAGCGCGTAAGTAAATATCTCTGTTTACTTATTCTATCCTATCTAAATACACCTCTTGTGTCTAAGATATGATCCCAGTTCGTTTTAATCAATGTCCTTAATTGATTATATAATTCAATCCCGAGAGCGAGCCCCCATTTATGTAGCGCCACCCTATACTAAGAGTGCTTAGTGTTATGTTCTACACCCACGACTACTTTAGTTCTGTTTCATCTTGTCTTTACTGGACAAGTAAATGCATAGGCCTATCTATTTTGACTAGGGAAATGAACAGAGAACACATGTGTATGCATTTTAAATGAATATGAATATAATGTATATCAATTAAAGCATGTAACAGTTCAATGTCTAGTTATCCTATGTCTACTTTGCCTTATTCCCTACCTAGCCAGCATCTTTGCTATCTAGATTTTATTGCCTAATGCTACCTCCCAGTAAGACCCTTTAGCACGGAATGTTCTCACAGTTTGTTCCTCGTGGAAAAGCTGTCTTTCATCCGTTTGTTCATCTGATGAGTTCGCGGCTCCGTTCGCAAATCGCCTTGTTTCTCCCTCGTCGAAGCTCGACTGTCCACCGTTCTCGTGACTTCTCGTAGCTTGATGTCTCTCCCAAAGAGACCGTCGTTACAACCCGAGTGTGTGCTTTACTACTCCAGAGTAACGTACACTTCACTCGCGGAATAACTCCTTAAGTCCGTTGACAAGATCGCTTCGCAAATGTCGACTTCCTATGATGGAAAGTCACGCTTCGCAACGGTTTGTTACGAGAGCGTTTCACTCGAATTATTCGATCCTCGCTGTCCAACGTCTCGACTTATAAACTCAACTGCATCGATCGTTTCGCAAAACCGATCGTACTGACTAACGATGCCCTCTCATCGACTTAGTCCAACATCCACCGAGTCGATCCACTCAAGATTTCTAGAACGTCTTGTTCAGTTGAAATCAAAAATCGAACTGCCGCATCTCCACGCCACGTCACCACGGTTGCTTGGTTACCGAGTCGTCATCCGCTTCGCCATAACGGTTTTGATCAGCTGTTCGTCCTGACCAATGAGGTGAGTCCACATCGTCTGCTGTCCTTTGCGTAGATATGATGAACCCCTCTATCTAATATTAATTAATCCCTACAATGCTGGCTTAGCTGCTGGCATTTTAATTAAGTTACATTTATGTAGCTCTACTATCCTACATTATAATAATCTAAATAGATTCTTCTCTACACTATAACATCTTATAGCATGTTGTGTAGCTGGGAATCATTGTGTGGTTTGGGAGATCATTACAACAATGATAACATGTACATGTACAGCGCAGTGCGTTTGCAGGCGCTTAATTAAAGAATAAATATTATTATTATTATTATTATTATTATTATTACTTATTATTATTATTAGTAGATTACGTTTACTTCAGTTTTCAATGGCTCCACAACTTTATGGAAACAACAGGTTTTGGAAAATCTAACATCCTAAGTTCTTGTCAGACTTCAGACTAGAGCAGTATGGGTTTCTGGGTGCCATAGTTGTGAATCATGGCGCGATTAAGGATCTAGAAACCTTTGGCAACAGTTTCAGTTTCCATAACAACAGAACGGATGAGATCTGAAACCATGGTAACGGTTAAAGCATTTGGATTGAATTTCAAGCAACATAGCTACATTTTTGGTTTAACTTGTAACCGTACCAGTGACATAAACATTTCAGGATCTCTGGGGATGAGGGATAGAGTAATGGTAACACTCATGGCCAGGAGAGCATTAGGTTCGCGGATCGATTCCCGTAACCCCCCTCTAGGGCGGCGCCTTGCATGGCTGCCAAACCGCGTGTTTAGTTAAGATTTGATTGTACTGTCATGTTTCAATGTAATCTTACTGCGTTTATTATTATTATTATTATTCTTTGGTTGCAGTTGGACGTAGTTTGGTCGTATGCTTAACAATCAATCAGTGCAATATTAATAAACGGCGACTGATGTATAGAGTACCATGGTTCCGTAGAATCCATGGTTAACAGACAATACCTTAACTCCACCTGTTTTGATGCCATCAAACTCAACCAATTAAACCTAGTAGAGCGCGACATTCCTGCAGAGACCTCTCAAACGTTGGCCTATTTCTCTTATCGATGTGCTGCAAGAATTATGTTTGACATTCTAGGGATTTTGTGTGGCAACGACGGAAAAGGTAGTTGTTGACAAGGACCGCTGAAGTAGACGATTGATACCGTTGGGAATGAAATTATGGGGACAGGACGCTAAGACGTCATAAAACGCAGATATCCGTTCTCATTATTGTCTGTGTTGTCATCCGGGAGACCAGTTGCCAAACACAGTCGTCAAACTGTTTGACTATAGATTAACGACTTGCAACACAACGTAAACTGACACAGGTAAACACCGTCTTTAGATTAAGGCAGACCTTACTACTGCTTCGAAGTGCAGGAGATGACCTCTGGCGCCCAGAGAGCGTTACAGACGTTTGCATACACACATAATTTCTCAACTCTGAAAGGCTCCTTGGTCTCTCTCATCCCATGTATTATGCATCTAAGCAAGTGGCTTGGCCCCCAGCGGCAGGTCTTATGACCCTGTATAGTTAAACCACAGCCTGCACAGCTAATTCCTACACTAAGGCAACGAAGTTATTCACCCGTAGCTTTGAGTTCAACTTTGAAAACCACATCAGCTTAATCTTATTTTAGGGCCTCTATATCCATGTCGACGTTGAGGCAATCAGCAGAAATCACAGGGATTATATATATATATATATATATATATATATATATATATATATATATATATATATATATATATATATATACGATCGGTATATAGAAAGCAATGGTTTGGTCCAGGATCGCAGCTCCACATGTATACTGAAACTTGGGCATAAATCTAACGACCCCATTAATGAGTGTACGTCATGCAGCCTGATCATCACCCGCGGGAAGCCCAGCAGCCGCGACTAGAAGACCAACGGCCGACACACGCCGCCGATCGACGTCAGTCCGTCGTGTTCTTTGTCCGAGATCTATTATGCCTAGGCACAGGACAGTGACGCAAAACCATCGACCAATTATCGCTCGTTGCTAATTGCTATGGTCTGTTGGCACCACCTATAAACAAGGCACTCGCTTTTAAACGCAGGAATAGCCGTCAATGTCGTCTGCAGAGGCGTTGAGATTACGTGACGTGACCTACAAATGCAGGCACACGGCTGAGGATGAGTAGGTTGCCTTGATCTCGTAAATCGATCTGTGGAAATACTAAGCGGAGTTTCGCAAAACACTTCACTATTGATTCTACAAAAAATGTTACATGCAAGAGTTATTTCCTGAGATGTTTGTTCAGCTTAGAGTTTTTTATTAGTGCGGATGTGAATGCGCTGCGCTTCTGCTTATGACGCAGGCATGACGTCAGCCATGACATCACTCGCTCGTGTTTTTACATGAACAACAGTTACAAAGGCCCTGAAACTCAGGGAGCAGACGACTTGATTGATATTATCATCATGAGCAGCAGCAGCATCAGCAGCATTAGCATCATAAGTCTGCAGCACGTGCCGTTCGGCGATATTGGAAGCATTAAGACTAATGGAAGTGGACCATTCACAGGCATTGCTACTCCAGAGAATCTCTTATTTAACTGAGACATCTATCTACTCGCTGAACATCGGTCTCTGAATGCACGCGTGATCATGGAACACACAGGCATGTAGTTTCCAGAGATCGGGGTTGGACTGGGAGCGCTCCTGAGTAGATTACCTTGAAGGGGCGCTATATAAGACTTCTGTAATAATAATAATAATAATAGTTTCAGACACAATCACTTACGCCACTCACGCACGCACGCAAACACACACACACACACACACACACACACACACACACACACACACACACACACACACACACACACACACACACACACACACACACACACACACATACACACAAACATACAAACACATACACACATACACACACACAAACACAAACGCACACACGCAAAGAAAATAAGGTATAACTTACTCTAAACACTTTAACGACCAGCGTGTAGTACTAAAAGTGACCAATGCAGAAAGTCGTTAAACGCATTCATCTTCGACTGAAGCACGTACGTTTGTCGACTGGTTTGAACACTTGTCTTGCGACGCTGAGTCTGTGGTTCTGAGCCTTTGACGGAGTGGATGCTGCAGTGTATAGGGATCGTAAGCAACATTGCTCAACGACATCACGTGATGCTCTGTCTTTCGATAGTGGCGCTCAATAAATACACAAATACGGAGCGCTCCTGAGTAGACAGCCTTGAAGGGGCGCTATATAAATGTTCCTTAATAATAATAATAGTAATAATAATAATAGTAATAATAATAATAATAATAATAATAATAATAATAATAATAATAATAATAATAATAATAATAATAATAATAATAATAATACGTCGTTAATAAAATCTTGCATCAATCTTCGAAACAATCTTGCACTCGTTAGGTGCGGAACCAACCGTTTTGCATGACTATAGGATCTACAAGATTTGTTCTGCTTGCTGTAAATCGTATCTATATTTGTATCGATCGCAGTGGTTGAATTTAAGCGCGGTTGCAAAGGTGACAACGCTCGTAAATGTATATTATGTTTGTGTGTATACATGCATAACTGTATATATATATGTATGTATGTATGTATGTATGTACGCATGTAAGTATGTATTTATATATGTTTACATTTAGGTTCTGACGCAGACCTCTGTTGTTTCCTTACTTAATTGTATTAGGAGTCATTGTTTCATTGTCTCTCTCGTTCTCTCTATTTACCAGATAATCGTCTGTCAACGACATCTTCCACGATCGTCCATTCACTTTAGCACCCATTAACAACGACAACAATCATCATCAACATCGACAACAACACTGCGATCATCGTCAACGACAACAACGGTCACCAGTAAATAATGTTGTGATGAGGTGATGAAGCCATAAAAACCTTCTCGTCCTGCATTTAGATCCGTTTCATTCAAAAAGCGTTCAATAGACATATGCGCTAGAATGCATATCAATCAATCAATCAATCAATCAATCAATCAATCAATATATCTTTATTGCAATCAATAACAACAATCAGTAATAAGAATGCAGGTCATGTACTAACAGAAACTTCCGTATATCTAGATTTAATAAAAAAAATAAGTAATATTCCGTCTTGTCTGACCGCTGAAATGGTGCTATCGATGACAATGGGTGGCCCCAAAGGGATGGAAGTCCCGCTAAGCAGGGATACCCGACCAAACAAATTATCATCTTTTTGTAAATGACTGTTCGAATAGAATTTTTTGTAAATTAGAATGTTTAACACAGAAAGAAGAAAATGAATTAATAATTGCCTTAACTAATTCTTAATTAATGGGAGGAGAGGAAAGAAGGTGAAGAGGAAAAGGAGAAGAAAAAAAGAGAGGAAAGAATAAAAGAAGAACTTAACTAAATACTTCCGGGGAAGTTCCACCCCGGTGTGACCCCGCCTTCCAATCCCACAAGAGTTAGTAACATGCTGCTACACATATGGTAGATCATGATGTGATAAGAAATTGACGTAACCTTTTTTTAAAGTCTTGTCGATTTGTTGCTGATCGTATTTCTAATGGTATTGAATTCCAGATAAGGGGACCAATTGACCTTATGTTAAACGCTCTTAAATTGGTGCCTGCCTTTTCTGGACGGTATAGTGAAGCACCTCTCGTGTTGTGTTCGTGCAACGTTGAGCCAAGAGCAAAGTAATTAGAGTATGAAGCAGGGAGTAGTTTATGCTCATATTGGAAGAAAAAATCACCAACCTGGGCGACCCTAATTTGTTTTATAGTTAATAACTTTAGTTCCTTGAAGATAGGGGCAGAGTGGGTGTTTCTTTTAGCTCCCTCAATCATTCTGATAGCCTTTTTTTGAAGGATTGTTAATTTTTGAAGTCGAGAGTCGTAATTAGATGCCCAGAGTAGGTTGCAGTAACTTAAGTACGGTTGGATTAACGTGTGATATAAACTGATTCTAACCTCTTTAGGAAGCAAATGTGAGACTCTAGATATTATCCCAATGTTTTTAGCTACCTTTAAGGAAATATAATTTATGTGGCTTTTCCAGGTTAGATGCTGGTCAACAATTACCCCGAGGAATCTAGTAGAGTCAACCTGAGATATGGGAGCATCATCTAGTACAAGAGATGGAGTTATTTGCAGGATTTTTCTGTGTGATTTGAACATAATGAAATTTGTTTTGTCAATATTAAGTGTGAGTCTATTTGCAATGAACCATCTGGTCACTCGCCGTAGTTCAAGATTAACTGTATCCATGAGAGTTTGCCAAGAACGGTAAGAATAAAACAGGTTGGTGTCGTCTGCAAAAAGGATAAAGTATAGTGTTGTAGAAACATTTGCTAAATCATTTATGAATAACAAAAAGAGGAGTGGCCCAAGATTTGAACCCTGTGGAACTCCATAAGTTATATAATCAAGGTTAGAGAGTGCTCCATTGCATACTACTCTTTGGGAACGATGTTCCAAATAACTAGTAAACCATTTTATTTGATTGCCTCTAATGCCGTATACAGTGGAATAGTTTTTTTTAGCAAGATGGAGTGGTCTACGGTGTCAAAGGCTTTGGCCAGGTCTATGAAAATTCCCACCGAATATTCGTTGTTGTCTATGGCCTTTGTGATTCTATCTTCCATATCTAACAAGGCCATGTAGGTTGAGTGGCCCGCCTGGAATCCGTGTTGGGAGGTATGAATGAGATTAGCCTTATTAATGTAGGAACTGAGTCGGTTATACATAATTTTTTCTAGAAATTTTGCAAAATATGGGAGTACTGAAATTGGTCTATAGTTCCCAATGCATTCTTTGTCACCCTTCTTAAAGACCGGTGTTATCTTAGCAGATTTAAGGAGGTGAGGGACTATCCCATTAGTCAAGGAGCTATTAACAATTTCAGTGAGCGGTCTAATGACCAAGTGCAAGTTGGGAGTAGCTATATAAGGGTCAATGTCATCGAGACCTTTGGTGTGTGTTTTTTTAGGCCAAGTCCAACGTTCATAAGTTCCTCCGGGGAGGTTAATAATAATCCCATAGAAGTTAAGGCAGAGACCGGCATAAATTCATCAAAGGAGCAGGGAGAGATAGGGATTTTTTCAGCCAGATTCTTAGGTAGGTTAGTAAAATACGAGTTGAAGGCATTTGCTATTATCTCTGCATTATCTGTTCTAGTGCCGTTAATAATTAGAGAGTCTACTCTTGAAAGTTTATCTTCAAGGTGCATTGCGGAGCGAATCAATTTCCATGTCATTTTTAAATCAGTGCTGTACTTAAAAAACTCTGTGGTATAATAGTTCCTTTCGGCATTTATCCTTATGGTTTTAAATTTATTTCTGTAGACCGTAAACTTTTGCTTATTGGCTATGTTGGGATTTTTTAAGTATTTGATGTATAGCAGATTTTTTTTCCTGCAGGATTTGAGAAGTCCCGGGGTCATCCAAGGTTGGTTGAATTTGATCTTACTCCCCTTGTAATTCGTTTTGAGTGGAAAAGCGTAGTTGTAAGCCTTAGTATAGTTTCCAATTAAATTTTCATAGGCTTCATTTACAAGACCTTGATTACAAAAGTTATATACATGTTCCCAATTTATATCTTCAAGTGTCTTTTTAAATAGATTCATGCCTTCCGAAGTTATAGACCTGTATTCAGTTTCTTTATGTTCTCTATTGCAAATAGTCTCAAGGGAGAACTGAGCAAAGACAGGTAAGTGGTCAGACAGATCAGAGATTAGAATCGAGGCAAGCTGTAGTTTAGACCAGGAGGTGCAGAAAATGTTGTCAATTAGGGTTTTTGAGGTTGGGGTGTATATATATATATATATAAATGTTAATTTAATAAATACGTACGTGTTTGTGCGAGTGTTTGCGTGCCACGCCAACATATTCATCTGGTATGTGAGTGCCAATTACTTGTATTGCATGTCTGTCTAAATGTAGGCATATCCAACAGTCAATATGTGCTCGTGTTTTGCTGTTTGTCATTTCGTATTAAAGTCAAAGAGGAATTTCTTCATTTATACTTTTGTGTTCGAACGCCTACTGTGATCGTTTTCGCGATTTGATATTATTTCAAATGAAACTGGTGTGGATTTTAAAGTTTCGGATCGTTTAATAATTAATGCGGTTTGTGACATTTATTTAATGACGCCGTCATATCGAAGATGATTGACGTCCTTTAATAATTAATGTCTATTTTCTTTGAAATATAGTCTACGTCAGCCTGCTCTGCTTATCACCTCTTCCAGAACCAGTCTTGTTGTCCTCGAGACCAAGGTCTTGGTCTCGAGTGCACTCGAGTTCGTTTTTAAAAGTCTTGGTCTTGGTCTTGGTCTTGAGACCAAAGGTCTTGGTCTTGGTCTTGGTCTTGAGGTTCAAGTGTTGGTCTTGGTCTTGGTCTTGAGGTTCAAAGTCTTGGTCTTGGTTTTGCAAGACCAAGACCAAGACTTTTGTCAATTTGAACAGTCATTAATTTTGACAAACGGCAAGAATTTTAAAAATTTATCCAACAATTACTCATACAGTTATTGCTTTAGTATTTACACGGTGTGAATGAGGCTTCACTGTTGTTTTTTGCAGTTATTTTGACTTCCGGTTATTTACCATGGAATGATTTCAAAACAGACTCCTGATTAATTTGTACATTTACATCCGGTTCTTGAAAAGCTGCTTTGTGTGCTACCGATTTCAGCACTTGTAGACCGTGTTTTTTCACATGGCAGAATTTTTATGAGGCCCCACAGAGTTGTCTTGGTCAGAAAATTCTGAGGAAATTGGTTTTTATAAAATTCAACAGGAATTTGGAATAACATTTCGCATGAAGGACTTTTGTAAATACGAATTCGGAATTCTCTGCAGTCTCCATTTAGAGTTGTTTTGCTTGAATAAAAGAAAAAAACTTATGTTTTCATTAAAATAACGAGTAGTCCGACTGGACAATTTTTAGTAAGGAATAGAAGTCTGGATACGATTGTGATTTTTTTGGGTCTTGGTCTCGGTCTTGGTCTTGAGGTTCAAGGTCTTGGTCTTGGTCTTGGTCTTGAGGTTCAAGGTCTTGGTCTTGGTCTTGGTCTTGAGGTTCAAGGTCTTGGTCTTGAGGTTCAAGGTCTTGGTCTTGGTCTTGGGGTTTAAGGTCTTGACAACAAGACTGTCCAGAACTCCTACCCTAATCCATCCGATCCTCACCTTCGAAGCTTTCTCGTCCTCAGCGAAACCCGTTTTAACAGCCACGCTGACTCTCTCTCTCTCTCTCTCTCTGTCTCTCTGTCTCTCTCTCTGTCTGTCTGTCTGTCTGTCTGTCTGTCTCTGTCTGTCTCTGTCTCTGTCTGTCTGTCTATCTGTCTATCTGTCTGTCTGTCTGTCTGTCTGTCTCTCTCTCTGTCTCTCTCTGGTCTCTGTAGCAACCAGACTCGGACCTCCACTGGACATCGATCTCTGGGAAAACTCCCTAATACGACGCAGCGCTCGTAAATAAACTAGTGCCCTGAGCACAGCTTTAGAGTAGCACTTTAGAAATTTGGACTTTACGATTACGATACGATTAAATTTACTCAGCGTGATGACAGACTCCGAATGGACGGTCGAAGCTCACAGATATACAGCTATCTATGTTTTGGAAAGGCATCGATCATGTCTACTAGAAAGGGGTTGTGATGGATGTCCGTCACATATCGACGTCGTGTTTCGAGTGTCATCCATCAACTCTAAATGGGAATCCATCGATATGACTCCGCTTGTGTGTGTGTGAGAGAACCTGATGGTGATGACATTTCTAATTATCTTATCCTGCTAAGTGCTAACTGATTTATTTATTAATTCGTAACTTCTATCGCACCGATGTCTAATTATACACAAGACATCAGCCGATTGCGTCGTGCAAACTGGGTCTGATATCTGTTTTGTAGAGCTGAGCAATTTTTTTGTGTCTGCTCAATAATCCTCCTTTAGCATACATGTATGGGCGTTTTGATTTCTAGACGTACAAGATAAACACTCCATAGACGTTTGATATGCTGCATTGTACACATGGTTAGTTGCTGCTTGACGACGCCGTGTCATAACAAAGATAATTAGCGTCGCCCTCCTCCTTCCTCCAGGCTTTGAACTGGCACTGCAGAATACGAGCAGTGGTGGAGTTCTGTACACATGGTTTGATTTAATGCAGCATTTATAGTTGCCACTGATGCATAGAAGTCCAATTATAATTCAGGTTATTTATGATATTTAATATCCTGTAACCTAAACCAATGGCGGTCAAGTGTTTCCCTTCCTTCCGACTGACGCGGGGAGCGGAGGGAGGTGACGGCTTTCGGTAAATTTCGAAAGACTTTTGACCTCTTGAGTCAACGTATAGTATCATAGGATCACACATGAATTGAATCCGACTCAGAATGAAAACTATAGATGGCTAGGTCCACATAAGCGCAGAAGAAACATCAGTTTTGAGTCTGACTGTTGCGAAATGCCACTTCTTCTTAGAAGACTTGGCAGTTGTCAAAAAACAAAGGTGAAATGAAAACCAGAGATGACCATACGACCTATTGGACCAAGAGAATCAGGAGAACCAGTGTTTAATCTAGCCCCCTCTTCTGGGGGGGGGACAAGGTTTGTGGGGGCACCAACAAGGGCGACCTTTTTGGGAAATGAAGAATTTCATCCATGTTCGAAGATTCGACGACCTTTTTTGGGAATTTCATCGTAAAAAAACCTATATGACCTTTTTTTAGGAATTCGTCCCAAAAATCATTATTCTTATAAATTATTGCTGGCCTCTGGGGGGGGGGAAACATCAATCCTGGGGGAGGGAATTTCTCCCAAAAGGTGTCTAGATTAAAATATTGCTGGCCTCTGGGGGGGGGGAAACATAAATCCTGGTGGGAAATTCCCCCAAAAGGTGTCTAGATTAAAACATTGCAGCAAAACCTCTCTTCCACAGAATGAAACCAATTCGTCGAGACTCAGTCGCAAGAATGTCCAAGTCCCGATGTTTCAGAAGTTGCCTTCGTCTAAGAAGAAAGCGACCTATCTTCTTCACCGAAGTTCAAGAAACTTAACGTATCTCCAGCTGTTGTGCTAATGCCCTGGTTTCCAGGAGACTTGATTATCGTAACTCACTTCCCTTTGGCTTCACTAAGAGTGATTTGCATATATATCATATGGCTCATAATTATTGGGCTGGAGTTAAAAACAAAGATCACCAAATATCAACATCGACGATCGCTTCTGAATGGCTCTTCCGCCAGAAGCGCTATATAAATGTACAATACAATACCACATGTCACACTCACTTTGCATTCATTACACTTGCCACCAGGTGAGAAAAGAAGTCAGTTTAAACTCTGTCTTACTGTCCAAAAACCATCATATTTAATTCAGCCAATCCAATTCAATTCTCTCTTAACCCTAGGTCAATATAAACGCAGAAGAACATCAGTTTTGGGTTTTCACTCGATCCACGGATATTCCGACTCTATAGCTGTGTCTCGCAGAAGAAATGTATTGTGCTGTATACGGCTTTCCTGTTCCGAAGCTGTGGAATTAATAGTCCCTCACTATTCCTTCTGTCCGTTCTGTCAGGCCTGAACTTAAGACTCGCCTCTGTCGACCACTTGGGTCTCAAAGCAAGTGGTCACTTCTTTAGCGCCCTGTGTGATTCTAAAGCATTGTGCATTATGATGACGGCGCTATAGAAGTCATTTGAGTAGACGAGCAGTTGCTGCTGCTGATGGAAATGGTGCCATTGATGACGAACTGACGATGCTACAGTGATGTGGCAGATATAAGCAATGCTGACGTTAATGTTGTTGTCGACTGTGATATAAGGGGGCCTATAGTTGCTGCCGCTGCTGCTCGTACTAATATTGATATGGCGATGATGATGATGATGATGATGATGATGATGATGATGATGATGATGATGATGATGATGATGATGATGCTG
Organism: Allolobophora icterica; assembly: GCA_963556255.1. Classification (NCBI taxonomy): domain Eukaryota; kingdom Metazoa; phylum Annelida; class Clitellata; order Crassiclitellata; family Lumbricidae; genus Allolobophora; species Allolobophora icterica. The sequence goes on from OY744607.1 coordinate 58,637,311, forward strand.
ATGATGATGATGATGATGATGATGATGATGATGATGATGATGATGATGTTGATGATGATGATGATGCTGGTTATTCTGATGCTGATGTTGATTGTGGTGATGACAGTGATCATGATTGTTCTTAAGCGTCTTCTGCCACTGAATCCGGAAAAGGGGGAAGGTGGTCGTGGGAGAAAAAATAGTCGGATGGTGGCTGTACTAGTGTCAGTACTTTGAAAATAGAATTCTTTATTTTTATACGCGTTCGTGCGAGTGCTTACCTGTTCATTCGCTTACGCAATTACACAGAAGGGGGGCGTAAGTGCAATCGTGAGTAGGCGACGCGTTTGAAACCTGAAACCTGAAACCGACTTGGATGACAGACTGTGATATTCTGTCACATTAGACAGCAATTCGTTCGTAGTCAATCGAGACTCCATTTCTAGGCACCCTCTAATCGCTCCATGTAGTCATGCATTAACTTGACATCTGTTAAAAGCATCAACACTACAGCGGTCGTTGCGTGACTTACTTTGACGTAAACTAATCCAAAGTGCACAGGTTCTGTGCGACCGTCTGTATGGATGTTTGCCTTTGTCTGCTTGTATGTCTGTTTGTCAGGAAGGTTCTCTTTCCACTTTCGTCTAGCTCAGGTTGGTCGTATTTAAAAGGCTTTAAATGGATGCTAGTTGTTTATCACAGGTGCCTGCATTTGAGTGGGTTCCTGGGAAGATTGCAGTCGACAAAATCTGAGCTATATCTAGACCGATAGACATGGAGAGAGAGACAGACAGACATACATACATACATACAGACAGACAGACAGACAGACAGAGACACAGCCAGAGACAGACAGAGACAGAGACAGACAGACAAACAGACAGACAGAGACAGACGGAGATAGAGAGATACACAGAGAGACAGAGACAGAGAGACAGAGATAGTGAGAGAGAGAGTGAGTGAGAATAAGAGTGAGAGAGAGTGAGAGTGAGACAGTGAAAGTGAGAGAGAGAGACAGAGAGAGAGAGAGAGAGAGAGAGAGAGAGAGAGAGAGAGAGAGAGAGAGAGAGAGAGAGAGAGAGAGAGAGAGAGAGAGAGAGAGAGAGAGAGAGAGAGAGGAGTGATGGAGGGGTGATGGAGCGAGCGCGTGACTGCCATGTACTATAAATAGAGCTCTGAAGAAAACGGCCAAAATGTCAAGGAAAAGGTAAAGTAGGCCAGCATTCAAAGACGCTGAGACATCCAGGACTAGAAAGATCAAACACACACACACACACACACACACACACACACACACACACACACACACACACACACACACACACACACACACACACACACACACACACACACACACACACACACACACACACACACACACACACACACACACACACACACACACACACACACACACACACACACACACACACACACACACACACACACACACACACACACATATATATATATAGCATGTGTGCATATGTAGAAAGAGGAGTGTGGCGATGTCTCTGAACTACGCATTTGAATCTCATTTAAAATGTGTGTATTATATAGGTGCCTAGTATTTTAGAAGTAAGATGCATGAGTTGTTTAGATAGGTTTTTTTAATTAAACTAACTAATTGATTACCCGGATCTAAAACCAGCATCATAAGGAACAAAATATGTAGATAGAATTTGGGGATATGTTCACCTTGCAGGATTATTCAGTGTAAAGCAGGGAACCACGATTGAACAAATTCAAATCCTAACCGTCGGCGAAGGTGTCGTCTGCTCTTTTGACCGTGTTTGCCGCCGTTAGAGCTTAACGCTGCAAAGACGATCAGCTGGATTTTTTACTGCGTGGCGAGGAGTCGGCGCTGGTTAACTGCTAATTTATCCGCTGCTAGTCAATCGAATGAATCGAATTGGATCAGTTATCAGGTCGCAGATATGAGTGAACGACGAAGTAACTCAATTTGTCGGATGAGAGAACGTTCTGACTGTCTTGATCGCGTCGAGATAAGGCGTCTCGAGAGTATGAAACCTTCAGTGACAGTTGTGCGAACAGCTTGTAGCGATTATATTATATATAATTGTGCTTTAGCGTTCGTGCCAGGAATTGAAGATAAACATTCACATCACATCTAATGTACATTTCCATTCAATGAACAACAATCATTTCCTTAGATTTGATGCAATATATGTATATTAAAATAAGACAATTATTTCCATTTACAAGCAAATGAACCTTATCTACTTATAAAGCGGCGTATTTAACTTAAGGATTAGTTTTATTATATTCCTTATCTGAGCCGTCGTAGAGTAAATTGTCAGACCATCTCCATAGATCGCTGTGAGATCGTAACTTGCATTGTCCCAACCATGTCCATTTCTAGGATGTAGATAGGTAGATTTTCTTTGTAGTATCGAAGTGTTTGAATCGCGTAAATCCCTTCAACTATCGTAGGCGATGACGATTCAGAAATACTGTACGAAAGTCAGTATATTCTACTTGACCTTTGGCAGTCAAACAGTAATCGTAACAGTTCGACCGTTTCTTAGAACTCAACTTCAATCGAATAACTTACAGCAAAACGAGCGCTGAAAGTATTACTTCTGTTGCTTACTGGTGAGCACACAGATTCGATGAATTATTCGTTATTTGGCTAACGAATCTACGTTCATTCAAAACATCTATCGTGAACGAAACACGACAGTCGCCATAACTGTTTCATCTCCCATCCGAACACTGCCCCACGACATTTCATTGGTTCGCTTCTCCGGTCGCTATGGTAACGCATACGTGGTATCTCCTTCCACGTCATCATATCAACATCGGCTCAACGGCTGTTTATTTAAACTAAGTTTTATTTATATAGCACCGCTTTTCTTTAGATAAACGCCGCTTACATTAGATATCTTATACTAAACCTTAATTTAATTATCGAATTAATTAACAAGTCATTTGATAAGAAATAGTATTCGCTACATAAACCCCTTCTTAAAAAGGCTGTCTACAGACTTCCGTTCCTTGCCATCTTATCAAATACTTGTAACTTACTCACATACATTACTATCTAAACTATAAACACATAACATCTTACTTCACTTACATACATCCTATATATATCTATGTACATCTATACACTTTAAGAGTTCTTGTCTCTTATGTCAGTCCTCTGCTCAGGTAGTCTGAGTTTACATTATTACATCAAAGGGGATAATGTCACTTCAATCTTCCCTTTTCCACCACTTTCCTACCATGTAATAATCTGGCACTCCTTTACTCCTATTAAACTTACCCTTTTTCCTACCATTCAGGACATCATCATGCTTCAATTCATTATGACTAATGTCCAGGTTGACATTCTTATTCTCATGATTCACCTTATTAGGTGTCAGCTCATTTACTTTTGTATGTTCTCTGCTCTCCATCCTATTACTTCTTCTGTTGGACCAAACTAACACCTTTCTTGAGTTTGACCAATCCACTCCTGTACACAACTTCTTTTTCCATTTGTTCTCATACACTATACCATCACGTGCTGCCGGTAATGCACATGTTATCATAACTGAGTCACTGACTTCCTCATATGACTTCCTCGTATTTGACTCTTTGTTAGACTTTCCTTTCCTGTCAATATATCTCTTGAGTATATTTATGTGATAGGTCCTAGTCTTTTCCTTATTGACTTCGATCCCATAGTTATATTCTCCGATTTTCTCTCTGACTGTATATGGTCCTTGCCATTGTACAAATGATTTATTATCACAACTTGGTAACAATACCAAAACCTTATCTCCAACTTCTAATTTCCTGTTTCTGACCTTCCTATCAAAAAATTTATTATGCTTCACTTGAGCTCGACTCAATGCAGTCTTACTCACATGTCTCTGACAGACATCACAGCTTTGTACGAACTGTCTAACTTCATATTGCATCGAAGGCCAATAACACTCACTGCTAATCTTATGAAATGTGGCCTTAACATCTCTATGAACTCTTTCTGACGGACAATGTGCCTTCGTCATCATTTGTTCTCTGAGTGGTTGTGGTATAACCAACCTCAGTTTAACCTCAGTGTCTGGTGTCTCTTTGTGACATTCATATAACAGATCATCATCCACAATGAACTGATTATTTTCAATCTTGCTTCTCTCTGACATGTCCTTTGCTGCCAATTCTCTGCAATGTTTCAAACTATCATCCTCTTCTTGTAATCTTTGAATCGCATAGGATGAAATCTGAACATTATTAATCTCAATTAGCTTTTCTTGTCTAACTTTTTCTGTTTCAGATAGCATTTGTGCATCAATAGTTGCCAGAATTTGTGGCCCTTTAATTCTATATTTCTCATCTACTTCAATATATGACTCATATTCTCCAATCTTTGTAATTGGTGTCGAAACTTCACATGCTGCTGCATATTGTTCTTCACAGATCTCTAAGTTCCTCTGCGTATTCACTTCATCTTCAAGAGTGAAGTCTTCATCACTATCCGTCCCTTGACAAACATCACAACTCAGCACAAATCTACGTACGTCTTGATTAACTGATGGCCAGTATAATTTATCACTTATATTGTCTCGAGTTTTCTTGATTCTGTGGTGTGTCGACAATTGAGAACCATGTGCAATTGTTAACACTTTCTCCTTTAATGGTTTAGGTAACATCAACTGCAACTTAACCTCTTCTGTTTGAACGTCTTTGTATTGTCTAAATAACAATCCATTTCTCATTATGAACTGAAATTTGTTTGTTTGTTCATCATGATTCCGTGCTTTAGCTATTGCTAAGTATCTCTTTAGAGTTCTATCTTCCTCCTGCATTTTCTTAATTTCTGTTGGGGTCACTTCAAGATCAGATAATGCTTCTATCTCAAATGGCCTATACCCCGTATCTCTCAATGTTGACGCCCTAGTTTCAATAGCGGCCGTTATCTGCTGTTCACTACATGCATTGATATGGCCTTCTGTGACGTCATCTATGCACCCCATGATCTTGTTTACATCGGGCGATCCATGTCTCAGTATCATTAGATCCCTCGTACTGTCCTGTGTTTCTTTAGTGTTATCATTAGTATGAATTTTCTTTGATTCATTATTATTATCACAGTATGCTTTATCTGAAGGCTTATCCTTTGTCTCATCTTTGGCTAGAAGATATTCCCATCCATCAATTTTACCTATAATGATTGGCTTTACAGGGTTGTTCATTACCACTGCTTCAACCTTTCCAGATAAATATTCACTCTCCACATGGATATTGGCTGTTGGGAAACGTCGTACACTGCCATCGATTAGTGTACAGTTGACCTTTCTTCCTGTCAATGCTGCCTCATCTATTAGTGCTCTCTTCACTATACAACATGTTGCTCCAGAGTCATACAGACATTCAATGCTTTCTCCATTTAACTTAATTCTACCAGTTGAATTGAATAGCTTATCATAATCTGAAGCTGTGACAATTGCACTTGCAATTACGTTAGTCAGCTCATGTTCATTGACTTGTGTTCCTCGTTGATTCACTTCTTCCGGATTTTGTTTCATACTCCATTCTGCCTTGAGTTTACTATTCTCAAAGACTTGTATGGCAGCTGCGGTGTGTTTAACAACACTCTTAACCCTGTTTTGGCAAACATTCGCCTTATGTCCAGGTTGCCGACATATGAAACAGACAGGGGCTTGTTCAGTTGTCTGGTATTTGTCTCTGCCGTAATCTTTATTAGCAAATCTATTATGGTTCATCTCCTTGTGAGATTCCATTTCTGCTTTATGTTTGCTTGTTGAATCAGCAAACTTGTTTCTTGTCCTATCTTCAAATGTTTTGTTTTGGTTTTCATCAGACGTGAACTTAACCTTTGGTTTCTGATTGGTATCAATGCTCCTGTACTCATGTGCTTCTATATATGCCTCAGCATGAGTCAACATTTCTTTAAGACCAATTTTACCCTTTTCTTTAATAAAGGTCCTCAAATCTACAGGGCATGTTATGAAGAATTGATCTCTTAAGATCAGGTTTTCCAATCCTTCATAAGTTTGCTCATATCCAGACATTAAAGTCCATTGACGGATGTAACGTCTAAGTCTCTCAATGAATTGCGATGGACTTTCTCCTGGTTCCAAGCGACTTTGTTTAAAACGCTGGCGGTATCCACCTTCTGTCAATTGGAAACGTCTAAGTAACTGTTCTTTAAGACAGTCATAGCTCTGTGCTTCTTGTGTAGTTAACCTTTGATAAACTTCCAGAGCAGGTCCCTCAAGATTTCTGGCAAGAGCAATGGCCCAGTACTCTTGTGGAACTTCAAACGCTTCACAAGTCCTTTCAAATCGCAGCAGATATGCATCTAGGCAATCTTTGTCTGCATTAAAATTAGGGAATTTAATGTTCCTGAATCATTTGACATGATTCGCATTATTGTCTCCATTCCCTTCCACTGTATTCATCCTCTCTTGACTTTCTACTTGTCTGAGATCATAGTTCATGCGAGCTTCTATCTCCTTTACTTTAATCTCAGCATCTAATTTCTTCAGTGCTAGTTCCTGTTCCATTTGTCGTTTCTCCTTCTCTTTCTCTGCTTCAATAAGCATTCTCTCCTTCTCTGCTTCCATTAGCCTCTTTTCCTTCTCCTCCTCAATCCTTCTCCTTTCCCTTGCCTCTTCAGCTTCCATTAGCCTCTTTTCTTTCTCTTTCTCTGCTTCCATTAGCCTCTTTTCTTTGGCCTCCTCACGTTCCCTCGCTCTCTCTTCTCTCGCTTCTGTTTGTCTGTCAATTACAAACTGTTTCAGTTCCTGATCCTGCAGATTTAAATCTCTGCCTATTTGTAACCACTGATTATAATCTGTAGTGGCCATCTTACTCACTCACTCTTCAGAAAAACAATCAGTGAATCAATTAATCAATAGATGATTAAAATTAATTAATAGCCTTGCGCTATATAAATTCAATATTCTAGATGAGATCTAGGTGATGACTCTTGAGTATGATATGTAGTCTATGCAAGCACATCAATATTCAAGCAAGATAACTTGCACTGGTTACAACGTCAAAATGTCCGACCGTTGAAAGTTCAAATAAATGTCTCAATTTTCACACACTGCATGAATCTACCAACTGGTTTCAGTAAACTGGCAGTTATTAGATGCTAGTAATTGTCTCTCTTAATCCCGCGAAGAGCTCCCATATTGTAGCGATTATATTATATATAATTGTGCTTTAGCGTTCGTGCCAGGAATTGAAGATAAACATTCACATCACATCTAATGTACATTTCCATTCAATGAACAACAATCATTTCCTTAGATTTGATGCAATATATGTATATTAAAATAAGACAATTATTTCCATTTACAAGCAAATGAACCTTATCTACTTATAAAGCGGCGTATTTAACTTAAGGATTAGTTTTATTATATTCCTTATCTGAGCCGTCGTAGAGTAAATTGTCAGACCATCTCCATAGATCGCTGTGAGATCGTAACTTGCATTGTCCCAACCATGTCCATTTCTAGGATGTAGATAGGTAGATTTTCTTTGTAGTATCGAAGTGTTTGAATCGCGTAAATCCCTTCAACTATCGTAGGCGATGACGATTCAGAAATACTGTACGAAAGTCAGTATATTCTACTTGACCTTTGGCAGTCAAACAGTAATCGTAACAGTTCGACCGTTTCTTAGAACTCAACTTCAATCGAATAACTTACAGCAAAACGAGCGCTGAAAGTATTACTTCTGTTGCTTACTGGTGAGCACACAGATTCGATGAATTATTCGTTATTTGGCTAACGAATCTACGTTCATTCAAAACATCTATCGTGAACGAAACACGACAGTCGCCATAACTGTTTCATCTCCCATCCGAACACTGCCCCACGACATTTCATTGGTTCGCTTCTCCGGTCGCTATGGTAACGCATACGTGGTATCTCCTTCCACGTCATCATATCAACATCGGCTCAACGGCTGTTTATTTAAACTAAGTTTTATTTATATAGCACCGCTTTTCTTTAGATAAACGCCGCTTACATTAGCTATCTTATACTAAACCTTAATTTAATTATCGAATTAATTAACAAGTCATTTGATAAGAAATAGTATTCGCTACACAGCTTACCATTTGCAAGAAGTAATCGTGCGGAAGCGAGCGGTGTAATCGTTGATAGGAGATAGTGATCGACGATTGGAAGTTATGCTTCACATGAAGTACAAACTTAATCGAACTGTTGTTAATCGAACTGTTGTTATTCGAGGAATATTGGAATTTGGAACGTTGGAGAGGTTCGATTGTGGAACGCCAAAGATTCCTCAAGAAACAAGGACGGTGAAGAAATATTCTTCCTGAAAAGCACGAGTCACGGCAAGACACGAGAGGAATAAAGTCGGGAGGATATAGCTTAGGCATAAAATTATATAGCTAGTAGATTACAAGGTTTAGGTAGAATCAGTCAACAGTATTTAGGGCCTATTTAAAACATTGATCGCGTGATTGTACGATGATTTTATTTTATTTTAAATATATTGTATAAGAGACTGATTGACATTCATTAATCATCAGTAAGCTAAATATTATATTGTTAGTGTTGGTAATGGGGGCTGTTAATCAAAAGAAGCGGGTGTAAGATCCAACACCAAATTTCGGCGCTAAAAGGAGGCCCTGTATGCTTGCGGTATTGCCTTGAAGTAATCCAGTCTTTATGATATACAGCCAAACTCGTCTTCTCACGGACTGCCACACGTAAACTTGCTAATGCAGCTAATCGTATCTCTTAAGTATAGGAAACTGGGGTTTAACCTCTGTAAATGCAAAACACCCAAATCCATTGGGTTCATATTTTATGGGGTGATTTAAGCCAATAAACGAATGATGGCGATCGGATAACCGGCTTCTCTTTTGACCCTTTCACACTTCTTGTTTTTTTTCTCGGATATTTCTATAGCGCCTCCGCAAGTCTACTACTACTCAGAGGCGCTCCCGACTACAGCATTGATACTGTGTCGGAGAATTCACGCCGAAGCGCCACGAGCAATCGCGAGTGAAGGACTTGCCCAAGTTCCGTACGCAGCGGCTAGAGTGGGATTCGAACCTGCAACCCTCCGGTCACAAGGCGCCGAACGTACCACTGAGCCACCACGCCCCAGTGCTCTATATTATGTTCGGCCAAGAGGACACGACATATCGGTCTGAATTTGAGTGTACACCTTGACTGGCCTGCGGATGCTTTTACGATTAAGATTTTCAAATACAGTAAATTATTATTTTTTTCACAAACGGTGAAACCACAGCAAGTACTGTTCCTGTCTGACAGTTAGTGTTCCTGTCTGACGATTATTATTCCTGTTTAACAATTAGTGTTCCTGTGTGATAATTTTGACAACTTTAAAATGGTTTGCGTTGTGAGAGCGGAGACACGTGAACAATTATAAAATATAGTTTTTTGGTTAGCTAAAGATTTTTACAGCCCCTCCCCCTATAAGCAGATCTCGAACGTGCAAATTGCTTACTTAAACGAAATGCTCTAGAGCTCATAATAAACAAACCGTTGACCAGTGTTCAAATAGTGCTAGCATGCATGCTAAAAGTCTAACAAACGTATAGTTCAATCTAGAGTTGACAGCTGTTCAGAGTTTCTGATCGATATTGTGCTCATGAATCCTGATAACCGAATGAAGTCCGCAGCACACCGACTGGCACTCCCTCGCAGATGGCAGAAGACACAGCATCCGGATAGCCGTAGGGTTTGTGAGGGACAAGCCTTGCTCTGTTGACGGCCGGTTGGTCATAGAACCATCTGTGATTGACGATCGACGCTAATCGAAATCATATGTTCCTCAACGTGGCATCGTAGAGTCGGAGATTTTCCGGCCAATGTTCAGACGGGAAGCAATCAGTCTGTTGTTATAGGTCAACAAATTCGGGTCCAGCGACCAAATCCCATCCTCAGAAGCATGAAATTCAAGAAAGTAATGCCTAAAAACGGAACCAATCCTTAAGTCATTGGTCCGTTTGGTAGAGATCGAATAATCGTTGGCCGTAGATCAATTTCCAAATGCCACAATACCACTGCAGCTGCTGCGGTCCATGTTTTTAATCAGTGTGTTAAAAACAATCAGGATTGTTGAATGTTGATCCATTATATCATTATACCGTTGCATCGCGCAACTTTATGGCAGACACAAGCTATGTCGCCATGACAACGGACGGCGCATGCGCAATTTTAGGCCCATGTTCTGTAGAGACTATGGATCCTTTACGACTAATTCATTAGGCCTTTATGATGCGCTATGAGTTATGAATATACATGACATTTATTGATGCACAGCAATGCTCATCTGTATTCCTGGTTTTCAAGTAAGTATTCAGTACACGCACAAAGGTGGTAATATCAAGAAATATAGAATTTGGTAAGAGAGCCAGATTACGTCTGTAGCAGAGAAACGTCAGTTATTGATTCAAAAGTCATACTTTAAGAAGAATTAAGTGCTAATGGCAAGTTACATTTATTAGGGTTAAAAAAGAACAAAGTCAAAAGCCAATACTGTCTAAGTCATGCTGTTGAAACAAATGACAAGTAAGTTTTAATAGTATGGTCTAGATATTGACGCTATTGACGCTTAATTTTTGCTCCATTGTTATCAAAACTCGTCTTGTTTTGCTTATCACTAAACGTTTAGCAGTTCATCGCCAAATTTCTGTTAGCGCTGTCTCTTGTTGTTTTGCAAACAGTACAGCCTGTAATAAGGTTTACTCAGCGTGATTTCCATTAGAAGAAGCTAAACTATAAATCAAAGGATCAGAAAGGAAAATCTGACATTTGCGACCATCGTTATGTTGATAATTTTTTAACGTAGGTTGCCTTTGTCCATAAAAAGTGTTCAGGTCTTAGCCTTGCTAGATCCGGCCTTGGCCTTGATATTGACCTGCTCTTGACTAATGCATGTATCTTAAGTTTGTAATAATAGCAGATGAGATTGGCATGACACAGTTTTCAATGTCGAGCGTATTATTACGAAGGCTTCTCGTCAGTTGATGGATTTGACTCGACCAGAAAGAAGATCACATGTCTCGACCTGAAATCGAGTTTCCGGTCTGTTCGAAGTGCAAGTGACGTCGAAATAGTTCCACTTGCGCTTCTTCTGAAGAAGGACAAGTGATATATGTTTCATCCTAAAACGAGTGCAATTTATAGGCCTACTTGTTCTCAGACGCTATAGCAGGCTGTGCTTAGCTCTCTGTCTGGGCAAGTGAAACTATTTCGACGTCATTTGCATCTGCACTATTACGATCGACGGCTTACGCAATCTGATTGAATGATTATTCTAGACGGCAGAACGAAGTTAATAAAACTGTATCTAGGTTCCGATGGGGTAAGAAATGCTGATCCTTGTGAGCGGAATATTCTGCCGAAGAGTCAACGAGTATGAAAATAGTTCGCGCGTCCCTAAAGGCGTGTGGTAGTAACGAGCGACGCTGACGCTAAATGATGTTGGGGAATATTTATGCCTAGTCACGTGCGCATCATTCACACGTGACTGGAGGTCGTTTTCGCGCGTGATGTCAGCGGTGACTCATACTCTTGTCTGGGCATGTTTTCTGCTGTCGCAACAGGTTTCAGCGTATAGAAAGAACAGTGTTGGAACCTTATTGAGGAACTCTACCCTACCTGCGTTAGTGCCGGGCCCGAAGCCTGGAGAAAGGAGAAGGAGGACGACGCTAATCATCTTTGTTATGACACAGCGTTGTTAAACAACAACAACTAACTAACTGTATATTGAGGAATGGTTTATTACGTTCTCAGTTGCTTATTTTAGTTACGTACACGTGTTGGTGTTTGTTGTTTACGAAAGCAACTTATTTGCTCGTGCGTGTAGTCGGTTTATTTATGCAATCACAACAGACCTGTGGTCATCGAACTGTTTTCAGTTAATTACACTAAAAGAATTGGAATATACTGCATGTTTCCTCGAGTTAACGCTACGACATAAATTGGGCAGACCTGGGTTCTAAATTCGGAAGGTCAACGACACCTAAAAAAACGCACGATGTGAGGTAATAACTGCTTCGCATGAAAAGTGGACGAGACAGACGAAGTCGATAAGAGCAGATTGAGTTACGCGATTTAAAGCAACGGAAACAATATAATATGAAATATTACTTGTGCTTATGAAACGAATCTATCACGAAAAGACCGTGGCAAAGGAGGAGGAGGAGGAGGAGGAGGAGGTTACTGCGAGTATTGGAGTGAGTATGAGTTACGTGTCATCTTGGGGGAATATTTTCAAGTGGACATATTCGAGAAACAGCAGTCACGTGATGTTACGTGACAGACATCATCGAATTTTCGCCCCATCATTCTTTAGTCGGAGCATCGGAGAATCCATATCTAACCTATTCTGTAGACTATTCTATTCTATTCTATTCTATTCTAATCTAATCTTACTTACTTACTTATCTAATCAGTTCTATTGTATTCTATCTGGGGTCTCTTCCTTACCTGTCCGCTCTTTGAAAGCATTTCTCTTTCCCCGCGGTACCCTCGTCGAGAGTGCCTCTGTAGTCTCTACTTTCAAGAGGCGCTATATAAATTTCCAAATACAATGCAATACAATAGTGTGGTCATAATGACGCATAAGGCATCAATCGATTGTCGCTTCAGGTTAAACCATAATCCCGTAGATATATATATATATATATACATATATATATATATACATATATATATATATATATATATATATATATATAGATGTATACGTGCATGGGAACATGCGCGTATATATACTTTATTGTCGCTTCAGGTTAAGCCATAATCCCGTAGATTAATCCGACAAGTAAGAGAAATCCGGGTTAGCAAGAGGAGACACACGAGTCATAAAGTTGGCACTGAATGACGTTAGAGAAATGGAGAACGCATTGAACTGAGGAATCAATTCAAAGGCTTTGAACCGAGAACGTCCGCGATCGAAACACTGTTGTGGTATCACAACGTATGAAGAGTCAGACAGCCGGTTGGGTGTGTTATTGATTGTATGGGAACCTGGCAAGTGACGGATATATATCGGTTGATTTGATTTGAATGTATTGCTTTGTAAACGATAAGGCAGATTCTCTGATCATTTATCAGCCACTGTAATTAATGTCCTGTCGGTGTAATATGCTGAGATTTATTGGTGTTTGCTAAAACTCTGGTCAGAGAACATTGAACCATTTGTACTTTTTACAATTTTTTTAGCGATTCCAGTGGGAAGTGAGTTTGGGAGGTAGAATGGGCTCCCACTGGAACTGCGCCTATTACCTCTGGACAATTTAACTGCGTTTCACAAATCACATTCTTTTTCAGCCATGGTTGGACTGTATGGGAGCGCTCCCGAGTAGATGTCTTGAAGGGGCGCTATATAAATTCTCAGAATGAATTAATGAGTTGCAGTAATCGAGAGAATTGCAAGAAACCAGAGCAGTTGATAGAGTAGTTTGAGGCATGTGAGACTTGATTTAATGACTATCCCACTTGTGATGTGTTGGAACAGAAGACAAGTAAATGGTCTAGAAAATATTGGCGATAATTTTTGTTTTACACGTCCAATTTCTGTTCCATCTTTAACAAATCTCCTTATTTAGTCTTTTTGTTTTGCTTATTACAAAACTGATTTGCACACATGGTTAGAAACTCAGGTGGTGTAGTGAAGCGTCATTCCCATAGACGTTACTTTGTATTCTGGTGGTGGTGGTGGGTGACGACCAATTAAATTAAAAGTGGTGGTGAGAGCGACCATCAATCTTTGGCCCTGTGCTGAATTTGTGTGCGGCATATTGGTTTGGAGAGGGAGAGGGAAGGATAGAGGGCAGGGGAAGGCCAGTGAGGAGAGATAGGTCACCACCATTCTGCGGATCAAAGTTACGCCCTTGGTAATGCCTAAACTGCGTGCACATTCAGCAGTCAAGCCATCAACTGAACAAGACTTCTATCAATCAAATTTAATGGACTTGTTTCTGAGAACTTAATGAATGGATGGATGGATGGATGAATGGATGAATGAATGGGTAGGTGGATGAATGGATGAAATGCTGGGTGGGTGGATGTATGAATGGGTTGAATGGATGGGTGAATGGAGTTGATGTATGGATGAATGAGTGAGCGGATGGCAGTGGACCAAATAACCGACATTTCTTGTTGTCGCCAAGTAAGGACTCACTTGTTAGTCGCTTCGCTTATTTCTGCTCCCAGTCGGATTAGTGGTCCAAGTTCTTTATCCGTCTCAAACAACAAACGTCTTCAGGCGAACGCTGTTTGTCTGGGGTTTAGATGACGAATGGAGTCAATGTTTCCACTTCTCTTATCAGCTGTTTTTCTCTTCATTGCGTCTGGTCCAGATCTGTTGCACTTAGCCGCACTAAAGTGTTGATCGATGCCTCCTGATTACAATGGCATCTTAGAAGTGATCGGATCACAGCAGATTAGTCTACGCGCATGTGGTGCCTGCTCACGCTGACCCTTCACACAGTGGAATGCAGTCATAGCCCTGTCGGAAAGTCAGCTAAGAAGAACTTTGACGACACACACACACACGCAATGGACTTCTATGTAAGAGCAATGCACACTAAACGCTGTACAATAATTTCAGTGCTTCATACGGCGAATAGGACTGGCCAGTTGTCTTCTCCGCCAGTTCATTGCTTTCGTCCGCCTGTTACGTACAGAGTTTCGCGTCCAACTGCTGTTTTTTGGAAGTGATCTTCGACTGATCAACCATTTATATAGCGCCTAAATATATCGCTTAATACGCCGCTGGTTAAGCGCACGGCTTCTGTTGGCTGTTATTAGGAAAGACTGCGTTGTTTATTTTGGAAACTGGTTTTGTTGTTGTTCTGTTGTTGTTGTTGTTGTTGTTGTTGTTGTTTCTGGCGAGAGACTGATTCCGTTTGCGGTTCACATCTGCTTCCGGGCTTAGGGTCTCAGTAAATCTAGATCTCCAGTGGAATTTAAATTGTTTACTCTGCGTATCATTACTCAAAGACTCATGTATTGGAGCCCATGTATTACTTCTGGCTATATATCTGACCTATTAGATTTCGACCCATTGGATTTCGACCTATTGGATTTGGACCAAAGTTTCTCTGGCGGATTACTATTCTGACGACGGTTTGACTTGAAGCGATCACCCACTTCTGATGCCTGGTGCATCGTTTTTATTGACCATATAGGCATTAGATTAAAATTAGATAGATTACACGGTTAGATCAGATTGTCAATGGACATAGCTTGTTCGCTGGAGTTATCCCTGTTCGCATCCTTTAAACCAGAACAAACAATAGATGAAGTAAG
This sequence comes from Allolobophora icterica, assembly GCA_963556255.1. Classification (NCBI taxonomy): domain Eukaryota; kingdom Metazoa; phylum Annelida; class Clitellata; order Crassiclitellata; family Lumbricidae; genus Allolobophora; species Allolobophora icterica. The sequence goes on from OY744607.1 coordinate 58,652,598, forward strand.
TAAGTAGCCTTTATTGCATCTGACTTGCGTTACATTGTATACACCAATTACATACATATTTGAAGTGGACTAAAACAAAAGCAGATTATATTGACATACATGCACAACAAAATATAACTAAAGATTAATAAAACTACCTTTAAGCAGTTTAGATTTAACGATAGGTCGTATACGAAAGACTGTCCTGTCTTGCGAAGCGAGTACTTGTCCTCACAAAGAGGTGGCAACAGCTGAGGAAGGCAGCGGCAGAGGAACTCTGATTTCTAGAAGAGTCTCCTGAGCAATCGACTCTTCTACAGCATTTCTTCCCACATATTTGCCATCATAACCATCATTTACCATCATTTTGGGGCGTGGTGGCTCAGTGGTAAGTTCGGTGCCTTGTCACCGGAGGGTTGCAGGTTCGAATCCCACTCTAGCCGCTGCGTACGGACCTTGGGCAAGTCCTTAACTCGCAACTGCTCGTGGCGCTTCAGCGTGAAAATTCCGGCACAGTATCAATGCTGTAGTCGGGAGCGCCTCTGAGTAGTAGTTGACTTCGAGAGGCGCTATAGAAATATCCTGAATAAAAAAAATAAAAATAACCTTATTCACAAAATATAGATCAGGTAACGCGTATTGATAGATTTGATTACACAACGTAAATACTCTGCATAAGTTACTTGTGAGGGATCAGCCGTGTGGTCTGCCGCAGTATCTGTGAACGCCTTTAGGAGTGGTTACTGTTCTTTTTGGGCCACTGTTGACTTAGGAACAAACATAGGATGGATGGGTGTAAAAGGGGCAGAGGAGAAAACGTTGCTCTCACGGGTAAACACTCGAACATGTCTGCACACAAAAACATCCGCAGCAAACGTCAAGAAAGACCGTATACACAGACAAACATAAACACGGAGAAAAGAGAGAATAACAGACACACATACACAAACGAGAGATAAACAGAGAGCGGAAAAAGCGAGAGACATACAGAGAAAGATACTTAGACAGACAGTTAGAGAGAGAGAGAGAGAGAGAGAGAGAGAGAGAGAGAGAGTGTGTGTGTGTGTGTGTGTGTGTGTGCGTGTGTGTGCGTGGGTGCGTGCGTGCGTGCGTGCGTGCGTGCGTGCGTGCGTGCGTGTGTGTGTGTGTGTGTGTGTGTGTGTGTGTGTGTGTGTGTGTGTGTGTGTGTGTGTGTGTGTGTGTGTGTGTGTGTGTGTGTGTGTGTGTGTGTGTGTGTGTGTGTGTGTGTGTGTGTGTGTGTGTGTGTGTGTGTGTGTGTGTGTGTGTGTGTGTGTGTGTGTGTGTGTGTGTGTGTGTGTGTGTGTGTGTGTGTGTGTGTGTGTGTGTGAAAGAAGGAGACAGACAGACAGACAGGGAAAGAGAGAGACAGAGAGAGACAGGAACAAAGAGAGACACAGAGACACACAGAGAGAGTGTGTGTGAGAGAGAGAGACATGTAGGCTTACATATTATGCAGGCCTATATATCTCCCTAGATATATATATATATATATATATATATATATATATAAATGTATGTTGTACATACATTTATATATACATTTACAAACATACATTTATATGACTTGGTCCAATATAAGGGCATTTAGTTTTCCCTCGAAATTTACTCACCCAGTAGCATTTTGTTTGTAGTGCGGGTGTTCCTCTCACTAATAAAGATGACTAATTTACCCACATGCAGATAGACAGACATACAGAAAGATGGATAGACAGGCAGACATATATAGACAGAAACAGAGAATGAGACAGAGAAAAACCTTTTCTCGTGCGTCCTCGCATTAGGTCTATAGACCAGACCGTGATTGTTCTAGATGATGGGAGGTTAGTATTCAGTTCTGACAAAAGAACCGAAAGTTCATTTTGTTTATTTCGTGTCAACCGTCGCTTGACCGAACCTCATCGTTGAGAATTTATCGCCATCCTTCATTCATCCTTTAGCTAAACAAAGACTCGTCTAAGCGTTGCATGACATCACGCATGAGTTTCGATACACAGACCAAATAGAAGAACGGACGTTAACAATCCGAGTTCCTAGCAATAGTGTCGACAGTATACTGCAATGTCATAAATTCTCTCCCTTTTCATTCCACCGCTGCACTTACTGGCCCCACTGTTCTGCTGTCAAAAACTGTCAAAACATCAAAACTCTTGGGATTACTCTGTATGAATAATGAATGAATGAATGAATGAATGAATGAATGAATGAATGAATGAATGAATGAATGAATGAATAATCTGAGATTTACGTGTCAGACAACAATATTCGAATCAGAGGCACGAAATTTCACATTTGACCCAACATAAAACAATTGTCTAAATCTTGTTTCTATCACCTCAGTGCAATCCGTAGCATCAGTTCTGCTCTTACCAAACACACGTCACGAAGTGTAGCCTGACTGAGGGTGTGACTGATGCAAAGACTCTTGCATAAAAGAGGCCGTTGGGATTTATTTCTTAGAAATCTGCCGGTGACCATTAACATGATTAGACAAATCAGTCAGTAAGCCAGGCAATCAAACGATAAATCTTAATTAAATTAAGTTGATTAGTTCATAAGAAATATTATTTATTTTCCTGCATGAACTAGCTGGTGTCAGCTCAAATACTTGAGCCCTAATTGAATCAAATTAACTAAATCATCGATTAATAATAGAAATATACACATATGCGCCAAGTAAAGTGAAAAATTATCGACGAAATGACCAAGTCATGAATTATTTATGTAAGATGTAAAGTTATTTAATTGACATTGGCACTATAAGACCAGCAATAGTAAATTATAGGAAGCTTATAAACACATTTTTTAAAGACTGAAAAAAATTTAAAATACAAAATACTAGGCTTATTAGTTAAGTTTGATATATTTAGTACCACTTAGAGTTACGTCATTAGATAAGATAATTATATGACCAATGATCATAGGATTTACTTATCGCCCTATTATATTATTATCCACAGGTATTAATAATAGGATTTGTTATTATTATTATTATTATTATTATTATTAGTAGTAGTAGTAGTAGTAATAGTAGTAGCAGTAGCAGTAGTAGTAGTAGTAGTAGTAGTAGTAGTAGCAGCAGCAGCAGCAGCAGCAGCAGCAGTAGCAGTAGCAGTAGCAGTAGCAGTAGCAGTAGCAGTAGCAGTAGCAGTAGCAGTAGCAGTAGCAGTAGCAGTAGCAGCAGTAGTAGTAGTAGTAGTAGTAGTAGTAGTAGTAGTAGTATTTTCAAACGTTTTCAACGCACGCAAGGTCACACAGAGATGCGACCAGGAGATGCTGTTAGTTAGTCGCCAGCGGTTAGATATCCAGATGTTCGAAGGCCTATAAGAAATAGTGAGTTTTGAGGCGTTTCTTAAAGGAAGAGAATGAGTTCGAACTTCCGACAAATATTGGTAGTCGGTTCCATTCCTTAGGGGCAGCAACATAAAACGCACGAGAGCCCATGACAGTGCTACATCGAGACCCAACCAAAAGACCCATACACGAAGATCGCAGACTGCGTGGCGGAATGTAAGGAGAGAGTATAATGATTGAAGCCTGAAGGACAAGGTAGGCAGAAGGGCTAGTTGTGAGGGTTTTACAGGTAAGATCTTATTCTGAATTATACAGAAAGCCAATGCCAATGGAACTTAAGAGTTTTGGGGACGTATTAAAACAATAGCCTTGTAAAGTATCCGTGGTGATTGTAGTATTGCACGCAACAGTCCGCCGTCCGCGCACAGCTATTTTTTTAAATGAGTCCTGTTGCAACGCGAGGCCCTAAGCCATGTCTTGTTTGGCTTATGCGTAAATCCGGCATTGATTGGATTAGATTATAAATTTATAATCCATTTGCATCAAGTTTATGATTTATGCATGACTGGAGTAGATAATATTACGATACATCATCGCCCTATTCCTCCCAGCATGCTTAGCGAGCAAGCCGCAAGCAGCAGCAGCTGAAGCAGTGGCAACCATCTTAAGAAGCGTCAATCGGCTGACATCACCAACGCCTTCTGAAGCCAATCAGAACAGTTGTTATGATCCCCCATACCAATCTGCATCTGTGTTATCACATCCCAGCATCATGAAGCAGCTGGAATTGCACCAGTCCCTCCATCATCTTTCCATTCCCTCTCTCCTGTCATCTTCTCTCCCTCTCCTCCTACATACACGTTTCCTTCATCCATTCCTTCTCCGTCTTCATCTGTCTTTCTGCATCCCTCCATCTTGATGTTCCGTATTTCTCCCTTCCCACTTATCTTCTCCGCTCTCCGCCTACGATCTCCAATCATCGCGATCTCTTCTTCCCTATCCATCACGAGGCAGGATGCTTCAGCAGACCAAGAGGCTCGCACCAACAGACGATTCTTGGCAGCTGGCAACACCATCGTAATGATCGACACATCAATTTTTCAACATATATCATGGCTCCATATAAATGATCGTACGTCAACTACGGCCGAACCTGATGCAATAACTTATATAGCGCTATAATGATAATAATAATGACAACAACAACAACAACAACAACAACAACAACAATAATAATAATAATAATAATAATAATAATAATAATAATAATAATAATAATAATAATAATAATAATAATAATATCAATCGATAATCGAGTAAGAGAAAGGGCAAGTCACACTGAATGAGGTAAGAATAACAATCACGTTAAAAATGGATGGCAGTAGTTGCAATGATCCACGACCAAAGTTTTAACACGATTAACACAATTTAAAATGTAAAAAAATAACTGAAGTTTACTCTGATGTGAATTCGCAATAGCCGTATAACAAGAATTAAATGAAAAAACTGCCATCTGTGTTTCCTATGTAAAAGATTCGATTCACATCAGCGACATTCCCGACCCAACACAATGAAACCATGATTGAACAGAATGATCTTCACACATTAGCAAAAAGAGACAAAGAGAGGCTGAGGAGTTTCGTCGCAGGTTGTTATGCAACTTACTCCAGGAGGATGGGCCGACGACAGCAAAACTTCTCTGCTGGACCGTGGAAGTCCGTCCGAGCCGATGGCACAAACAAGTCGCCTTGCAATGCACAGCGGAGAAATCTGCGACCAGGTATCTCAGTATCTTTCTCAGTATCTTCCATGATACTGAGAAACATATCTCCTTGAGATGAGACGGAGCAGAGCTTGCTAGACGATTACGCATGAGCATTAAGATCTTAAACTCAATGCGCTTTTGCATCTACAGGTAACCAGTGCAGATCCTCTCACATGAACCTGGATATATATATGACCAAATCTAGGAATGCCGCCCATCAGCCGAGTCGCAGCATTCAAGACTGATTGGAACCGATTTTTGCAGGAATAAGTTAACTCTGCATAAATGATATTGACATAGTCAACCCTGTAGCATATGAATGTGGTTGCGGCTTGAGTTGTAGGTGAACGGCGTGTAGTGCGAATCTGGCTCAGGTGGTAAGAGCATGTTCGACATATATGTTTACATTCTTCGCATGCTCTGAGAAGTCAATTCCTGGTCTAGGAAGGTCAAGTTCATGACCCATGTCATGAGTTGGGAAAGAGACGTGTTGTATGAGACAAACCCGGAAAGGAGATACAGGAATTTTTTAAACATAGTTCAGGTATCTATTTGTTTTTAAAAATACCGACCCACATTTTCTCATTAGAGAAAATCGTAAGCCTTCCAGTTGTGTCCGCCATCTCTTTTAGCAGGTTTTAATGGGTATGCACTGAAAATTTCAATTTATTCGACTGTGGATTATCATCGATCAGAACCATAAACCCGGCTTTAAAAACATTTCCATCAAGATTTGAGAACTTGACTTCCCAACCAATGAGGCTGAAACATTCCAAAGGCACCGAGAAATCCCGACCTGGAGGCAATGAAATCTACTTAGTGAAGATATAACGGAGGCGTAAAATTGTAAGTGAACGTGTATGGCGCACATATCCAAGAGCGAATTGCATAGGAAAAAAAGTAATAAAGGCAAAGCATTAACCGATATAATTATCATACCTGAAACTCAGACCTATAATTTTTTTTATTTCAAAACAGTTTCGAGCTAATCTGTGTTATCAGAACAGTCTTCCGCTGAACGACCAGCGAGCGAGAAACATCGCTGCTTGAAATCGGTTCGAATGTCGGTGCAAGAGATCTTCGCTTCCTCTAACAACCCAGGGAGAAGTTTCATTATCGCTTAGCAAATGAAACCAGTCGTCCGATCTGATTTCAACAAAACAACTGGTGTATCGATTGCTGACAAGATAAACTAATCCAGTGATTTCGATCCACTGGGAATTGCACTTAAGCAGCAACTCCTAGAGAAACAAACGGAACAGAAAGTAAAGAGATCGGACAAGAAAACAATAACAGAACACAAATGGGTAATTTGTCGGTATCTGTATGTATACGTATACACACATCTGCCCACAAATAATAATGCACGTGGTTACAGTGTATACTTTGGCATTTTGGTGTTTACATTTCTGTATGTATATATATATATATATTTTACTTGTATGTGTATGTGTGCATATATGTGTATCATGTGTATGTATATATGTATATAATATATGTATGGAAGAATGTATGAATAGATGTATGTATACATACATGGATACACGAAGGTATGTGTATGTATATGTACATATGGATGTATGGATGTCTGGATATATGCATGTATGTAGTTATGCATATATGTAAGTATATATGCATGTAAGTATGCACACATTATATATGTGTGCATTTGTATATAGATATATGGATATGACTGTATGTATAATTTGTATCAGAGGAGCCCGCAGCGTGACGCACTGGACGCACGTGCTTCCACCCACCAAATCAAATCCACACAATTGAAAGCAATTGAAACACCTACATCACATGCAAAACAGAACATTCTTAAATTATTTTTAATCAAGAGCGGAAATAAATGCTCACAGAAAACAGTATTTTGTTAAAAGGCAATATGGCTTGTTAAAACATTTAGATGTTATCTACATGTAAATTGAATTTGTTGTTGTTGTGAGTCCAATTTTTTAAGCCTGCGGGCGCCCCTGATTTGTATACATTTAGATACAAGGATATAGGTATAATACATATAATTTTCAATTCACATCCTCCGACTCCACTCAGCGTCTATTGTCGAGCTTTCCATTAAGCTGTTGGAAATGGTTTCGCTTTCCTCTGGAGGACGGCGATGATGAAAGTGACAATAAATGGCTGCGACAACCATACGTGCATGCGTGTGTTTAACCGTTCTACTTGACGCCCCAGGTGACTCATTCATTGACGCCTCGTTTGTCTGACACGTGGTACGTCCCTTCTGTTCAGATCATCACCTGTTCTTGGACACAAAGTCCAGTAATAGGATGATCGTTTGTCTTGCTCTGTTTCCTATTCGGTACAATTGCAGGCGAGCTATTGCAACTGGCAGAGTTATACACCGTGATAATGCAGAGCAGCATTGTAATCATGCAGTCAGTCAATCCATTCATCCATGCACCCATTAACACACAATTCATTTACCTACATAAATACACCCATACATATATTCAGGCTAACATATTCGGGCTAACATTATATATACACACTATGCATACATGTAGGCATATATACATGCATCCCTACACACGAATATAAACACAATACATACATACATACATACATACATACATACATACATACATGCATACATATATGCATAGATACCTACATGCGTACATGTATGCAAGTGACGTGTGTATATATGAATATATATAATATATACGTATATAATGGTCCGATGTGTCGCCGCCACCGTATATCTGAATATATATCTGAATATATATTTTTTCACACGTAGGGCCTACGTCCAGTCGTACATTAAGACAGACACAGAGGCGGACATTTATGACTTCTTCCCATGTGCACCTCGGGTTGTCTCTTTTGTCCTGATAGATTGTTCATTCCACTCCCTCTGCCTTTCAGAGACTTCTCTCCTCCACTAACGGTTTCCTCTGCTGACTCTACTGGTGTCAAATCCTGCACTATGAAGATATGTTGTTGCTTAGTTGAATGAAACTGTCGCCCTTTCATCACCGTACATCGTTTCTGTCTTTTCACCACAAAAGACAACATTCAGTGGTATTGGTTTAACTTCTTTCGAAGCCTTTCTCTTTTTCAAGTAGATTCATCTCTTTTATATTTCCTTCGCCTCCAACAGACCGTGAATTTCTACCACTTGTCTCGTGTCATCAGCAATCCTGTCTTTCACTTCGTTTGCCTCATTAATCGTCGAATTCAACTACAATGACGATGCTCCCTTTCTTAACTTCTTGTCACTTTCCTCCTGCATCCATCCATCAATCACGATGCCTTCCATCTTGGAGTCTGCTGGAGATATTTCTTTTTTTCAATTCTGCTGCAATTCCATTCGCTGCTATCTCTAACTCCCTTGCGTAGAGACGGTGGCTGCGACGACACATCGGACCATTATTCAGACAATCCGTTACCACATCACGATTATTAATGTGTGATGTCGACGAAGAGTTGAAAGGAGTTTAACCCTTTCTCCGTCCGTTGGACTTCCTCACGACAGCGGCAAGCAAAGGGTGCTTGCGTGAACTAATATCAGCGTTTTTTGTGAGCTTTTTAAAAGGCGCTATATTAAGAGTGTTGTTACATGAGTATAATTACTACATACCATTAGGTGCAGAAAACAAGGTCTTATTAATGATGATGTTGATTTTGTGGATCTGAATACATACAGAGACACAGACAGACAAACAGACAGACAGAAGACAATGGCATTGTTAGAGTGGGATGCAAAATGAGACATAGACGAACAGTGGAAGAATGAACAATAGACACTGTCAGAAACTATGAAGGTTTCTATAGGCCCACGGATTCAGAGACAGGGATAGATAGATAGATAGATAGATAGATAGATGGATGGATGGATGGATGGATGGATGGATGGATGGATGGATGGATGGATGGATGGATGGATGGATGGATGGATGGATGGATAGATAGATAGATAGATAGATAGATAGATAGATAGATAGATAGATAGATAGATAGATAGATAGATAGATAGATAGATAGATAGATAGATAGATAGATAGATAGCTAGATAGCTAGATAGATAGATAGATAGATAGATAGATAGATAGATAGATAGATAGATAGATAGATAGATAGATAGATAGATAGATAGATAGATAGATAGATAGATATATAGATAGATAGATAGATAGATAGATAGATATATAGATAGATAGATAGATAGATAGATAGATAGATAGATAGATAGATAGATAGATAGATATATAGATAGATAGATAGATAGATAGATAGATAGATAGATAGATAGATAGATAGATAGATAGATAGATAGATAGATAGATAGATAGATAGATAGATAGATAGATAGATAGATAGATAGATAGATAGATAGATAGATAGATAGATAGATAGATAGATAGATAGATAGATAGATAGATAGATAGATAGATAGATAGATAGATAGATAGATAGATAGATAGATAGATAGATAGATAGATAGATAGATAGATAGATAGATAGATAGATAGATAGACATGCAATTGAAAGGATCGACACAGACGATGAGACATGAAAACCCAGCCATAAAGAGCCAATTTCTTCTGTTACAGAGTGGATAAGCCATGTTGAGCTTTGACTGTAATCAAACTCAGAAACAACTCATTATGAAGTACCCTCCATCTACGTCACTGACCCTATTACGCATTCGCAAGACGTACGACCCATTCATAAAATATCACAACGCACAGTCTTTGCTTTGTTTCACGACCATCTAGAACACGAGCATCTGAAGTAAGAACAGAACTGGGTTATGGACATGCGCACAATGAATGTCTGAGTTCGGTCACACGTACGGTCTAATGTTATTCTAAATATTCCAGAATCTAAATCTTATTTTACTGTAAGGACGACCCTTGATTTGCTATCAGATTTTGATGGAACCCTTGTGGTCATGGTTTCAGTTGATGGTGCAATCGATTTGTGCATTTTATTATGGCGCTATAGAAGTCATTAGATTAGATCAGATTAGATTACTTACTAGTTATTAACAGCAAAGGATAGATGACAATTGAATGACGCACAACGTAGCTAATTAATAATTATAATTATGAACAAGCAGAAATGTAGCCAGGATGTCAGTAATTGGATGTGGGTCATGTTACGCTTCTCTCTTTGGCTGCCTCCAACTAATTAATGACGTCACAATGACCAATGACGTCACATACGGGACGATTACTTCGTTCAAAATAAAGTTCAATATATCGTTAACGACTGCTCTTTTAAGCTAACGGCTTAAAACTAGGGTTGCCAGATACATGGGCAGCCAAAGGAGGACACCGAAAGCCGGAAAGGAGGACACAGGCGGACGCACTGAATGTTTGACTCCGGAGTCAGAGGGTGTCGTAAGTAACCAAGACACCGGAAATAAAATTAGCACTTTGACCAAAGACACATTGTGACATTACTCTGATCATGGACTTGAAACGTCTGGAAACAGCTGCAATAAAAAAATAAATAAGTAAGTAGATTAATTATGGAACTTAGGGACAATATGCAAGTGTAAAGTCGCTAAAAACGGCCATAAAATAATAGCCAATTTAGCCTAATACAACAAACACGTAAAAAGCCGGACATTTTCCAGGTTTTTAGCTTTGCCTGCCGGACAGAGGACAAGAGGCCAAAAAAGAGGACATGTCCTCCTTTTGCCGGACGTCTGGCAACCCTACTTAAAACGCGCTTAAGGTAAGTAAGTAAGTAAGTATGTATATTCTTTAATAAACGATAGCAAACGCACAGCGCTTTACATGCAATTTTACACAAAGAGGAAAGAAAAATATAGCAGTAATAATGACGTGCGATATCGCTAAAACGCTGAATCGAAACAACTTAAAGGGTAAGTAAGTAAGTAAGTAAGTAAGTAAGTATATTCTTTATTAAACCAGCTGCCAAACAGCACTCTGGTGAACAACGTCTGTTAAATAGATCTTCTAAAGTCAATAAACAAACATACATTGGTATATAATATATATATACATAGCATTAACCATAATATGTATATATATAAGTAAGTAAGTAAGTAAGTAAGTAAGTAAGTATATTCTTTATTAAACCAGCTGCCAAACAGCACTCTGCAGTGAACAACGTCTGTTAAATAGATCTTCCTATATATAGGCTTTCCTATATATTTTTATATTCGTTTATTGGAACAGTCCGACAAACCGCAGAGAGTAACAGCAAATTACACATCCTCTAGCAATTAGTCTATGCAAATGAGACATTCTTTCTTATGCCGCCAGACAATTAATTAGCAGAGGATAAAGAAATACGAAGAAGAAAATGATATAATGGAATAATAAACTGAGATAAAAAAAATAACCACAACCAATAACACCGAAACAATAGCCATAGACTATGCCCTGCCATTGCAAACAATAGCCATAGACTATGCCCTGCCATTGCAAACAATAGCCATAGACTATGCCCTGCCATTGCAAACAATAGCCATAGACTATGCCCTGCCATTGCAAACAATAGCCATATACTATGCCCTGCCATTGCAAACAATAGCCATAGACTATGCCCTGCCATTGCAAACAATAGCCATAGACTATGCCCTGCCATTGCAAACAATAGCCATAGACTATGCCCTGCCATTGCAAACAATAGCCATAGACTATGCCCTGCCATTGCAAACAATAGCCATAGACTATGCCCTGCCATTGCAAACAATATCCATAGACTATGCCCGCCATTGCAAACAATATCCATAGACTATGCCCTGCCATTACAAACAATAGCCATAGACTATGCCCTGCCATTGCAAACAATAGCCATAGACTATGCCCTGCCATTGCAAACAATAGCCATATACTATGCCCTGTCATCGTAAACAATAGCCGTAGACTATGCCCTACCACTACAAACAATAGCCTCTTTGCATAGTCTAACTGCTGTTCGCTTCACTTAGCTAACCTTACCTTATCTTAGTTTATCCCAATTTGCCTTATCTTGCCATTTCTGACCTTATCCATATCTTATGTTGCCTAACTTGAGCTTACCATGCCTTGTCTTATCTTGCTTTCAGTTACCTTCTCTTATCTGCCTTTCCCTACGTTACCTTATCTGATCGTTCTCACCATACCTTACCTAGTCATCTGTTGCTTGACGTTGCTTTGCTTTACCGTCCCCCGCGTACATGACTGAGCAGTACGAGAGGTAGATCTTATATCTCGTGTGGAGAAGAGGGGAGAGGTATGCACGCGCTGTAGATGTAGCCTTGTGTGATACATTCGAAGTTCCTCACACTCTTCTTTAATATCAGTTCCATCCGTCAAGCATCGCGCCATCCCACTTCCGGATTCTGTTATTTAATAGCGAAAGCATGGAAGTTACATTTGAGCATCGCAAAAAGAAGCTTATCCTCCTCCACCTCCTCTTCCTACTCCTACTCCTCTTCCTCTTCTTCCTCCTCCTCCTATCTGCATCAGCTGAGATTCTAAAGTCTGTTGACAGAGCGCCAGCCAATCAGAGCTCGTCTAGTTAGAGGAACATCTACTGCCGATGAGCCCCTATTGATGGACGTTCGGGGGAAAATAATAATAAGAAACCTATTAAGATTTCTAATGAAGAGACAGGCGCTGAATTTCAATTGCCCTCTTTCCGTTCGGTCTCTTTAACGTCCAACTATATATAGATCAGCTTATGAAGACCGTAATCGTAATCTCGACATTTATACAGCGCCCAAAGCGTTTGTCTCTCTGCCTGTTTGTCTGCCTGTTTGTCTGCCTGTTTGTCTGCCTGTGTGTCCGTGTATCTTAAATTGCATCTGTCTATAATCTATATGTTCCTGGTTGTCTTTCTGTCCGTCCTTGTGGGTGTGTCTGCATGTCTGTCTGTATTTGTATATATGTCTAACCATCTTTCCGTATTTTATATTGTTTGTATTGGTCTGTATTTCCTTTCTTAGACTCATTTTGTTGTCTTTATTGTCTTACCTGTCCGTTCTTGTTGATTGGTTGATCAGATTAGTAGTTCCAGGTGCCTTTGTCTGTCTGCGTGCGCATCTGTTATACCTCCTTCTATGTCTGCATGTCGGTGTCTGTTTTTGTTGAGTTTTATTGCATAGACTGGAATTAAGGAGGCGGACCCAGACACGTGCTCGGTGACACGTGTTGAGCGGCCAAATTTTTATGACGCCTTTCGAGGATTCTTTGAGATGAACTATACAAATATTTAGCAGGGACCACATTTCAGCTTTTTTCAGAGGGGCAGGGACGTCATTTGAGTATTTATCCGGGAGAACTTGGCACTGGCGGCGATCGTGTTTGACAGGTGGGGAGGATAAGGGACACTTTTGAACTGATCTGATCAAAAACAGAGGTGAAAAAAGTTGTTGACTTATTTATGTTTCTTCGAAATTTGGGGGGACAACTGCATAGTGTGTACCCCCACTGTTAAAGAGGCGGGGGTCTTGTGAAAAGCTATGCAAAACTCTAGTTTTGTTAATAGTATATAAATAATTCCATGAATTTGGGTATCATTTTTTCTTTTTTACCCCTTTCTTCGTCCTCTTTTTTTAGTTCCATCCTTTTTTCCTTTTGTTTCTCCTCCCCCCCCCCAAGTGACGTCCCTGATATTTAGATACATACGACCGTGGGACAGACATTGCTCGAACGGTTAGTCGTGCGTTCATTTGATTCTTTTGGTGTCTTTAATTAAGTTTCGTTAATTAGACGAAATTATAAGGACTAGAATTTAAAGCACCCGAATGCCGTAAAATAATTATCCTGATTGATAAGCGATCTGTCGCCATGACACCAGAGTGACAGATCGCTTTCATTTGATGCGATCTAATGAAAATCTCGCACTGAAAGACAAAGGTAAGACATAGGTATCCGCAGACACTCCACAGAACCCTGGTGTCAAGGTCACCGGATCAATTGACTGAGGCTCAAACACGGGCACAGCAATCCACGCATTTTAACTACGAACTTCAGTTGGTCCTCAGCAACGAAAATTAAACGTGAAGGGTTGAGTGGATGCCAGATGGCGTGAGATTCCAACAGCGAACCCCTCCCCCCGCATCCAAATCAGGTCCTCGAGGTTTCCCTTGTCATGCCTAGAACTAGAACTGTTCTTGGTGAACAACGTTTATTTCAGTTGCTGGACCTAAATTTTGTAACTCTCTCCCTGTATCTATCCGTTTTGCTCATTCAATCTTAATAATCTTATAACTGCTCAATTTCCTAAACTTCGCCTAGTCCCACAGCATCGTTAAAACAAATTAAAGGTCAACTTTACATTAAATTACAAAAGTATCCACTTCTTATTTTCTAGTAATCAATTATTTGGAGCTAAAATTAGTCGGCTAAGGGCAGTTTGAGAACTTCAGCAAAATTAATTAAAGCGGCTTCTTCGATCTGGCTGATGAAACTGCTGTGGCATGCTGTATTCAATGTCTTGTTCATCAGAAACTGCCGAGGAAGCAGTTCCTCTTAAAACGTTTCCATAGACCCCATATGGTTGCTGCGGTTGTTGAGCATTTCTCTCGTAATTTCCTAAACTGACCTCCGCTTAGTTTACGTTGCTTCATTTTGACACAGATAAGCGATGCGCAAAAAGGCAATGAATAGCTAATACAAATATTAATCGACTCCAAGCGATGATACATAGACTGATACGCTTTTATATCGGCTACCGTAAAGGCTGCTCTTTTAAAGTAATGACCAAACGGGCTTAAACTAATTTACTCAGTTTCTCGAAAACGGACTTAAACTAATTTACTTAGGTGGTGAACAGGCTGAAAAGGACAATCTTAAACGGTTTAAACGGGCGAATTTTCACAAATTTTTAAACTATGAAGGTCAAAATAAATAAATTTCACGTACATTGGAGAATATATTTTCAAATTGTTTTGAAACCGTCTTAGGACAGGCAATAATCTAATATAGCATAAATATATAATATCCAATGTGGGGTTTTCGGAGATGCTAGGTCAGTTCATTTCGGGGCG
>OY744607.1:58672635-58695135 GCA_963556255.1 Allolobophora icterica
TAAACTCATTGTTTTAATGATCAAAACATCCACTCAAAACATCCAAAAACCCTGTTTTAATTATCATAACATCTACTCAAAAACATCTACTAAAAGCGATTGTTTTGGCCAAGTCCGTGCAAATATAGGCTAAAATTATTGGCGGAAAACGTCTGGGCGTCCAAAGTTTCTCTAAACTGAGTGTTGTGTCCAAGTCCCTGCATTTGCATGAGTGTCCTCGATTGATTTTATGCCACCTCGTCGATCCTGCAGGGTGTCGGAGGTTGTAAATAGATTCATGTTCTTGATTGCGCTTTGTGTCAACCTAATATACTGATTGAGTGCCTCTGATGAGTCCGTCTAAAGTGGTGCAATATAAATTTGCAATTATCATTGCCATTATCACGATGCATGTTATTTTTCTACTCGGCTATAATAAAAACGGACACGTCAGAGATATAGTGAAATCGTAACGAGGAGTTTTTATATCCAACAAATAGATTAAAGGGTTTTTATAGAAATTTCCACTGGTTACGATATTTTGAAAAAAAAACATTTTTCACACGTAATTATAAGTCAAAAAGCACTGAATCAGAGAAACTTGAAAGGGACAAATATTTTATATAATTGAACTTTCTAGCCGTCAAATCATCGAAATAAAACAAATTATCAAAATGAAACAATTAGGCCCTAACCTTTGTAATTATTTTAAGTCCAAGAATTATTTAAAGTCCAACAACAAGCATTGCACAACTGCAGACGAGAACAAGACAAAAATAGAATAGCACTGAGTACTGAAACAAGATCAATGTTAAAGAAACTATTAAAAAAATGACGAGCTCCTCTGAAAAATTGCTGAACGAAATCTCTTTTTTGAGTATATGTCTAAACTGCATGGGCTCACGTTCTCTTCGATTTCTGGCAGAAAGAAAATGTACAACGACTATTCTTGGATCGTAGTGAGCAGTTCCCACTCTATTCACGGCAATAAGGAAGTCGTGCATTGATTATTTCAGAGTTCATACTAGTTATATGATCGTCCACAACCAAGTTGTAAGTAATACCGTTCTCTCAGTTTCCACTGAATGCGGTGACAAGGTCGCAATTAAATTATAAAGATTTCACGTCTGCTGTGGTTTGCATTTACGGTATATCATAATTATAAGATCAAATGACAAAAAATAATTATATGAGACTAAAAAGGACAAAATTCACTGGTGGGGAAAAGGGCAAGGGCTGGCGGGGAATTTGAGAGGGCTGGTGGGGAATTTCCCCACCAGTCAACATGTTTAAACTTTCCTAAAATAGATGCCTGCAGAGTAGATTGCGAACACATGTGTAACGGTGAATGAGAGCTTGAAAAGATGTCGGCCCCGAGACGACCACGCTTCAGCGACTTTTTTCAAAGGACTGGTAAACAAATGTGCTACCTTTAAGCAAAATTTTCCGATGACACAGACCCTAACTCAGACCGACAATAAAACTATGTATTGCTTTATGCTGAATTATTTGTTGATTTAAAGTTGAAAGTGGTCCGCTTGAGGAGCGCGCGGCGAGAGTATTCACTTCATCGCATATTTATCAATAATTTCAAGTGAAATTACTGAGTCGAATGCACTCGACGTATTTAGATGTCGTCTGAAAACTGGTCCAGAAAATCTACATTGTTCATAGTCTATAAGCCTTTGCTCAACCAATCCTCCTTTGTCGGATGAAATCACATGCTTGCATCCATTAGCATCGCAATGACCAGTCTTATCGACTCTATGCTAACTAATTTGTTTTTCGAGGTTTGCATCGACCATCATAGGCTACCTTCGCAAGACCTACCTACTTATGCCTGTTCAGCGCATCGTTTGGCTGGCAGTGGAGGAGGAGGCTCTTAGCCAAGAGTCTCTGAATAAATATCGCGTATCGAATTAACCGATTGAGTTCGATCAACTCCGACGAAGGCTGATTTGTGGATCCCTCATTAGAGTTGACGAAGCCCTGTAGTTACTCAAGGGCTTTATATCGTTCAACTGGATCACTCGACCTCGAAAACATCCACGTTCAGTGACACGACCCAAATAAAGATCCTTTCGAAAGAAAAGAAATCGACGATAGTTATATGCACAGGTAGTCCTTCCGATCAAAGAGAAGCAGAACGTTGTGAGGTTGTTGAGAGAATCTCTGTGGAATTCATCGTCTGATTCATATAGAAGAACAATGATGAATGAGTCGTCGTCCGATGAGGAGAGTCTCGGCTTCCCTAACAACAAGTTCACGCCGTGGGACTATGTCGTCTTCTCCGTTCTCCTCCTGATCTCGTCCGTCATTGGACTCTACTACGGCTGCACCGGAGCCAAGCAGAAGACAACGTCCGAGTTCCTGATGGCCGGGAGGTCGATGGGCGTCTTCCCCGTCGCTCTGTCGTTGCTGGCCAGCTTCATGTCGGCCATCACCCTACTCGGAACGCCGGCCGAGATCGCGACGTTCGGGACGTTGTACTGGATGATCTGGTTGTCGTACTGTCTCGTCATCCCAGTCTCTGCCTATGTCTTCGTGCCAGTCTTCTACGAACTCGAACTGACCAGCGTCTTTGAGGTAAGGCTCCTCCTCCATCTGGGGCTTCTCTCTCTCTCTCTCCATGTGCACCTCTGAGTCGACGCTTTCGAGGGGCGCTCTATAAATTGCGTGGCATTATTGTTATTTTATAATAATTATTATTATCATTATTATCATCATGATTATTAGAAATTATACTTACTATTATTGTTGCATTACATCCAGGATAACCATTTGTGCATTGGCAGCAAGTGCAGTTGCTCCTGCCTGAAACTGTATATGCCAAATCTTGGTATATTCGGCTGGCCGCTGCGTTAAAGACAGAATGCAGTTGGATAATACTGAAAAGAGTTAGGCGTACATAAATCGCAATGTCTTTGTCAACGCTGATGTGCATGAATGTATACGTGCATCAAGGATCTGCCATCTTGAGTTGTAAGCCAACGGTGCAGGTGGTAAAAAAGCACATTCGACATGCATTTTTCTTAAGCTGTCTATGAAGGTCGATGCCCGATCCACGGTCACACCCTGCAGGTAGATCACGAAGGGTAGTGGAGAGACAGACATCACGGAAGCAATGCTGCAGACAAGGCAAGTCAATTTCATAAATATGACCACGGCTACTCAGCACGTTGAATTGAGATTCCCGTAGTTCAGCCGGAGGCAGTTGGACGGCAACCAGACACAAAACGTCTCCGATCACTAGCCGTGGCCTCTGGGTTAAGAGAAAACAAAAGCGACCAAACAGGTGGCTAAAATGCCCATTCTGCTGACATTCCATTATTACGATACACATAGAAATATGTGGAATGCGCAATGCTGCCCGAATCATAGCCAAAAATCAGTCCAAGCGGTCCTTTGTTGATATGCATACGAAATAAAATAGTAGCAAAATAATTTTTCTGTTAAACGATTAAATCAATTCGAGAAGGCAAATGCGGAGAAGGCAACGGATTGAAAATCTAACATCGCTCGATCGCAAGGTTCCTTCCGAGCATAGGCGTAACTTTCTATTGTGACGCTGATGTCCGAACACCGTCACTTTAAAAGTGTTTATAACAGTCACCACCTTTCTGAGGGTCTGTTCTGAAATATTTTAGCGACATGACAGCGTTATTTTGGTTTAAAACAAGTTCGGGCAACGACATTTAACGACGTTATATTTTTGAATACTTAACTATCACAGTGCTGATAGATGCCTCCACGTTTGCTTTGCTGTTATTTTTTACTTTGCATGTATTTGTGACATCATCCCATCTTGTTGTTGAGAGCAGCATATCAAATTTGTTTGAAATGTCAAATTAATATTAAACAATGGATTGATTTATTGTGAAGATACCGCGAAAGTTATGAATCGTGAATAGTAATGACTTCTGTATACAACGCCGCCGTAGCGGCCGATGCTCCAGGCGTGCATGAGTTTACATGATTTGCCACTGACATTGTATTGCTATTGTCTATAAAAGCAGTCATAGTTTACTGACAGGTAACTGTAACTTGTCTGTTAGAATGCGTCTGAAACGGTGCAGGCGCAGGAGAATGACAAAAACAGACTGACGACAGTCAAGAACGATAGCACTGCATTGCTAAGCATGACACATATTGTCGCCAGTAATTTTAAACCAGAAGTCAACAACTCTCAGCTCCCAACTTCATCGAATTCTGTTGTTGTGACACAGATGTTGGTCCATCTGTTACTGTTAGAGTCGTTAGGACAAACCACCTACGCTCTATCCTGAAGAAAAGCTGAGAAAGAAACCGTTGCGCTTTCAATAGAAATGGTACGGCTCGCTTCATTGGCTGTACCAAGAACCAGATATTGACGGTGGTCTGTGTTTACAATGCGTCAAAGCCCATGGAGCGCAGTCAGTTGCCAAGAATACCGAAGCAGTTTAGCATGCTCTGGTTTCATTAATAGAAACCGAACAATCGAGGCTTTTACAAAACATCAGTCCTCTCATGCGCATATTGCAGCTGTTACAGAATGCTTGCAGCAGAAGAAACTTCCTTTAGAACAGATTTCACAGTAGTAAAGTCCAAGGCCAGAAACATGCTGCGACTTGAAATGATATGAAATGTTATCCACGAACTGGTAAAATGCAAAGCTGCATCTAATAAGTTTGTTGCTAACATTCCAAATCTCTTTACAACCGACAGGTCCTATTTAAAAATTCTTTATTGTACATTTGGTGACATGGAAAGTCAATAGATCAACAAATACGAGGTCTATCAGGCAAAATACAACTAACAGATCTCTTTACTTTTATTGAGCCACTCAACCTCTAGTATCCAACAAACGCAAAACATCGTAAATCGGACAATGACCTTGAGAACCTCAGTACATCTCTATCAATCTCATTTGCTACGGCTTTTCATCTGTGCCAAATTAACCATAACTGGACCATCTGAACTTAAGCATTCATAATGAGCATTGCACTAAACGACGAAACTGCCCTGTCGCAAATAATGTTATTAAACACGAATTTCTTATACAGAAAAAGATATAATCTATGTCTATATAATATCTATCTATGTGTTTAGTAGGTTGTTAGACCGATTACTTAAACAGAATGCCATGGCAGCCAGCCAATTGTATACGCATATAATAGATACATTATATGCTTATTATTAAGCACAAATTTCTAGCATAGAATAAGATATTATGCAGACTATATATGTTTATATATACCATATATCTATAATATTATGTTTATAAGTCAACAGACCGATTACTTAAACAAAGCAGTATACCAGCCAGCCACTTGTAAGCATATAATAGATACACCAATTAAACTAATCACCGTATAATGTTCACAGATGTCTTTTGAATATATATATATATATATATATATATATATATATATATTAACTATTGTATATCAAGAGAAAAATAGCCGTACACCTGTCTGTTTACCTGTAGGCTCGTGGCCTAATTCTCTTTCACGCTCTATAGGCCTACATGTGAGAGCGAGGCCTAAGTGTTTGGATAGAACGGCTTGGCAGTTGGGTGGTGCACTCGGGTGGGGGGTCGTACCCCATCAGTGAGTTCAGTGGCTCTTGGATAGTCGAAGTGCGATAGACAACTGCCCTGGAAACACTACAGCGATTTCTGTTAAGTTCAGTTTGCTTTGAGCTGATGCTTATCTTTGTATTCAAATGGAGTTGTGTGCAGAACGACATAAACGAACTCAATTGACGATCACGAGGCAATGAATTCACTCTGTGTAAACATTTCATTGAGCTGTCGAACATACTGACCCTTTGTTGTCTATGTTGTCTATGTTGTCGATGTTAAAATTCTGTTGCGGTAGGTTTTGCTATAAGATTAAATCAGTTCAGTAGTTTGCAGGACGGAATTACTACACAAAAGAAGGGAATTGGCGTAATTAATAATTTGAAAAGAATGGGTGGATAGAAATTGGAAGAGGATGTCACTTTGCAGAATGGAACATATTACACCGTAACTCTTCCTACCTGAACCATCTCACATTAAATCTCAAGCACCTGTTGCTCACGAGTGTTGATAGCTAAGTTTCACTATATCTCAATTTTTATACAGCGCAGTTCTCTACTGACGAACGTATCAACCATAAAATCTAATGACTTCTATAGCGCCATTATTATAAAGCCAAAGACATCAATCAGACATCGGATGAAATTGCAATTAAAAATCATAATCCAATGGAGAAAACAGGTCCAGGGAATCCAGAAGAAGGCTGCGTTGGTTGAAGGTGAAAGAGGTGAGTTTATTTTTGGACCTCGATGGCATCAAAGAATTGACATAACGAACTGAATTGGGAAGCGAATTCCGAAGCTTAGGACCAGCGATCGAGACCGAGTAAGACCAACAGCCAAACACTGTTCGGGTGCGGGACACAACAAGAGTTACAACATCCAACGATCGAGTCCAATATCTACTCGTATGAGGGATGAGCACGGGACAGAGATAGATGGGTTGGTTAAGATGTAGTACAATATGAACTGTAAGGCAGAATTTGAATTGGATTCTAACAATACCGTTTCATGTGGGGAATTGACTGTAAGTGAAGAACTGGTGTAGGATCCTTGCACAGTGAGGTTGTTCGAACCCATATCTTTCCTGCTATAAACGAAGACACAAGCGCATCACATTTGAAAGGCGCTATAGTAAACGTCCACGTATACATACACAGTGATGGGCAATAGTTAACTAAAAAGTTGCTAACTTTTAGTTTAACTAAAAAATTTTAGTTAAGGAAGAAGTTTAACTAAAAAAAATAGTTTAGTTAAAACCATAGTTTAACTAAAAAACTTTAGTTGCTAACTAAAAAGTTTAACTAAAAAATCAGAAATATGCAACTATTTTTCCAC
The DNA here is from genome assembly GCA_963556255.1 of Allolobophora icterica. NCBI lineage: Eukaryota > Metazoa > Annelida > Clitellata > Crassiclitellata > Lumbricidae > Allolobophora > Allolobophora icterica. Next base: position 58,679,512 of record OY744607.1, read on the forward strand.
AGTGAACATTGAACACTGTCAGCAAAAAAACATTTTAACACTGCATGGTTTTAGCATTAACAGCCTGTGTTTTCAAATTCATACACTACTTACAGTACACATGTAACTGTATGCCAGAACAGTATACATTGCATAGTTTGAAGGTGAAATTGTCATTGACGCTTTGCATTATTACAGTTCAATTAACGTCTTTTATTGTGAAAATGTTTGTCGTAAAAAGCTGGAAAAAGTTTAACTACTTTTTTTTAGTTTAGTTAACTAATTTCCAAAATCAGTTGCCAACTTTAGTTTAACTATTTTTTTTAGTTGGAAAATAGTTTTAGTTTAACTAAAAAAAAATAGTTTAGTGCCCATCACTGGCTATACATTCATAAATACTAAGATCGTTTGTCGTTGCTGCTGATCAACGTTGAGAGGAAGTGCAGTAGAAATATTCAAGTTAATCTGATTAACATGAGTCTGATCAGAGACTCTGCAGTTGCGTTCGAACCGAACCATATATGTCCCGTCAAAGATATATAGCTATAGCTTTGACGGGACATGGCTTTTATGGCCTAGCATCATCCGCCATACAATAGGTGATCATCATTAAGTCACACTATAGGCCACGATGGCAACTGTCTATAGTTGCCCAACATTCTATAATGTTACTCAATGCTTGTTTTTAAAGTCTGAATAGGGCTATTTATGCAGGCAGTTGCACACATTGCTTCTGCGAAAACTGTCGCTTAAGCAGTTCATTAGAATTGCGTATTATGGGGTTGTTTGCTGAAGGTTGACCTTCATTGTGAAAGTAAAGTTTGTACTTTGTAAATCCTGAACTTACATTAAAAAATTCTACCTTTGCCTAGGCCTACGTGAGTTATGTCTGCTTACTGGTTGAGTTTATAACTCGATGTAATTAGGATCGGGGCCAATGGATATGCAGGAGAGGAAATGAAATCTGCGAGTGAAATGAGCTTTTAACATGCATTGAAACTTTTCCACTCCGGAAAGATGGGAAACTGAGTTGGACCATATGGACAATCCAACTACTGCTGGGCTCAGCTTCATTTTGTCACTGTTGTTGCCAAAAGAAGTAAGGGCACGCGTTATTTAGACTTTTTAGAGCGCCTTTCCAAGAATCTCCTCAGATAGAATGAACTTTAACTGCTGGTGAAATAGTGTCAGAAAAAGGACAACTGTACGGTACCAACTGCAACTAATGTAGCTATACACACAAGCACCTATTTGGTAGAGCAGCTATGCATTTACATGTAAATATTATAAGTATTTAGAAACAGAATATATCCGTATGCACGTAACCACACCCGGCTCTCTGCCATTGCAGACTAAAGTTTTGTATAAGAGAAGTGCATCTTCTGAGTGACATTTGTTCTTTTAGTATCTGGAGATGCGCTTCTCCAAAGGCGTTCGCGTCTACACAGCGCTTGTCTACATCTTTCAAATGGTAAGAAATTCCTTCGTCCACCCCTAGAAAATAGTGAATTCCTGTTTAAAGACGCTGTGTCATTTCAAAGACGATTATCGTCGCCCTCCTTCTTTAACCAGACTTGCGACTGACACTACAAGAGTTCGGTCAGTGGCGAAGTTTAGTAGAAAATCCATTGGATTTGCACTATTGCTATTACAGATGTTTATGTAGACCGCTATACAGAAAGCCCAGAACGTGGTCGCGTTATAAATAGGTGCAACAGTGTTTTTGTCAATAGGCCACGATGCAAGTTATTGAAGATCCGATAGGCCTATTTAACGAGTGAGCGCCGAAAAAGTGTTTGAAATGAAGCAGGCCTTCAATGCTTTCAACTACTGGATAGTATAGTTATATAAATAATCAAAACAGACGCACTTCAAATACCAACAGGCCTAGATTTAGGGGCTTGAAGTAATTCGAAGAAATATAGTAAGAACACGTCATGTAGGCCTATATAACATGTCTTGTCAACTGCACCATATAATGCCTATACAAAGGATGCGAGGGAACGTACTTGTACTGTGAGAAGTCTTTGGCGATAATATTTCAACGCTTCGCATTTCGCTCAAATTTTAACCTTAGAACATTAGCTTCGGTATCAGAAGCGAATAAAAATGACTTTCAACAAGTAGGAAATGTAAGGAAATGTAAAATGTGGACAAAAAACCGGTTTATAAAAAGTCACCCCCCCCCACCGGCGCCCCCCCCCTTCCAAGAAAATGCGACCTCAGCGCTCCCAACCCATCAATCTGTTCTGCATATTCTGTAAAAAAATTGATCAAAGCTATTTTTCTTGTTTTAGGTGTTGTATCTATCGCTAGTGTTGTATGCTCCTTGCTTAGCGCTCAGCGTTGGTAAGCAACTAACAGTGAAGATTATTGCAATCTTTAAAACTCCGGTTTTGGCCTATTCATTAAAATCTAGTTGTTGCCTATTGTTAAAATCTGGATTTGGCCTATTCCTTGAAATCTGTTTGTGGCCTATTAATTGAAATGTTGTTGTTGCTTATTCATTAAAATCTTGTCGTGGCCTATTTATAAAAATCTGGTTCTTGCCGATTGATTAAAATCTGGTTCTTGTCTATTCATTAAAATCTGGTTTTGTCCTATTCGTTTAAATCTGGTAATTGTGGCCTATTCATTGAACGACTGTCTTGCAATCCTTAACAGAGAAATCCTAAAATATTCCGTTGCATCACATCATATCTACGCATTTGTCTCGACAGCGTAGTTAGGAGAGCGTTGAACCCTGAATGCAGAGGTGAAACTCAGATGCATTAGCTATACCCGATCACAATACATATCCACGTTTCCCGTTCAGTTGAATTTTCAGGTTCATGATTCTGGTGCAGATCTGAAGCGATGAACGGATCATTTGAGAATACGTTTTACTTAAGCGCTACATACACTATATGATCTTCGAGTCGCCTTCTAAAAATGTTTACATCCAAGCTGTTCTTTCATTCCTTTGAGCTCTTAATCAGGATGTGTTTTCATAAATATTCTATCTGAATCTCTGCGTTTTGCAAAATGAACGATTTGTCGTCTATAAGAGAGTTTATATTTAGGCCTATTTTTACCATTATCTTGCATTAACCTGAGAAATACCTTGTATCCTGCATGACGACATTTTCGAATGAATTAGCTTGTCTTTGTATTAGCGACGTTTTGGCCACACTAGTTTTTGAAGCATTGTTTGTTGTGAAATCGTTCAAAGGCCTGTTATCAGTTAAATGAATTGTTCATCTTTGTTGAATCTAACTTCAGTGACCGGATTGAACAAATGGATCGCTGTCTTCTCCGTCGGAATCGTCTGCACCTTCTACACAACCATTGTAAGACATCTATGTATAATATATATATAATATAGGCCTATATATATATCAACTGAGCATTTATATAGCGCCCCTTCAAGGAACTCCCAGCCCAAAGGCGCTCCCAGCCCAACCCCGCGGCGAAAGAGAACAGTATATTAAACTATGCTCTACTTTCAGCGCCTTCTGCGCTTCAGCGATGTTAACTTTGTCATCCTGTATAGACAAGGATTCCCCTTTCAATGTCCAAAAACGTTACTGCAAATGTACCTGGCCACCAAGGACGTAGCCAGACTTATCTACTGTACATATGAGTGATGTAACTTTAGTGTAACTATTTGCAGTTCTAGTGTAACCATGTTGTAGCTCTAGTGTACGTATAGTATAGCTATAGTGTAGCTATAGTATTTGTCTAATAGTGTAGCTATGGTGAAACTATATGTTGTATCTATGTTGTAGCTTTGTTGTAGCTCTAATGTAGCTTTAGGGTAGCTATATTCTTGCTCTTATGTAGCTATAATGAAGCTCTAGTTTGGCTCTAGCATAGCTAAAGCGTAACTATAGTGAAGCTCTAACTTAGTTGTAGTAAAATTCTAGTGTAGCTATGGTGTAGCTCTTATGTAGCCGTTCAGTAGCTCTAGTGCAGCTATAGTACATGTAGCTATAGCAGCTATAGCAGCTATGGTGTAGATGTGGTGTATCTATGGTGTTGCCTTAGTGTAGCCATGCTGTATCTATATTGAAGCTCTAGTGTAGCTCCATTCAAGCTTTAGTGTTGCTATGGTGTAGCTCTAGTGTACCTATATAGTTGTAGTGTGGCTCTTGCGTAGCCTTAGTGCAGCACTAGTGTTTCGATGCTGTGGCTCTTTTGTAGCTCTAGTGTAGCTATATTGTACCTCTATTGTGGCTACTGCTGTATTGTAGCAGTATTGCTTTACTGTAGATGTAGTGCAACTCGCTTGTAGCTATGGGTAGCTCTAGTGTAGCTATAGTGCAGCTCTAGAGTAGCCATGACGTAGCTTTAGTGTAGCCTAGATATATCTATACTGCAGGTAATAGGAGTATAATTTTACTAAATGCATAATAAACGCAGTTCTTTTTTCGTAATTTGAGCGAAAATGTTTTCCTAATCCTGACCGTATTTGTGGCAATTGTTTCCTTACTCAGACATAAACGTCCGTCTATAAATGGTGTTGCTAACAGAAACTCATTGAGAAGAACGACCGGAAGGAAGAAAGGACAATCGTTGTAACTGAAAAGGAGATCAGACGTTCGCTTAGAATTATTTCCTGTTTTCGAGACTGGCTTTTAAACTACGACTAATTTGCTGTTGCTCTGCTACTGTATGCTGCTGTTGCTGTTGTTGCTTCTTTTGCTGCTGCTGCTGCTGCTGCTGATGATGATGTTTGTGTGGGCGTTGTTGTGAAGGGCGGGATGAAGGCCGTCATGTGGACGGATGTAGTTCAGATTTTTCTCATGTTCCTCGGCTTAATCGGCGTCATCATCAAAGGCTCCTTCGACTACGGTGGCTTCACGCCCATCTGGAACACGATGTATGAACACGACCGCATCGAATTCTGGAAGTAAGTCGACCAACGCTTTATGTCGTCTCTAACCATTCGCCTGTATTAGTCTATAGAGGCGCTACGTAAATCGCGAGATTAGGCCATGTTGTTTGGGCTCGTTGTTTTCAGGCTCACCGCCACATCTCGCACCACTGTAGATCAGATACAAACAATAAACATGACTCATTTGTCTTTGAAACACATGCATCTTGTTCTATTTAACACGGAATTCTCATAAACGCTACCCATATGGCTTTTCCGTTGCATCCAGTTCTTCAAAGATTGGTGAACAATAAAAGAATTTTGGTTTGATTTGATTGATTTGATCATGCTGTCATTTGCCAACGCTAGGAACGAGAAAACCAGAAACTGTGTTCTAACTGCTTCGTTTTTTGACAAAATAAGCAATCCGAAATGTAAAATTGTTCGATTTAGGTCCAATCTAAGATGTAACGACTTACTCTTTAACTCTGGTTTGGCTGGCATTGTTTGTTTTGCCTTTTATGACATACACCTAATAACCCATTTTGAAATCCTGGTTCTTATTCATACTGTCCCCAAATCCTCTCTGATGGACTTCATACCGATAGCCCTCATTGCTTCTTTTAATTATGTTTTCTCACGCCTTACTGCCCGTTTGGTCAACTCGTCTTTTGCCGAAGTCGTTTCCCATCTTGTTTTAAACTCTGTCTTTCGCCTTTACGTTGGACAACATCTTCTCATCTGTTGCTACTGGGAAGGCTTGCCTCTCAGTGTGCTTCAACCTTAGTATTACTTTTTAGTGCTACTGACCACCCCCAAATTCTTTGAGTAATCAGGAAAGCTTGGGTGTCTCTGGAATTGTCTTAAACTGACTCTAGCTTCTTACCACTTTAATCGGTTTTAACAAGTGTGATCCTTCTTTCCGCACTGTCGCTTTTTAAATACAACATTCACTAGCTTTAACAGTCAGCCACAGAGCCAATCGCCTTGGAGTCCAGTTACAGCTCAGTAAAACACGGAGTAACTCTCTTCAAAGCATGCGTAGTTCTGCTTTAACGGTCTGGCCATAAACCCAGATAATCTGAGGTAATCATGTTTGGCTCACACCAACGCCTGCCTCCTCCTCCTTCTCCTCCTCCTCCTCCTCCTCCTTCTTCTTCTTCTTCTTCTTCTTCTTTTTCTTCTTTTTCTTCTTTTTCTTCTTCTTCTTTTTCTTCTTTTTCTTCTTCTTCTTCTTCTTTTTCTTCTTCTTCTTCTACTTCTTCTTCTTCTTCTTCTTCTTCTTCTTCTTCCTCCTCCTCCTCCTCCTCCTCCTCCTCCTCCTCCTCCTCCTCCTCTTCTTCTTCTTCTTCTTCTTCTTCTTCTTCTTCTTCTTCTTCTTCTTCTTCTTCTTCTTCTTCTTCTTCTTCTTCTTCTTCTTCTTCTTGTATGCATTTATTTATGTATGTATGTATGTATGTATGTATGTATGTATGTATGTATGTATGTATGTATGTATGTATGTATGTATGTATGTACATTTGAGAAACGGTTGTTTTGTGTCAGCTTTGATCCAGACCCTTTGACAAGGCACAGCGTTTGGTCTCTGGTGATTGGAGGATTCTTCACGTGGTTGGCCATCTATGGAGTCAATCAGGCACAGATCCAGAGGGCGCTCTGCACTCCCACCTGTCGACAAGGACAAATGTAAGCAACGATGCCACCAACCAATAGCTCATCTAATCTCATATGTTGACTTCTAAGGCGCCCTTATCTTACCTTATCCACCATAGGCTGCCTCTCCGTCTATCGAACTAAGGCCTGGTTTTTGTGCAACATCGTTTGATGTCTGGTGCAATAGACACCGGCATCAGCGCTCATTTACATAATTAACAATAATTATCATAAGACATAAGCGCTGTTATAATGTTATCGTTTGGCACAAACATCTGAAGAGGCGCTATATAAATCTGCGATTACAATAACAAACAGGTAGAGTACAACTACAGTCAATCGCCAGATTGCTCATACGTTTTCCAAAATGCTACATGTAATATAAGATCTGACTTAGTCGCACACATAGGTGACACAGATAGGCTTCTGATGTCCGTGCGTTTAATATGTATCATGCGCATCGGTCTACTCCAATTTGTCAATTACCGTTATGAGATTCGTGCAAGTGACAGACACACGGACAGACAAAGAGACAGGCAGACGGACAGACGGACGGACAGACAGATGGTCAGCCAGACAGGCAGACAGACAGACTGGAATAAAGCTGCTCTGGCTTTTGTGAAGAGGGACTTGCCTCTTTATGTATGTCTCTTTTAAAAGACATAAGGCCCACGTAGTTTAAACTCTTCCAAGTGAAAAATGCTACACGTGCCAGACTGAAGCCATTGCTGTGGAAACTGAAAGGTCAATCGAATGATAAGGCCATCATTCAGTAGCAACGACAAAACAAGACTAATTTCAGGACAAAGGAGACACGTGTAGGTCATTAAGAACGGTTTATGATGCAAGAGGGAAAATGCACAGGGTACACGGTGAATCGCACCCTGTGGAGGGTGTTTATGTAGGCTATGTATCAAGTCCCTTAATGAAGCGCGTTTTTGAGCTTCTTACAAAAGCCGTGCACGCATGTCTGCCTAGCTGATCTAAATAAGTGCTTATTTTGACAGTTTGACAGTTTGAAATGTCTGCTAAACAGAGTTAAATGAACAGCACACGTGTCTAGTGGAAGACCACTCCAAGAGGAAGGAAGGTCTGAGATACGAGAAGGCACGATGGGCTTGAGTTGATTTACGTAGGCGTCGCACCTACATTCCTCCACTAGCAGTTAAACGCAATGATAGGCGACCCGGTTGACTTGACAATAAACAATAAAGCTTCCTGATGTATGTCGGTGAGATGCGGAACAAACGAGACCCGTTCCAGATTGAGAATCTTGCATGCTACTCTGCCCTCGATAGCTAGCCAGTGGAGCGTGTCCATCATATGATCCTATATCAGAGAGAAAATTCGGTTGAATGGCGGTGCAGTTGAAGACACATTCTGAGCTTGGCTTGCAAGGATGGAATTACAGTAGTCAACGGTGTACTAGTAAAAGGTTAAAGAACGTGTTCAGGATGCATTGTTTTCAAATGAAAATCAGATTCGCTTCCAATTTAATTAGGCTCCTTGTAAAAATTAGTTAATGTCTTTGTCACATAGTTCTCAACCTTTCTGTCAAAGTTGAATGAATAAATGGACCAAAACTGATCCATTATGTCAGGCAGAACAGACCTCGCATTCCGTCCCAAAGTGCATTCAGTTAAATAGTTGCAATATTTAAGCAGACCTTAATTGTGTAATCAGTTTCTCCTTTGAGATGTCGCCTCAATTTCGGAGTTATTATAAGGTGCCATAATTTTCGTGCTTTCATTAAATGTGTGATTTCATTAAATCCACGCTGTAGAGGAATGAACAAACAATTGCAATAACATCCGCAGACAATTATCTTTATTCTAAAAAAGAATGCTTATTTCGCAGCAGGATAGAAGCAATTTGATAATAAAATATGCAAATGTTTAGACAAAAGAAGAAATTACTTGTCTGCGAACTATTCACGAAGTCGATCATCTCTTCTACCTCCGTTACTTACGTTGCCTCACCATTAAGGAGTCGAGATTAAATTAATATGACAGGCGCTTCTGCTAACAGGAACTTCTTAAATAACCAATAAAAACTTCTTAAATGACCAATAAATGGAGACTAGGTCTTATAAAGTTATGTCTGCTGTGTACATTTAGTGCGATGTGGATAAATCTACCTGGACTGACTCTTCTGTTGACCATCTGTGGTCTGTGTGGCATGGTCGTCTTCAAGGAATATCACGAGTGCGATCCTATTAAAACAGGACGAATCCAACAACGCGACCAGGTAGGTCTACACACACGACAAAAGACGACGATGATGACATTTTGATGCTAAGCTGTGCAAATCAACACGACATCATAAATTGTCATTAAAGACAGAACATTGGAACAATCTGGAACAACCTCGTCTTGTTAAGTTGTTTATGTGTTTTTGTACAATCGTTTCGGTTGGCTGCCCCGGAGGATCTGCAAGGTTCTCGCCTATAATAGAGTAGAGGGTATAAATAAAGAATGTAAATAAGAACAATAATAAGACATTAGTACGATGACATATAATCGATTATACATGTTGATCGCCAGGTTTTTTAATTGCAAATATTTTATAGAGTTAATTTAAGAATAAATAATTTATAGTTTCGTTTTATTTCCGTTCCCAAATGCAACGTAAAAATGTTCAAAGTTCAATGTAGAAAATGTTCTCAGTGTCAGACAAAAAGTGCATGCGTACTACAAAATTTATCCCTACATGTGTCAGCATAACTACTAACAGATCCTAAGTATAAAATGAAAATCATAGATACCATGATCCATCCAATTCTTCCGCCTTATGTCTTTCCGCCTTCTCGTCCTCAGCGAAACCCGCCTTAGCAGCTGCTCTGTCCCTTTTCTCTGGTCTCTCTGCATGGCAACCGGACTCGGATCTCCACTGGACATCTGAATAAGCTAGGACTCTTAAGGCTTAGCCTTAGAGTAGCGCTTTAGAAATTTGGGGTTTACGATTACGATTACGAATACAAAATACTTTAGGACGAATAGGTCAACTTTTCGTGTGCAACTGTTTTTGGAAAAGTCGCATAATATAATGGATGCACTTCATTACAGTAGTCTTACAAAAGAATTGGACGATCAGTTGATCAGATTGACGGTGGAAGCTGCGTAGATCAGCGCAACGAAGTAACACCGAGCCATGCCGAGTCTAATACACTCCTAAAGTACCACCTCAGACGTCCCGCTTCCGGGATGTATTAAGAAAAGTGTTTTCCTGCTTAACTGTTAATCGTGAATCTGGTTACTTGCAGCTGTTGCCTTTGTATGTGATGGATCGAATGTATTTTCCTGGATTCCCAGGTTTCTTCACGGCCTGCATCTTCAGCGGAGCACTCAGGTTTACCATTCAACTTTCTCAATATCGGCTAACTGATTCCATTTGTCTTCTTTATGCTTAAAATAAAATATGTATATGTGTACTGCCTAGGTCTATTTATCAATGCATCTATTCTAGCGCCTTTGTACCTCAAGAGAGCGTTCCCTAAGTATATTATAAAATTCGGATAAATCATGGATCACCCGCAGAACAAAATATATTCATTCTCGTGCTACTGATTCAAGTTTGACGTCTAGTACGCTAATCTATTATTATTATTGTTATTATTATTATTATTATTATTATTATTATTATTATTATTATTATTATTATTATTATTATTTATTTATTTTATTTATTTTGCCCCAAGGTACATATGATATGATCCCATTATTATTATTATTATTATTACTATTATTATTATTATTATTATTATTATTATTATTATTATTATTATTATTATTATTATTATTATTACTATTATTATTATTATTACTATTATTATATTATTATTATTATTATTATTATTATTATTATTATTATTATTATTATTATTATTATTATTATTATTATTATAATGGCATTAAGCTGCTAGACCCGCAGCCTAATTGGCAGCCGATTGGAAATGTGCCAAATATAAAAGTACAATCGCGGCCCAGTTAACAACAGTGGCCTACATTCTATCACAGAGTTAGGGCGTTGCCTATCTAGTACAGCGGGTGACACGAGAGAAACCAGCTATCTCTTTCAGCGCATTGCCATCATAATCCAAAGCTTTAATGCCATTGCCTTACAAGACACCTTTGCTCCGCCGGATCTTGACGAGCTCTAGCCGTCTCAGATTGTATTTCGTATTCTCCGGATAATGTTTTTATTCCTGAGGGGTTATAGGTACCTATAGGGGCAAAAACGTTTTGCTAGTTACTAGTAATTAACAATAGCTTCATAGTTCTTTGTGGGTAGCAGGTTTTTGCCTCATGTTTCAGAAACGGTCACCTTGTATAGATTAGATTGGACCTTTAAATTTTGTAATAGGAACAATCGATTGCAGCTCATCAGACCCTGAATGTGTGTTCATATTTGTAGCACGATATCTTCGGGACTGAATTCTCTGGCAGCAGTCTTCCTTCAGGATCTGATGAGAGGTCTCTGCTGCAAGGATATTAGCGAATCCAGAGCTACACTCGCATCGAAAATCATCTGTTAGTAGCTACAATTTCGTCGCAATTAAGTCCAGTCACAGAATTGATTCACATGAGCCTCAAATGTTGAAATGTTTCGTATAGCTATTAACGAGATGCTGTATGTGAACTTAAGTGGTGTTTAGGTATTGATTAAAATCTGGAAACATTTCAAAATGACAACTATTAGTTGATATGTACATGATAAAATAATTAAATATGGATTGGAATAACTAGAAATTAAATGATTTTCTATGTGGAAATAAAATTAATAGAAGTAAAAGCGAATGATATGGTTAGAAGAAGAAGAGCAGTGCTTTGGGCTTATCTTGAGAGGCAGTAATTGGTTATGAAGTGCCAGAATGTGTGGTCAGTCTTCTGCCCGGCCGTCCGATCTTCCACCGACAGTGAATGCAGTCTGTTTTTGTAGCTGATTTCTGGGCGAAGGAAGAGCTCAAATCTCTAAACATCTTTCTATTCTGGGGGAGATTGGAACCCCGATCACCAATCCCCGTTAGACAGTAGAACACGCGAACCTCTGGTTGTCATCCATGAGTCCTAACAGGAGAGATGAAGAGTCTGTGTTCTTCTGTGTGTATGTTTTAAATGCAACGCCTGCTGTTCAACTAATGATTATGAGTATTTTGTTTTGGCAGCCGTTGCATTTGGAGTCATCATGATGTTACTCACTTTCGTGGCCGCTGAACTTGGAGGTCTACTGCAGGTTAGTGTTGCATATAAACAAATGCATCACCTACTTATGAAGCTAGTGCTGCAGCTCATTTAACCAAATAGCTACCTAACTGATGATATATTATGTACTCCAATATGGAACTTTTTTCATTTTTAACTTTCAACTTGTACCTTATCATAAAACTGTGTCTGTGTAAACAAGAAATAACTGCTAAGAACAACAACAATCGTCACACAGTTGATCCTGATAGGTACACGAAACTTAAATGTTAGGTTGCCATCCTCGCTGAGTAGATACTTCAGTTTACAGTTGCTTAGAATGAAGCAAATCTATTTTCTCTTCAAAGTCTCACCAAGCAGAAGCATACTGAATATATTGGCCTCGGACATGTGATTTTAGTTGAGATTGCAAAAATAAATTTGGCTACGCCCCCCACCGTAGTCCTACCTACTATCGCACCACGCGATGTTGAAAAACATCAGGAGTCTTCTTGTTTCGATCACATCTATTACCTGGTGGCCAATGTGTGTCTCGCTGTCTTAAAACCACTTTCTTTTCATTGGGTCTTTCGCACTGGAGCGCCTTTCATTGGTGAGTACTGTGAGAGGCGCTTTATAAATACATAGATACGATACGATAGGCCTACATCCGAGACCAAGGTCTATCCCGTAGCCTGAAATTTCTTGTATTGATGATGTGAACAGTATATGTGGGGCGTGGTGGCTCAGTGGTAAGTTCGGCGCCTTGTGACCGGAGGGTTGCAGGTTCGAATCCCACTCTAGCCGCTGCGTACGGACCTTAGGCAAGTTCTTCACTCGCAATTGCTCGTGGCGCTTCGGCGTGAAAATTCCGGCATAGTATCAAATGCTGTAGTCGGGAGCGCCTCTGAGTAGTAGTTGACTTCGAGAGGCGCTATAGAAATATCTGGAATTTAAAAAAATAATATATGGAAGTCCTAAGACGCCACTGTAACTTCTTCGCTCGGATCACGGTGAGCCTCTCCCCCCGACTCAGTCCCACAAGGGAGCACAGGTTACATGCACTTAACTACTTGCTAGGAAACTCCGAGCATTTCCATTTGCGCTGACAGTAGATAGTGGGTGTGCGCGCGCGCGTGTGTGTAAAGCATCCTAGAAGTAACCTGCTACCAACGACGCTATGTGGTGCATGAATGCAAAAAAAAACTACGAAATGACTGAATTGCATGCAAGGCTGACCTGGATCTCCTTATCTTTGCACTCATACGTTATAATTTACATGAAATCGCATGTTGTCATTGTAGTGAATTAGAGTGACCATAAAATCATTGTTTCCACCTTTGTTATATTTTTGTTGTACCTAGAATCGTAAATGCTGTTATTTTCAGGCTGCATTAGGAATATTTGGAATGATCGGTGGACCGATTCTGGGAATTTTCACACTTGGTCTCATATATCCGTGGGCGAATTCCAAGGTAAGAGGGTGTGGACCGCCGTTGCCCACCTGGGGAGATGAGCTCAAGACCGAGACCGTTGGCAGAGTCGCTGCGGAGAAGAGGACATAACCGAGGATGATGATGATAATGATGATGATGATGATGATGATGATGATAATGATGATGATGATGATGATGATGATGATGATGATGATGATGATGATGATGATGGTGGTGGTGGTGGTGGTGGTGATGATGATGATGATGATGATGATGATGATGATGATGATGATGATGATGATGATGATGATGATGATGATGATGATGATGATGATGATGATGATGATGATGATGATGGTGATGATGATGATGGTGATGATGAGTAGGAGGAGGAGGAGAAGGAGGAGGAAAACAAACAAACAGCCTTGTCTGTCGATTCATTGTCTTAGAACGACGGTGCACGTGAGTAGGTTAAATTCTAAGCAAGCAACTAAAATGATCTTGATGATTTCTTAGAGTTTGCAGATCAGAAGACTAGAGATTCTGATAATATTAAGCGATGATAAAACTGCTACTAGAGGTAGCGAAGAGAAGAGCAATGAGGATTATGAGAACTACCAACTTCAGGTCCAGCTAAGATCCATTACTGCGTTTACCACCTGTTGATTAAGACGAGTAATTATTATTAGACGACTATTATAATTGTTTTTTACCACAGGTAAGTACAATATCTCAGTAGAGAAAAATTGTGCAGGTGCTGTTAACAGCATGTGGAACGACTATGCTTTGTTAATTATTAAGTAATTTGTAATTATTGGCATCGATGGTTTTGTCAGGGAGCGTACTGTGGCATGACGATAGGCCTGATCCTGACGATATGGCTTGGGGTGGGAGCCCAGATCTACAAACCCCCCATCAAAGGCCATGTACCTCCACCGATGACGACTGAAAACTGTACAGTGCATCCAAATCTCACCTTCGCCACAACATCACCTCTGCCAAACGTCACTTCCTACGATTGGACCACAATCGAACAGCAATGGCAAAGGTGGTTTAACTGAACGAAGTAGGATCAGGACTACGATAACGAGGAGACGTTGTAAAACGTCGATGATGTTCTTTTGTTCTGCTGTTGTTTATTGTTGTTGTCTGATGATGATGATGATGATGATGATGATGACGACGACGACGACGATGATGATGATGATGACGATGATGATGATGATGATGATGATGATGATGATGATGATGATGATGATGATGATGATGATGATGATAATATAATATCACAGGTTAACAGATGATGATGATGATGATGATGATGATGATGATGATGATGATGATGATGATGATGATGATGATGATGATGATGATGATGATGATGATGATGATGATGATGATGATGATGATGATGATGATGATGATGATGATGATGATGATGATGATGATGATGATGGCAATCAAATTATATCGGCATCATTGTCGGTACTTACTTACCAACGCAAATATCAGCTGATCCATGGCTACTACTACTACTAAACATTGTCGTTAATGTTGTCCCCTTCACACTTCCTGATGTAACTGTTGTGTTATTTGCAGTGACACTCCTGGTTATCTGGATTTCTACCAGATTTCCTACATGTGGTACAGTGCATTTGCCGTCTTCACCACTACCATGTCGGGTCTCATCATCAGTTTCCTCACAGGTTAACAGATTCGCTTCTTTTCAGGTAGTTGATAAGTTAAAAAAATCGCGTCATAAGACAACTTAGGAATTGCAGAGGACCACCGTCGTCAGGACATGGAGTGGAATAGGGCCGCTGCGGCGCTAAACGAGACGTATCATTGTACGGACCGAGTCTAACACATCTGATACAGGCAGGAACTGCACAGCGAGTTCACATAGTAATCCAAGGCACAATTGTCCGTCGATAAGCACTCCTACGTCGCAGACAAAGTGTCAGGAAGACCAGTCCGGAAATGACTAGAGAAGTCCTTCTTTGTTGATTTTAGCCAACACCTATCGTGTACCAAGGCACAGATATTGCGTTTTGACCGGGTTGATTCGGGTAGATTTGATGGATGACCTCCACGCCTTTACCTTCGTCACATTGGTGAGCACTGACTTAAGGTAGGCGAGCGAATAGGAAGGAGGACAGTTGGAATACAGCTAGACGTCGTCGGCGTATTGATGGACAGGGACTGGTTGATACAAGAACAGTTAGTATCCTCAGTATCCATGTTTACATCACCCGTCACGACAACTGAGTTGTAACAACTTGTAAGAAAATAAGTCCCTGGATGAATGACTACGATGGGCTGGAATCCTGTTCGGTAGATAGCCGAAATCATCAGGGGTCCATGTGATGTAGAAAATGAGCCAAGAAAAAAGTTGGAGGCGCCACTCCTCATTGAAAGCTCAATTCTCCCATAAAACCGTCCGAGGACAAATGACCATCTTTCCTCCCACTTGATGTCTTTCTAACAAATTCTGAAGCACTGTATGAAACATCAGCTACAT
>OY744607.1:58700135-58770135 GCA_963556255.1 Allolobophora icterica
GTATATAAATGAAAATAAATTAGGAAGATCATTTTGCTTAATAAAGTGTCTTCTATTACATTCATAGGTGTGCAATAATTTCTCAAATACAAAACAAAAGGATAAGCTTGAAGATTTTTAGCCAGTTTTTAATAGAAGTTGTTGATACAGACAAACAAAGAAATTTAAACTAGTGGTAAGCAGGACCTCCTACCTAAAAGCAGATAGCTTGAATCAGCTAGTTAATTAGGCCAATTAGGTCTAAATTTGAATAGGCCCAACAGAGACTCTGCATGCTTTTCTATTGGCAAAATCATCAATAAACTGATTAAGTCCAATTGAATATCACTCTATATATGCTCAACACTGCAAGATGGATAAGTCACTCATGTGTCATACTTGTGCGAAGCTCTTAGACCTAATTATCTTCATCTTAGACAGTGAGCGTTCAGAACTACAGTTATGACCTACACTCTTACCATAATTTCCACATTTGGAAATGAACTTTTAACACCTTTGTCGAGAATTGGTACATGAACTGCACCTGTCTTATGTTGAGGCCTGAGCTACCTGTCTTGTGTTTACACATTGTGACAAAATAAGAAAACTGCAGGAGCTCATTGCCACGGCTTTCATGAGCTCATTGCCATCGAGGTCATCACCCTATATTGCTACAAGATTTTTCGCTGAGTTGTGTATTTCTTCATCACTACACGACTCAGTCCTAGATAGAAAAGCAAACCTTGAACAGAGTAGTTTGTATGGTGCTAGTCTTCTTGTCAACTCGGTTGTGAATTGATCAACGATGGGCAATCAAGTGTCAATCTGAAACTTCTCTGAAGCAGAGTGTGCAGATTCTGGCGCTCGACCATAATCCAATGCTATGGAGACGTGCGTTTTGATGGCGTGTTCTTGTTGAACATATCCTACTGTTCCACAGCAGAGTGAGACCCGACTGAGCGGGAACGTTGTTGAGCTGGCGGTTGTTCGACAACTGCAGTATCACCAGTGACACCAGGCTCAAATGAGCCTGCATTTTAACCATCGTCCACGTGAGAGCATGCAGATGTACTTATATCTGTTGCTTAAGGAAAGCAGTAATAGGAGGCTTCTTTGCAAGTAATCTCTAATTTTGATAATTATGTACTTTTTCTTTACTTACCCAGGTAACTTGCGTTTTTGAGAGCCACTACACTGATTAGTGCCCTTATGTCGATCTAAAATTCGATTCATATCTGTCGGCTGAAATTACTGAGACTCTTCAAATTATATCATGTAATACTGATTTGCAAATTCAAACTGTATGATATAAAGGTTGAATCCTACAGGACTGCGTGCCTCAAAGTCACTACAAGCACAGAAATGACAGCCTACAGCTGTGGACTGCCATAGGTCAATCGAGGTCAAAAGCGCCAGCGAGTGCTAGAATACCACGGAAGATCTTTACCCCACAACTGGATGCTAGTGGCTGTGGAGCTGATTTGCCTGGGGGGCTGGCTTGAACACGGGCCTCTGTCCATTCGTTGTCTGCTGTATGTGGACCGAACCCTTAAGGTCATGCCCTGTGAAATATGTCTTACTCTGCTTCTGCCTACATCAGTAGACGACCTCAGTTTGAGTTAAAAGTAAGACAATCTGTCAACAGCTGTAGATGCCAAGCTGTTGTATCGTCTCAGAGCCTGTCAAAGGATAACCTAATTCTTAACAAGTATAATTATCACAATATCAACCTACACAAGGGTACCGACTGGATAATAAATAATTACTGAATTACTAGGCAGTATTGGAGTCGGTTGGTTTATGACTGTGGCTAATGCATTTGAGGGGGTCAGGCCGACCCCCTCGGGGGTCGTCCAAAGGCTAGAAGCAAGGGGGTCAAAAAAAGAAGCAAGGGGGTTCAACCCCCCTGACCCCCCGGCAAATCGGACACTGGGCTTTCTCTGATTCTTAGCATTACTAAACTAGTTGTTTGAGCAGTTTTTGCTTCTTGATTAGACTATGCGAATGCAGATTTGTATCCTCTTTGCAGCGGTTGCATGTTACAGCTTAGAGTTTAGCCAACGCAGAGTTGCAAATGCATAATTCTATGTTTGGATGGAGTTGGCACACAAGCAGACTCGACCGGTAAATTGATTAAGCAAAGATTAAGAGAAGAAAATTTGATCTGATGGATAATAATTACCTTGGGGAAGAATTTTATTGACAACAATTATCAGTTGGCACCGTTTCTTCTTCGCCGTTTAAGGGACTGTAGAAATCTCGACATTCCGATTAGGACAGTAGGCCTACTTCTGACTTGACTCGTAGTTTGTGAATAAGCTGATCCCTCCCTCCTCTTTTTTCATCACTGCTGGGGTGAGTTTTGACAGAGGGGTCAGATGCCATTTCGCCAAAATCCAATAAGCTTATATATATTATATATATATATATATATATATATATATATATACTATAGTAATTTAATTTGAAATATATAATAATATTATTTGCTCTGTTGCCCTGTTGTAATAATATTAGGGATTATGAAATATTATGAAATATACGTTGTAATATAGTCGCTAAGAATCGTATAGTGACACGTTAGGTCTATATTATGTAGATTACTATCATGTTTGAGCTCTATAGGTTATTCTGACGTCACAATGGACCCTTACGTAATCGTAATCGTAAACCCCAAATTTCTAAAGCGCCGCTCGAAAGCTAAGCACAGAGCACCAACTTATTCACGAGCGTTGCGTAGATCGAGTCAGAGGGGCATTCAGAGGGGCATTCAGAGGGGCTCGTAAGCTAATCGTAATCTCGAAATTTCTACAGCGCTCAAAATGCGAAGTCGCGGGAACCAGCTTATTCACAAGCGCTTAGTCAAATCATAATCGTTAGGCGGGATGAGTGTGAAATAGGTTCCAGGGCAAGATCAAAGGGGGTCGGACAGGCAGACAGTCAGACGGCTAAGGTGGGTGGTGCATGCTTTGAGTTGAAACGGTGAGGGAAGTATAAGAGGAAAAGGGAGAGGACTTGTTTCGGTTTTGAGTGAAAGACTTGTGGATAGATAGCAAGAGGTGAGGTTTTGGTGAGTTCGTAGGATGGATCAGATATATTTGTCGTAATGCTGGCCTGATTTTGTTCCAGAGAGGCAGGCTATAGAGCGATTTGCAAATTTTAGTGATGAGGTGATCGATGGGCGGAGAAGTGTTAGGGCGAATGAGGAGCGGGTTGAGCGAAATGAACAGCCGACGTAGGAGGGCTGGGAGGATTGGAGTGCATACTATATTTACATATATAGGTGTGTTATATGACTTTATGTTCTATTCGTAGTAGAGTGATTTGAGGACAGGAGTGGTGCGGCGGTGTTTGGGATTTTAGTCACAGCATGGCCGAGAGCGTTCTGAATAGCTTGGAGGCGGTTTATTTGGGTGATGTCTATGTTCAGAAAGAGCGAGTTGCAGTAGTCTAATTTAGCGTGAAACATAGATCGTAGATGCAGTTTTGAAGTCGAGCATAGGGTGGATTCTGCGAAGGTCAAAGGTATGGATGAAGCAGGAGAGGATTAGATGAGTTAGAAGATGATGTGTTCGAAGAACCTAGGACTTTTTGGTCAAAGGTGACCTAGGTTGAGGACAAGAGAATTGGCAGTGAATTTGTGGATGGATAGGTAAATTAAGGAGGTCCATGTCCAGTTGAGAGTGAGTCCAGAGAGAGAGAAGAGGGGCAGAGGAGCAGATAAGGCAAGAGTCGTTTATGTGGAGAAGGATTGGAAGACTGAGGATACGATGAGTCAGAGTAAATTAAGGAGGTCCGTGTGCCGTTGAGAAGGAGTCCAGAAAGAGAAGAGGACCAGAGGAGCTGCTAAGGCAAGAGTCGTTTATATGGAGAAGGATTGGAAGACTGAGATTAAGATGAGTCAGAGTAAATTAATGAGGTCCATGTGCCGTTGAGAAGGAGTCCAGAAAGAGAAGAGGACCAGAGGAGCTGCTAAGGCAAGAGTCGTTTATATGGAGAAGGATTGGAAGACTGAGATTAAGATGAGTCAGAGTAAATTAATGAGGTCCATGTGCCGTTGAGAAGGAGTCCAGAAATAGAAGAGGACCAGAGGAGCTGCTAAGGCGAGTGTCGTTTAGGTGGAGAAGGATTGGAAGACCGAGGATAAGATGAGTAGGAAATCTTGAAGAATTTAGTTGTGAGTGGAAAGCCCAAAGAGTGATGGGAAAAGGTGCTTGAGATAGATGATGGATGGTGAGTGAGTGGCAATAATGATGGAAGAACCGAAAATTTGCAGGATACAAAAGGGAGATCGTTCCAGAGTCGTGCATGGTGCAGTGGGGGACATGGCTCGGTTGGAGAACTTGGGATGAGAGATGACCAGAGGGGAGTCGACAAAGACTGAGATAGGATAACGATAGGCAATGAAAATGAAATGACAATGAAATGAGATACATGCATACATAAATAAATACATAGATAAATACATATATACATACAAATATATATATATAGATATATACTTATTAATTTACTTACTTATTTACTAATTTACTTACTTGCTTACTTACTAACAAATTTACTTACTTGCCTACTTACTAATATACTGACTTGCTTACTAAAATCCAAACTGTAGTTTGATGTTGATAAGTAAGAGGTGCATTGAGAAATGAAAAGAAGCGAGATAAGACAGAGACGTTGGCAATACATTTAACCCTTTCCCGCCGGGTTAATCGGGTCACGGGTGACCCGGTCCGGCGGGAAAGGGTCAAATAAACTCGCTCAGGCCTAAGCGAGGAATTTCTTGAAGATCTCATTCCACCCATAGATGTCCCTAAGTCCTCACGGAAACGAGCAGCCCCCTTAGCTAAGGCCGAGTGCTGGCCCGCAACCTACAACTCAGGACTTGCAGGCTCTAGCCGCCCGTGGGGATCTGCGTACCCGTATGTTTCCGCTCGACACCTATGAGTAGACATATTGACCGTATTCATTGAGAGTAGTGCTTGCAAAGACAAGACAGAGATCGATGCCCCCCTCCCGATCGACGGAGGGCAGCAGACGAAGACCGACGCCGCCTACCTGTATCAGAGGCGCAATTTGAGAGGTCATGACCCTGCCAGCATTTAATTTAGATAGGCATCAATGGAATCCGTATGGGCTCTTTAGTCTATACGGGTCCAATAAGCCTATGATATGGCAATATGGGCCTTCTATTGGCTCCATATGGGAATATGCTGACAGGGGAATGGGAAACTATGCTAAATTTGAGGCCCTACTGTCTATATCAAAATGACGCCCCTGTCTACACCCGCCTGCAAGCAACCCGGGCTGTATACGGCGCCCCCTCGTCTGCAAAGTAAGTTATTGTAATACTAACCTGTTTGACGAACTGTTCCATTGTGCTGTAGACCGTAATTGGTCTGAGCTGAGAGCCCACCTATTTTTATGCCTTCCCTGGTCACGTCCGCGATAATCATTGGTTGCAAGCAGTTGACGTCATAGTATATTTCCCAGACAACAGTTACTGACGTCATAGTTATTTATTTCCCAGACTTCCTTAACAATCATTGCAGAAAACGATCCTTCTTCAATTAAAGAAATGTAAGTAAGTAAGTATATTCTTTATTCATTAGCAAACGCACAATGGAACAATATATAGCTAGAAGCATTGATTATAAAACACAAATGTAATAAATCGTAATAAAATAATGATAATAATAATAATAACAATAATAATAACAATAATAGTAATAATAATAATAATAAAATAATAATAATAGATAATAATGTCGTAATTGTAATTGAACATTTACATAGCGCCACCTCGAGAGCAACCTGACCTAATTAACCCGTATGATTGTAACTGTCATTAAGAACTGGACTTATATGAATTAGCAAAACAAATCTCAGAAAACCAGTCATAAAGATCTGCATCAACTTTACTGCCGTGTTCACTGCATGGTATCCAGGGTCAGAATTGTCAGGGGGTTGGGGGGGTTAACCCCCCCAGTCTTTCTTAGGACCCCATAGTAAAGTCTTTATTGCACACCCCAACTCCACGTAAATCAAAGTCTAACCCCCCCAGTCTTTTTCCTACAATTCTCATACTGATGGTATCCCACAAATTCTGTCTAAGGCCCCAGTGGTGTTCATCCTCTGTACCTCCGCACTGCGCAAACGATCGTCATGGTTTAGCACTCAAGTGGAGCTTTAGAAATTTTGAGTTTACGATTAATTTTATGAGTACACAGATTTAGTAATATACGATTAATTTATGAGTACATAGATTTAGTAATAATTAATTATGCATGCAGTTATGGACTTATGTATTATCTGCTCACATTCCGCTGTGACCATATCTAATATCTTCTAATTATCCTCAGCCGCTGATTCATTTATTTAGCCGCTGTGCAATTAGACACGAGTCCGGGCGGTTCAAAACTCTCTAGATATTTACAGTCCAAGAGGTCATAGGCGTAGCCATATTGAGTTGCCTCCTCTTGCTTTTGAGATTTCTAACTTTTTCGTCGGTTATACCTCCGCACCCCTACTACACCTGGATGTCTCCCGGAGTTTGCCTCCTCTTGAATTTAAGTCTGGCAAGAGGTTGCAGATGCGATTTGTGAACTCGACTACAGCGGTTGTATCAACATCTTCGCATTAGCTAAACAGCCCTTTAGCACCACGCCCCCGCTCTCCGAGTAACTGCAAGCGCAACTTGGAACAGGTTAGCATTACTGTCATCAAACAGCTTTTATGAGAAATAAACCTGTTACTTAGGTCAGCTAACTCTTCAAGGCCTTTTGGACAGTTTTTGCAGCATGACACTGATCATGCAGTGCTAAACGCTTTAAACAATACTTTGTTCACGGGTTCGCTCTCTTTAGTCACCTGTTCTTTATAAAATGCATGCGGTACGTTGTAGTTTCTCATCATTGCGCGGTGGGCCAGATGAATGCAACAGTGTTTCAGAGCACTATGCACAACCTAAGCGACTGAAATGCGCTATAGACGCATACCTGAAGATCGCAGAATATGCCAGTAAAGATAGGTAGGACCGTAGGAGTGCTCGTTGTAACGATTTTTAGGTCAGACAATGCAATACAATAAGCAATAAAAAATATATTTTGATGCTGTCCACCTTCCAAAGTCAGAAGTGCACACGACCATACGACAGAGCATTGATGGCGCTGAGCAATTGTGAGTGAAGGACTTGCACAGTAACGACACAGTAAATGCAGATGACCGAGCAGAGTTAATCTGGTTGTACGAGAAGATGCCCGTAGTACCGACAAAGAGAGAGAGACAGACAGATAGAGAGACAGAGATGGACAGAGACAGACAAACACATAGACAGACATACAGACAGACAGACAGACAGAGACAGAGATGCAGAGACACAGAGAGAGAAGAGAGAGTGACAGGCAGACAGACAGAGAGAGACAGGAAGAGAGAGTTTCGGATCTGTGAACTTCAAAATATGTTGCATGGCTTCTCAATGAATTTTTTAAGATTCGTCGTTAAATCGAATTCTGGAGTCAATTATGAATGAGGCGTTAAGTTCCTTCATCTTCATAAAAACCAATCCAGTCATGCTTGATGCGGTAAATGGTCTATTTAAAGCCTACCAAATAAATAATCAAACAAGTGAACACCAATGAGGGTAAAGTGGAACAAGGTACCAGTGATGGGAAATAGTTAATTTAAAAGTTGCTAACTTTTAGTTTTCCTTAATTTTTTTAGCTAAGGATTAAGTCTAACTAAAAGAATAGCTTAGTTAAAACCATAGTTTAACTAAAAAAATTAGTTGCTAACTAAAAAGTTTAACTTAAAAAATCAGCAATATGCAACTATTTTCCCGCAATGAACAGTGAACACTGTCAACAACTCAACGCGACGTTTACTTACTTATTAACACTGGTGTTGCCTCTGCATAGAATACATTTGTATTAAGGCGCAGTGCCAATAAAGACATTGTTCTTTGTCTTTATTATTCTTAGTAATATTTTGAGTTGAGTATGTAGCAGACATTTGAATTAAAGGCTGCATCAATCTTGAACCTATCTACTTATTCTATACTAATATTATAATGCTTGCACGAGTTTCGGCGACTTGACCTGCGTACGACTATAATATTATTTCTCGTGTTGCTGCTATCATTGCATAATAGGCGTTGTTATAACTTATAACCAGTGCTTTTTTTCTAGAAAAAAAGGTTCCGGAAAGGAACAATAGGTGCCGGAACGCAACAATTATGGGCGGGCTAAAATCACGAGAAAAACGGGATTGGGGGTTGGGAGGGGTCTCAATAAACACTGAAAACAGTTCGAAAACACTTAAATTAAATTAAAATAACTAAATTATTGTCTTAATTATTAAAATAAATAAATTATTTTTTAGGAGCCGAAAAAGGTGCCGGAACGCCGTACCGGCGCGTTCCGGCTGAAAAAAAGCCCTGGTTATAACTATTACTGCTATTATTATTATTCCTCAAATATGTTGCATTTACGAAATGGCACAGTTTAATATTACACGAAGAGGTGCCAGGTAGTTTTTCCAGTGGATTTGGTGCTTGAAAGATTTTGGTGTAGGCCCTATTACTTGTTTGTCTATTCTCTTTTGCTAATGGTTCAAAGTACAAAACAGCTCTTAGCGTTCGTATTAAATCAGTCAGTGAGTTGAACTGTGACCTGGTAATCGTTGGCCATAGAAAAAACAATTGCGTTGGGAGTACATTTGCAAAAGAACGTGACACAGAGTCAGAAGTGGAACGATTAAAGGATGAAGTTATACGACTGAAGATTCAGAGGAAGAACTAATGGCTACATCGACAAAGGTATTAATGTAATTGCAGGAATAAGATTCTTTACGTCAGCATTTCTCAACCTGTGGTCCGCGGACCACAGGTGGTCCGCGGCCATCTGCCTGGTGGTCCGCGAGAAAGGCCTACAATTTATATTTTTTATAATTAAAAACATGAAAACAGGCAAATTTTGTCAATTTTAAATTTAAAAAAATTTCAATCGCTAGAATCGGCTAAATGGCACCATTTAACTAATAATACGCGGATTTATGGCAAAAATTTCTTTTGTATTAATTTTTTGTGGCACAATTTTTAGTGGTGGTCCGCGACTTGGACACAAAGTTTAAAAGTGGTCCTTGAGTCTCAAAAGGTTGAGAACCGCTGCTCTGCGTGACACACAGTCACTACTCTATATAGGCCTATACAAAACTGTTCATAGATTTGTTTAAACTCACTTTATGATCATGACCTTACTTCAAACACGTCGACGTACGGAGTCGCCATCACTATGATGAGCACCGTCGTCATTGCCATAATCATCGTCGTCGTCGTCGTCGTCGTCGTCATCGTCGTCGTCGTCGTTATCATCATCATCATCATCATCATCATCATAACCATCATCATCATCATCATCATCATCATCATCATCATCATCATCATCATCATCATCATCATCATCATCATCATCATCATGACTCTCGTCAATTCAATTCTTAGTAACCTTGTCATAACTAGCACATCTGATAACTTGCATAAAATGCTATCCTTCTGTAGCCGGTCCATTTACCGTCTGATATCTGGCGCGATCGCAACTACCCAACCCGATGCATTCCTGACCTCCCCCGACAAATCCGCTTAGCCGACCACGTGACCTTGCTTCTCGACTACGGATGTACAGCAGATATCCAGGTATGTCGAGACCTCATTTCCACAGCTGCCCGACAGGGCGACAACGTTGGAGTGGACGAGTTCTGCAACGAGGAAGACATGCAGGCCCTTCTGGATACGTCTGAGATGTTCGTCCTCAAAGACCCAACGGCGGCTGACGTCCGAGCGGTCATCCTAATATCACTTCCATACTACGTCAGAACCTTCGACCCTTGCATCGCCGAGATCCGAATTTTCCGGTCACGTGACTTAGCGACGGATGACGCCTTCTATGGGTCGTTGATGGAATTGGCCGAGCGTCTGGTCCTGCAGCTGGACCTGGGATACACGCAGTGCATGATCTGCATGGCTGATTCTTGCATTGGGATGATGAGGCAGCTGAGAAGGAGGAACTTCTTCGTCGTTGTTAGGATTCCAAACAGCTTCAAAATGGTCAAGGACGGACTGAGGGACAATGCCGTCATGGTCAAACACCTAGGAGTGCCTGATCGCAAGGTTAGTGTGTTCCATTGGTCGGACAGAGTAAAGTCAGACAGTAATTATCTCTGACGAGATTCTGAATCTTGATCTAATCAAATGTAATTTAATTAACGTTTATTATAATCTGATCAGGGACTACTTTAAGTCATAGCCCATTAGGAAAGCAACAAGAATATATGAACCGGAATAGAATCCAGGACACAATTTGGAAATGCCTGTTCCTTTAGAGTTGGCTGAAAAGCCAAGTCAGTTTCAAGGAGTGGCCACTGATCTGACCATGAAAGTGACCAAACCTAGGCTTTTCGCCCGGTGACTATGGCGCTGATCTACACACTTGCCATTGGGAACAGAATTTACGACTTGCTTTAATGCATTTTGACATTTAGCAGAACTTCTTCGAGCATGAACCAATATCAAAGGCTGTTTCAAATTCATTACGCTGTGTCTGATTCGCTGACTGGATAGGTCACCATTCGAATGACGCAACCTGCGAAAAACACCATTGACTTCTGATTATTAACCTTTATTTTCAAACTATACATTTTAGGTGGAATTTTGAGAAGCCTGTTATGTATGTTAGGCTATATGTAGTCGCTAATTCAGCTGGAAAATTACATTAGGTCTAGACTTAAATTCTTTGCAGAATGAGATAGGGAAACGAGGGAGGTTCCACAAAGCTTGTGGTAGGCCTATTGCTTAGATGAGGTCGGTACACGATAAGTCACGGAAACACCAGGTCCTTCTTATTGAACAGAACCATGCGTCATATGCGCATTGCACAACCAAATGATACCTCACCAAGAAAAACGTCAGACATTTACAGTGAACCCAATAACATTCTGCACTGAACTTTTTTCATATTAATCGATTGTGACAGATATTTGCCACGTGTTGAATCAGCATATCCCTTTAAACCTCAGGATTCTTAAAGGTTATTATTTATTTACATAATCTAATTTAATATGGAAACCTCTCTAGAATTGTTATCGTAACTGACATGGAATAAACGTTGGTTGCTATTTCCATGCCTTCCACGTAACGGTGAGGTGACTGTTCATTAAATAAACTTTGTTGATTTCGTTTGAAGCCGAGGAGTAAGAATGAAGTGGAGTCGATGATTGAGTCGATGATCCATCGCCGTCTTGACCTTAACAGCAAGTCATCCGAACAACTGGAACTGCCTCGAGTTCCTTTCCTGCCACAGGAGTTCGCCTTCGGTCCTGAGACAAAGGCTACTTTTCGAAACGTAGAAGCTCATGAGTTTCCTCAGTTTTACCAAATGTTCAAAGAAATGATGCAGAAAGGAAAGGGCTACTCGCAGTATGAGATTCCGACGTACGACTATTTCCGGACCATTGTAGTTGCCAAGTTCTTCTGCGTCTTCATAGAAGACCAGCTGACCAATCACATCATCTCGTGGGCGATCATCGGCGACTCGTCGTATTTGAGGCGAAGTCAGACTCGAAGTTTTGCGGACTGCAGTTTCGGAATTACGGAAGAGTTTCAGGACGTCACACTTGGAAAGGCGATAGGGCAATCTCTAAACGGACTCTGTGCTCAATTAGGATACGAATTCATGTTCAACGACTACTTCGCCAGCAACTGCGAGATGGCAACGATTATTCAGAAGACAGGAGCGGTGGTGGTTGGAGTCATTCCTAAGGGAGGTTACGTGGAAGGGTTCGGGTGGGACGACCAGGTCATCACTTGTCTCTTTCTGCGAGAGAAAACAAAGCCGTTTCTGATCCTCGCTGAAGAGAGTCTTCGATTGCATGAGAAGCAGAGAACCCGTCCTAAACAAAAAAGAACCGGAACGCCGGCGTCATGTTAGTCTAGAAATTTCTAGCTAAATACTGGTTGAACAGGTAAGGCGTTCCGGTCGTCAAAAAAGAACCGGAACGCCGTTCCGGTGCGTTCCGGTCCCAACCGATCACTGAAATTTATTGAGAAGGTTCAAATTCCAAAGCCATCCAAGGTTTAGATGCCTACTCAGGTTCATATTATCTGTAACGGGACCTAATGTATCACTACTTTGGAGAGACCATTAAATGATAAAGAATCCCTGAAGTTTGGATCGACATTGCCTAATTAAAGACAGAATGTTATTTTGATTTTATGTGATTGATTGTTGAATATACATCTGTCAAATGAGTGTCTATGTTGACTCTGTGTTAGAAGACGTGACATTATAACCAGATTAAGGTTCCTTCGTAATACCTCGTTAGTAGCATTAGGACGTTGAGGACGTTTCATTGGTTGTCAGCATCGGAGAGAAGTTAAGTATGCTGAAGGATCTCGGAGATCTCAGATGAGAAGAAACGTAAGGACCCTCGTAGGGTTCCAGAAGTCGAGGATCTCTGGGGCTTCCCTAGATTACAGCTGAGAATAGAATGAGAGCATTCTTTGCAAATACTTCTTCTGAATGCAACATGGATTAAACCTAACGATATATCAACATTCATTTCTGATCTAACCACCAACCGTTTCTATCCCGAATGAGCCTGGGTTCAACAAATTATAAAATTGCTAGATTTCGCCTCTGAAATAAAATTGATTTAAATAACATAAAGAACGATGTCTTGGCATCTACTTTGTGGATACATCCTGCACAAAAGCTTATGAACCGGCCCTGCAGTTCCAATCTACTTTAAGTGAACAAACTGATAGGCAAATTACTCTTAAAACAGCAGTCCTGGTTCTACTGTGCCATTTCTGAGAATAGGCGTCACAGAACTCGAAGCGTTGGTAGTTTCAAGCAACAGTGCAACTTGTGTTTCGTCTGCCTAACCTGCATATTTAACTAATATAATCGCTGAAAGTTCTGCATCGCCAAACACCTTGTGGATGGCCTTAAATAAATGCGAAGCATCAAATGAAAATGTTGGACAAGCTGCTGTAGTTGAATGCGGATTTCAAGAAATGCACCATCCACCATGCTCTCCTGACCTGGCACCAAGTGATTACCACCTGTTTTCAAATTTTAAAAACACCTCCGTGAACGGAGATTTTCGACCGATGATGAGCTCAAGTATGCGAAGGAAGAGTGGTTGATGGGGCAGTCAGAACTATTCCATTTTACTGGCATTGAAAAACTGAGATCGTTACAAACTGTGCATTGACTATGTTGAAAAATAAATGTGTGCTCATTCGTGTGCCTTTTGTTTAGATAGGTTAGGCTCAAAACTTATTGAACGCCCCTCGTACATGACAGAAGCAAGTCATTTACATCAGAAATAAAAACAGTTGCAGCCATTGATCACTTTTTAATGTCTGCATCTAATACAACTGACTACTTTTGCGTGGTGTGTAAGACATTGTTTTTTTTTAAGAATCCGGAAAGCGTTTGCGATTATCTTCAATTATCTGAATTAGTTTCTGCGTTTCAGTTTCTCTTCTTGTTATTGACTCACTGAAAGCACTCACTCATAGAGCAATTGAATTTTCAGCAGAAGCTTTGACAACCCTGAGTGATTTGGCGACAGCTTCTGCTTCCTTAAGTTGCACGATATAGGGCCTAATTCGATGTTCCTGGACTATTTCCTGACAACACAGCAATGTTTAGCCCGAGTAAACGCAGAACTGCAGTTGATAAAGTTTTAACCAGTTCATGAATCCGCTTATTACCTAGGTATTCAATCTCTGCCTCTGAACATCTTATCCTTCGACCATTAATTTCATCTCCACACAGAATCATGGCTTACGCAATCAATCTCTTTCCATCATCAGAAAATAGAGAAAGTGTAACTAGCTCTGATCCAAGATACTTGCACCACAGACGGTTTGTAGTTTCTCAATAGCAGCCACTGAAACAGCTTTGTTTGTCATGGCAAACTGTCAGTGATATTTTCGTTAACGAAAACTGAAATTAGAAGTAAAAATAAATGATTTCGTTAACGGAAACTAGAAGTAAAAGTAGGAATTATTTCAGCAGCAAAAACGAAATTAGGAATTGAATTAGAAATTATTTGCAGAACTAAAATTATGAACGAAATTAACAATTATTTTAAGAAGTAAAATCATTTTACTTCTTGTGGTGCTTAACTTAAGTTGAGATGAATGGGAGTAAAATTGCACGCGATCCAAACACACAATTAATTGGAAAACTTTGGTTGATATGAAGCCGCTGCGCATACCATTCATTTTTCTCGATGTAATATACTGTCTTTGGTCTTCGTTGTCTAATAGGCGTAATTGTCTCACTTGCGTACTAATGACCGCAGTTTCGTACGCAATTTTTTAGTTAGGGTTCGATCGTTAAATTGTAAAATTATAAGTTTATAATTATAATTATAATTATAATTATAAGTTTATCTCTCGTCTATTTTTAAAATCAAGTGGGTAATTTACACGTACAGGTGGCCCGTTAGCGGGACCTTGGTCCCTTTGGGCTTTCCCTTTTGCCTTCATAGACTTAGTTAAGTGATACAATGTAAAAAAAAAGAATATGCTATGATTGTCTTGATTGCAAAAATGACATTGAATTGAATTGAGAATGTTGGCCGGAAGGAAGCGAGATAGGCCGGTTTGGAATTTTTCATTTGACGAAGATACAGGCAGATCTACATGCCAAGAACCAACTGAGAAAATGCTGGACTTTGTGGAACAGCACTTGCTAGAAAAAATAAAAGCATTACAAGTCTTGGGAGGGAAATAGATGCTGCATTGTTCGACTAACGTTTCACCCAGGTTCAAGCCCTTGTTTTACCTCAGTTTTTTCTTCCCCGAGCCAAGTTTGGCTCGCTTCTGCATGCAAGCGATGCAAACTTTTACAGCACGGAAATTAATAATTATTTGGAAAACTAAAATTAGAAGTAAAATTATTTGAGAACTGAAATAGGAATGAGAAGTAAAATTATTTGTGATGTAAAATTAGAATTAGAAGTAAAATTCAAGAGCTCAGAACTGAATTAGAACTGAATTAGGAATTATTTTTAGAAGTAAAATATCACTGCAAACTGTTTGATTCTCTTCACAAGAAGTAAATCATTTACAGAAGCATCACTCAATCAATCAATCAAACTCGTTTACTCATACATTAAGCTGACTCAGACGCAACTTAGACAAACTAGACTATAGAGGTCAATTCTGGGGCCTAGAGTACTGGGAATTGTCAGTAAGCATTCTCGTACAGGATGCGAGATATATAGTTGCGATCATCTTTAAGCGGCAGAGGGAGAAGTTATGCGATTTGGTAAGAAGATTATGACCACCACTGCTACGAGGAGGGGGGTCAGGCCCCAAAGGACATGGTTGGGATCCTTACAAATAGCCTTACAAAGACTGCCATCGGATGCTTCAGTCATCCGCGCCGCATTGGTTGCATCCGCGGGCAGGAAACCCAACCGGATCATGCGGTTGATCAGGCTGTCGATCCTGTCGCGGTCCTTTTGGTAGGTGAATCCCCACCAGGCAACAGAGGAGTAGACGATCTGTTCGATGGCAGTTGCCTTGACGACATCATGGAGGGACGGTAATGAGAGGCCGTGAAAGCGAAATCTTAAAGCATATAGGGAAGAAGAACTGGCTGCGAGTATGCTGTCTAGATGTGTTTCCATCCATAGATCTGAACGGAGAGTTACGCCTAGAATCTTGATTGTTTCGATCCGTTTGGCACCCGGTATGACCTGTGGGATTGTTTCTTTCCTTCTGTTTCCCTGTTTCCCACTAGCCACTGTCTGCACACAAATATATGCAGCAAAACAGACAAAATTCTGTTAGTTTCTTTGTCTCAGTAGCAGTTAGCTTAAATTAATCCCTAATCAGGTTAATCTTCATACAATAAATGACGTTGGCCATCCACATGACCATGTTATATGCAACAGGCAGCAGGAAATGAGACTCCTTATTATATTGGCAGTCTGCAGCCCAATAACAATAGACAGAGTTCAATCATTTCTGTATAGTCTTCTCGTGACACAAATAGGAGCTGTCGGCTGACATAACAGCCTATAAGGACGAACAGACTTCTTGCCTGAGCTGAAACAGCATTGGATTATCAAGTCGAGTGTCATCTAGTGGATTATAGTTTTTCTGATTTCTCTGTTTGGCCAGGACTGCTTAAACTTTTCAAACAAAGTAATGTTTAGACTGCTACTAAGACCCAGAAAGATGCTGAAGTCTTTGCTGGTAATTATTTCATGCTTTTATGTCAGCAAGGCACTAGATTTCGCTGGAACAACTGTTGTAGCAAGATACATGCACCATTAGGAGAACCTGTGTTAGAAGCGATCGTGTCGAAGCACATGCCTACAATGTCAGCTTTAATTTCCAAGCGTGAGTAACTGAAAGGTTGTGTTGGCTTATGCTTTCCCAGCACCAGAGGGAATTTTGACAATTCCCAGTATTTTGCCAATATCACATCCAGTTATTCCAATCCTAGTCTGTCAGTCTGTGTCTTGTCGTCCGCCAAGTTTGTAGTGTCTTTCATCATTTTTCCATCCAAGTAGACGATCAAAATGGGTTTCGAAATTGCATGAATCTCTTGTCAAATGTTGCTTTCAGTTATAGAGAGACGTTCTAATCGTTTGCAACGAACCATAGAGCGAAACAAAGACGCGCTATCTAGGTCTTGACCCGAAGCCTTTGCAGCAGCAGATGCCAGTATTATATTTAAATTTTAGAACTGCAGGGTAGCTCTGAATCAAAGTAATAACTTGTATAGCTTGACCAACAATTAGAACACAGTTTAACACACTAAATACTTGAAACAGGCAAGGTTATAAATTTTGCCAACATAAGTACACAGTTGCTGCCATTGGGCTATTGCACGACTCTTGCGACAAGCATGATATATAAAACTTTGGGGCTATTGAGCAACCTCCAAAAATTGTCCAATTGCTCAATTTTTTTAGAAATAATGTTAATTTGAAAGAGGAATAAAATGAGCAAATGTGCATTGAAATCAGAGAAAAATATGTTTTCATCATACATTTGTGGACCACGCTACTGTCCAGTTTAATTATAGACACGCGGATTAAAATCAGTAATTGTTCCTCCTTCCTCTATACATACTTACCTCTAGAGTTAGTCAACATCTTAGTATATTAAGTAATATGTTCAATACGGTAACTTAACCTAAAGCAAATTCCCTTTCCATTAAAAAACACGTTCACGATTACTATTATCATCGTCATCATCATCGTTATCATCATCATCATCATCATCATCATCATCATCATTGTTATTATTATTATTATTATTTCGCAAATTTTTGATATGTACGCAGTTGCGCAGTGTGCATGGAGAGGTGTCTACTAGATTTACAAGTGGACTTGGTGCTTAAAGTAGTTTTGTGTTTAACTTGCTTGTCTATTCTCATTTGCTTCTGGGTTCAAAGACCGAGCCAGCTTTTACTATTAGCAGTCACTCAGTCAGTAAAGCTGTAGCCCAGTGCTCGTTGGCCATATAGAGGGTTATTGTGTCGTGTGAAACCGCAGACGTCGCGAAGTCAAAAGTGAAACGGTTAAAGAGTAAAGTTGAAAACAAACAGTAAAATCAAAGGAAAAGTGAATGGCTACAGACGCAAAGGTATTAACACAGTTACAGGAAAATGCTTATTGATTATTTATGTAACATGCGGTCACTAATCTCTGCATCTTAGACAAGTTTCTAGAACATAATTTCAGCTAACTTTCTAATCATGATCTTACCTCAGCCACAATGGCGTCCTAACATTGACGTACGTAATTGTCATGATCATGATAATCTACCTGGTCGTCGAAAACATTATGGTCATCATCATCATCCTTATTGTCAGCCAGCATCATCAGCATCCTAACCAGCATCACGGCAACCTGAATAATTCTGCCCCAGTTGTCTTCTACCTATCTCAGTAATATTAGTGATCAACAACAAAAACTTTATCATCGTCGTCGTCATTATCATTCTACTTATCCGACTCCGCCTGTTCCTAATTTTTCCCCCACCTCATCTTCCCAATCCTTTCCCTCATTTAATGTTTTAGTTCACAGCTCCGATGTTCATCGTCCTCTTCATCATCATCATCATCATCATCATCATCATCATCATCATCATCATCAGAATCTCATCATCCCCAACCTCTTCCACCACACCAAACTCTTCATCAACATCATCATCATCATCATCATGACTCTCGTCAATTGGTTGAATTCTTAGTAAGTTTCGCATAACTAGCACTGAATGAATTCTATTCTTCTAGCCAGTCCATTTACCGTCTGATATCTGGCGCGATCGCAACTATCCAACGCGATTCATTCCTGACCTTCCCCGACAAATCCGCTTAACCGACCACGTGACCTTGCTTCTCGACTACGGATGTACAGCAGATATCCAGGTATGTCGAGACCTCATTTCCGTAGCTGCCCAACAGGGCGACAACGTTGGAGTGGACGAGTTCTGCAACGAGGAAGACATAAAAGCCCTTCTGGATCCGTCTGAGATGTTCGTCCTCAAAGACCCAACAGCGGGTACCGTTCGTGTGGTCATCCTCATCTTACTTCCATACTACGTCAGAACCTTCGACCCTTGCCTCGCCGAGATCCGAATCTTCCGGTCACGTGACTTGGCGGGGGATGACGACTTCTATGGGTCGTTGATGGAATTGGCCGAGCGTCTGGTCCTGCAGCTGGACCTGGGATACACGCAGTGCATGATCTCCATCGCCGATTCTTGCAATGGGATGATGAGGCAGCTGAGAAAAAGGAACTTCTTCGTCGTTGTAAGGATTCCAAACAGCGTCGAAATGGTCAAGGACGGACTGACGGACAACATCATCATGGTCAAACATCTCGGAGTGCCCGATCGCAAGGTTAGTTTACTCCACCGATCCGATAGAGTTTGGCTAGAGTTAGTGATCTCTGATTCCTTAATCTTGAGATTGCTCGTTTTTTACCTACAGATCAACCAACATGTGTCTGATCGATCCAAACAGATTTTTATCAACCTGTTTCCTTAACGGGAAGTCTGCCTCTGGCAAAGTGATAAGGTCCATCAGCTGTTCCAGAATATTAACACGGTTTGCCAATAGTATTCTGGGTGAACGCGCTTCACGCATTTAACGATGAGCTGGAAGCTATTAAGTTATTCTAAATTGGCGACAATGTGCATAACATACAGGTAACAATGGTAACATACTGTTTTTAAAATGTAGTCATTCATTGACCAACGTTGTTGATATTCGTTTGAAGCCGAGGAGTAAGACTGAAGTGGAGTCGCTGATGGAGTCAATCCTTCGCCATGGAGCCATCGACGAGGTGTCAACCAAGAAACTGGAATTCCTTCGAGCTCCCTTCCTGCCACAGGAATACGCTTTCAGTCCTGAGACAAAGGTCACTTTTCGGAACATGGAAGTTCATGAGTGTCCTTTGCTTTACCAAATGTTCAAAGATGTGATGAAGGTAGGAAAGGGCTACGGAAAGCACGAGTATCCGACTTACGACTACTTCCTGAACTTCGTATTGGCCAAGTCCTTCTGCATCTTTATCGAAGACCAGCTGACCAAGCAAATCATCTCGTGGGCGATCATTGGTGACTCATGCTACACTAGGCGAAGTCAGACTCGAACTTTTGCGGATTGTAGTTTCGGAGTTACGGAAAAGTTTCAGAACTTCGGAATTGGACCAGCGATCGTACAAGCTCTAGACGGAATGTGTGTTCAACTAGGATACGAGATTATGTTCAACGACTACTTCTCCAGCAACCGCAGGATGGCAACGATAACTCAGAAGAGAGGCGCTCTGGTGCTTGGGTCCATACCTAAGGGAGGTTACGTTGAAGGGTACGGGTGGGACGACCAGGTCATCATCTGTGTCTTCCTTCAACAGAAAACAAAGCCGTTTCTGATCCTCGCTGAAGAAAGTCTTCGAATGCATCAAAAGGTTCAAATTCCAAAGCTATCCAGGATTTAGAAGCCCAATTGGCCATTCAATGTCATTTATCTGCAACTGGATGTAACTGAGGACCACTACTTTGGAAAGACCGTTAAACTATAAAGAATCCCTGAAATTTGATCGATATTACCTCATTAAAGACAAATATTGTCCTTATTTTAAGCGAATGAATTGAATGAATACTAAACACAATTCTATTAGATGTTGGTCATTGAGTGTCCATGTGAACTCTTTGTTAGAATATGACGTTATAACCAAATTAGGAATCCTTCATTATACCTCGTTATATCCTCCATCGTTTTTAAATGTGTAAACATGAGAGGAATGACAAATGTCTAAAATTCTGCTCTCCCACTCTGACTTTGATGCATAGAGCAGCTCACCTATTGGCATTAAAGGCAGAGTTTGCCACTAAAAGACATTCTCTGACTTCGGTCGTTACGTTGCTGTGCTTGACCCAAAACTTTCCGGCCCTCGGAGTCCAATGAAAATTGGAAACCATGTATCATATTTATGTTCATATGCAGGTTAAAGACGTTTAATATTTCTATTTTTATGTGTAATAAGGCAGTGGCGCTCTCTAAATTTTCGGTGGTTTACTAAATCGCTGTTTTGAACGCTTTCTACGCTCGATGGCAGTAAAAAATATATGTAACGGTTCGATTTGAAGTTAAGTATACATGTTAGCCAGTATAGTTGTAGAGATGACAAAAATGACAAATGACAAAATGCCTCATTATATCGCATGTTATTTAAAACAACAATCATTCTGTCATGACGACCTAACAATTCTTTGGATGATTAAGGCACGCGCTCTTCAAGAAAGCTGAGTCACTTGGGTCAAATACCAGATGCGGCAGTTAAACAGACAATGCAGTGTCAAGTTGATAACCTGTGGACTGCTTTGAGCTTTCATTGTCTGTAAGCCTTCACTATTAGGCTGGGCTAATTTTAACTCGCTGAGTGTGGAAAGAAATCCATAAATGATTCAAAGTTTAAACTGAGACTTGAGGATTAGTCTTGACACTTACCGCACCTTAATTTCTCTTACATCACGTTACCTGACTTATGCTAGAGCTGAATTATGCGAGTCGCTCGACCGATCTAACTCGACCTAGAGACGGCGTTGTTATTCTACGACACGTTAAACAAGTTCCGGTTCATGAATATGCAGTGAACGCCTAATTCTCGCGTCCAGTAAAAGTATTCTTTATTATGTCGGCATGCACAGGAACTGGTTCGAACGAAACTGAGTTAGTACAGAAGGTGGCGGTAGACTACCATTTTGCCCAGAACTGGAAAATGGATTACAGAGGAATCTGTTGCACGATCAGTCGTACTCAGACACGGTTAATTAGGTTGTTGTTGTTGTTTTTATTAAAATCTGCGTTTCTAAGATTAGGTAAGGTAGCTTAGGTAAAAAATAATAAGGTAATGAAAGTTATGCATATAGTAAGGTGAGTTAGGGTTTGGCAGGGTGATATACGTGACGTAAGGTGAAATAAGGTAAGGTAATCAGTAAGATAAGATAGGGTAGATAAAGGTACGCAAGGAGAGATGTACGATAAGGGAAGTCAATGTTAGGTAAGGTAATACGAGGTTAGATAAGATTAGGTTACGTAAAGTAATGTAATGTAAATTATATGGGTAAGTAAGGTTAGATAATGTAATGTGATGTAAGGTAAAATACATGATAAGGTTAGTTAAATTAGACATGATAAGACAAGGTGAAGTGAGGAAAAGCAAGATAGGGTCAAGTAAGCTAAACAGTCAGGCGAGGTGAGGTAAGGCATAATAAGGCCTATTAAGCAAAGGTAAATTATGCTAGACTCGACGTTAAGTGAATACTCGATCATCGAACTCGATGACAGGAATTTTACATGACGTCCTCTTGCCCACTATATAAGAAAAATATCCAAATAAAATACGCCGCTGGCTTTCGGAATGTCAGTGTAATAAGACTTTTGTGTATCGCCTGTGATCTGCGTGAAAACTCAAATAATATTAAGTTTCAAGAATATTGTTAACACTTTAAAGACGAGCGTGTACTAAAAGTGACTGGGAAGCCAATGCAGCTCGTCGTTAAAGTGTTGTAGAGTCCCCATGATTATTATTCATAGCTGACAGTTAGCATAATGTGCAGAGTTTCTGGACCAAGTTACATCGATATTGTGGAGTCGTCGCCAGGCGTAGCGTCCGCGGCGCACGATAACCCCACTGCCAAGCAGTGTCTCACTGGTAGATGACGTAAGTCTGGTTAACCCTAAAGATGCCGTGTGCACAAGGAACATGTGCATTTTGTGCACTCGACTGGCAGAGACAAGTAATTAAATCTACACCAAATGCCGCACTAGGCATAAGCAGATCGTTGTGACGTCACACGTCATCCAGAAATGTAATTTGAGTAGACTCCTATCCATGAGTGTTTCTAATACTTGTGAATGATTTTAAACACCTCGGCCAGAACGTTTTTACAAGTGACTGACTGTGTTGAAACGGCCCACAGTGCTGTGTTGAAAAATGCATGCATGATTATTGAGGTGAAAGTTTGAATCCATACTTTCGACAACAGAACATCTTCACCACCACACTTTGTGACTTTTCCGTTCTCATAGAACGACACCCAGCTGGAATCTGAACTACGCTTTGGGGACCAACAGCAACGAGCAGCTCAGCCTTACAATAAATGGCAGTGCTGTCAGTTGTTGTGTTTGACGGTCGAAGCAAATAGTTGCCAATGCACATTAGTATCTGGGTCAAGTAGTCCGCAGAACAGCTTATGCGTACGTGGTATAGGACCTCGTTTCATGCGAAGCTGCACGAGCACCTGATCTCAGAGGACGGTTGTTCGTGGTAACTGGCTTTCAGAAAACGGTTTCTTGTGACAATAAGATAACCTTTTCAAAATGCGGTGCATGACTTTCAATTATTTTTTTAGATTTGTCGTGATTCGAATTCTGGAGTCAATCATGAATGAGGCGTTAAGTTCCTTCATCCTCATAAGAACCAATCCAGTCATAATTGATGCGGTAAATGGTCTATTTAAGTAAGAGATTCGCCTTTAATTACGAATTTGTTTTACAAGAGTAGTACAGACCTCAAAGCCTATCTAATAAATTATGAAACGAGTGAACACTAATGAGGTAAAAGAGGAACAAGGTACATATTATTAACATCTACTGAAAACTTCAATCTTGATCATATCTAGAGAGGGAGAGAGGGAGGGAGAGAGAGAGGGAGATACTAATCGCTGTTTGTCTATCAATCCGTCTGTGCCGAGTGTTCTTTGACCGAGCCAATTTCGGGCGCCCGTGTTATATTGCGTCGGGTTTGGCCCGATATCCGTCTGTCTGTCTATCTGATCGTCCGTCCGTCTGTCTCTCTATCTGATCGTCCGTCTATCTGTCTGTATGGCTGTTCGTCTATACGTCTATCTGCCTAGTGGTGAGTGTTCGTCGGCCGGGCCAATTTTGGGCGCCCGTCTGATATTGCCGGACTTAGGCCTGCAGCCGCTACATGCATATCGTAGGACACACAGATCTGGGAAACTATATGAGATTATTATTATTATCATTAATCTTATTATTATTATTATTATTATTATTATTATTATTATTATTATTATTATTATTATTATTATTCTTATTATTATTATTATTATTATTATTATTATTATTATTATTCCGCATATTTGTAACATATACGAAGTAGCGCAGTATACATGGAGAGGCGCTTAGTAGTTTTTGCAGTGGATTTGATGCTAAAAAGGTTTTGAGCTAGTGAGTAAGTAAGCTTTTGCTTTTGCTTTTAATAATGCAAGTCAGACGCTCACAATTTACAGAAAAGAAAGTTGATGTAAAATGTTACTGTGACTGGATGAGGAAAAGCCCAAGATGGCCCTAGGCCTGAGGTATTAGCAGCTACAATGAGCGCTTCTGACGCTCGCTTCAATGTGGTAAGCTGTCGGAGAATAAAGAGAACTTTGGGGCCATGCAAAGTCTACATATTCGAAGTATAGTGCCAGACAAGACCGCGGCCGCCATATTCTCGGTAACAGATGTTGTGTGGCTGGAATCTTTACAGTCTATAGTACTACGCGTTTGTTTATTCTCTTTTGCTGGTGATTCAAAGTACAAACCAGCTCTTAGTGTTCGTAGTAAATCAGTCAGTTGAACTGTGACCTGGTAATCGTTGGCCATATGAAGAACAATTACGTTGGGCGTACATTTGCAAAGAACTTGACACAAAGTCAGAAGTGGAACGATTAGAGGATGAAGTTATACGACTGAAGATTCAGAGGAAGAACTAATGGCTACCTCGGCAAAGGTATTAATGCAATTGCAGTAATAAGATTCTCTACGTGACACCTAGTCACTACTTTATATACACAAAACTGTTTATAGATTTTTTAAAACTCACTTTATGATCATCATCACCTTACTTCAAACACTTCGACGTACGGAGTCGTCATGACCATGATGAGCCCCGTTCATCGTCGTCATTATATTCATAATCATGAACATTATAATCATCTTCATAGGTATTATTTTAACTTAATTAATTGTATTTCCAGTTCGCTTCTGCTTACAACAGTACTATTAGTCATCAACATCAAAGACTTTTTCATCATCTTCGTCGTTATCAGTTACTCCTTCTCCTCCTCCTGTCCCTCCTTTCCCCACACGCCATCATCATCACTATCGTTTTCTTCATTTAATATTTAAGTTCATAGCCCCAATGTTCATCATCATCATTATCATCATCACCATGACTTTCATCAATTGAATTCTTAGTAACCTTCTTATAGCTAGCACATCTGATAACTTGAATAAAATGCTATCCTTCTGTAGCCGGTCCATTTGCCACCTGATGTCTGGCGCGATCGCAACTATCCAACGCGATTCATTCCTGACCTTCCTCAACAGATCCGCTTAACCGACCACGTGACCTTGCTTCTCGACTACGGATGCAGTGCAGATATCCAGGTATGTCGAGACCTCATTTCCGCAGCTGCCCAACAGGGCGACAACGTTGGAGTGGACGAGTTCTACAACGAGGAAGACATGCAGGCCCTTCTGGATCCGTCTGAGATGTTCGTCCTCAAAGACCCAACGGCGGCTGACATCCGAGCGGTCATCCTGATATCACTTCCATACTACGTCAGAACCTTTGACCCTTGTATTGCCGAGATTCACATCTTCCGGTCACGTGACTTAGCGGCGGATGACGCTTTCTATGGGTCGTTGATGGAATTGGCCGAGCGTCTGGTCCTGCAGCTGGACCTGGGATACACACAGTGCATGATCTGCATGGCTGATTCTTGCAATGGGATGATAAGGCAGCTGAGAAGGAGGAACTTCTTCGTCGTTGCTACGATTCCAAACAGCATCGAAATGGTCAAGGACGGACTGAGGGACAATGTCATCATGGTCAAGCACCTCGGAGTGCCCGATCGCAAGGTCAGTTTCACAGAATCATTGGATAGAGTGAGGATAGAGTGATTCCTAATCTTTATCTGTTCTAATACGATGTAACCCGATCTGCGCCGGTCTTATCTAATCTGATAAAATTTTGTACAACTTACAATAATCTTATCCAAACCAACCAAACTAAATTTAAGTCTTAGTCCATTATTGCCTGTTGCCATTAAGCAGAACTTTTTCGAGAACACAAACCGACATCAAATTCGCTACGTTGTGTCTGATTCGCTGACTGGACAGGCCACCATTCGAATGTCTTACCTTGCTGGCTGCAGTGAATGTCTAGATGTATCACCGGACCTAATCTTATGATTATCATTATTAATCCGACATCTGGACAGAAAGCAGTCTTCAATTGTTTGCCAATTGAAATAAGAGAATTGGAATTGCTATACAGAGATGTGGTATTCCATAGATCGGACCAGTGTAACCCTTAGTCCTAATTTAACAACACGCTAAGCCTGCATACATACCACAACAAACCAACCGCATGATGTCTCGCAGTGACCCAAAAACATCGCGCAGCACCATTTTCTTGCATTAATTGGATGTGAGAAGGATATATTCAGGAAATGACCTAGAATATGCCTTTTAAACTCAGGATCTTAAGGTTTATGATAGCTTTGGCAACCAACTTCATCCAATCTATAGCAACCATATCGTAATGCACATTGAAAAACGTTGGTTGCTAATTCCTGAAAAATTTCTAAAAGGTAACTTTCTGAAAAGTAACTTACTCTACTAATATGGGCAGTCGATCATTGACCAAATTTGTTGATATTCTTTTGAAGCCGAGGAGTAGGACTGAAGTGGAGTCGCTGATTGAGTCAATCCTCCGTCATCGGGAAATCGACGAGGAGTCAACCAAGCAACTGGAGTTTCCTCGAGTTCCCTTTCTGCCCCAGGAATTCGCTTTCAGTCCTGACGTGAAGACCATTTTTCGAAACATCGAAGTTCATGAGTTTCCTCTGTTTTACCAAATGTTCAAAGATGTGATGCAGGTAGGAAAGGGCTACGGAAAGCACGAGTATCCAACGTACGAGTACTTTTTGAACTTCGTACTGACCAAGTCCTTCTGCGTCTTTATCGAAGACCAGCTGACCAAGCAAATCATCTCATGGGCGATCATCGGCGACTCCTACTACACTAGGCGAAGTCAGACTCAAATTATTGCAGACCTTAGTTTCGGGGTTACGGAAGAGTTCAAGGATATCAGGCTTGGAAAGGCGATCGTGCAAGTTCTATACGGAGTCTGTGTTCAACTAGGGTACGAGATTATGTACAACGATTACTTCACCAGCAACCGCAAGATGGCAACGATTACTCAGAAAGGAGGCGCTCTGGTGCTTGGGGTCATTCCCAAGGGAGGTTACGTGGAAGGGTACGGGTGGGACGACCAGGTCATCATTTGTATCTTTCTGCGCCAGACAATAAAGCCCTTTCTGATCCTCGCTGAAGAAAGTCTTCGAATGCATCAGAAAGTTCAACTCCGAAAGTTATCCCAGATTTAGATGCCTACTCAGGGTAATTTTATCTGTTCAGTTATCTAATTGAGCACCGCTACTTTGGAAAGAGCATTGAACTATAAAGAATAAATAAGAAACTGTCGATCGGAATAGAACCCAAGACGCAATTTGCAAATTTCTTTTTCTCTCAGTCCAGTAAAAACCCAGTCTAGTTTCAAGAAGTGACCACTTATCTGACCATGGCAGTGACCGGACTGGTGATTAGGGCGCTGATGTATTTTCGATATTTTTGTATCGACATTGTCTAATTAAAGACAAATATTGTCCTGATCTTATGCGAATGAAGTGAATGAATACTAAACATAAATCTGTTAATCGAATGTCCATTTAGACTCTTTGTTAGAAAATATGACGTTATAACCAGACTAGGCATTCTTCATTATATCTCGTTATATTCTCCATCGCCTTCCAATTGGCTAACATGAAGGGGAATTTTGGTCTCCGACTGTGACTTTCATGTATAGAGCAGCTCACCTATAATAAGTATTAGGGCAGACTTTACCACAAAAAGACGTTCTCTGACTTCTGTCTTTATGTTGCTGTGATTGTGCTTGCAATTCAGCTGAGGAAGCATTTTACTTTCAGGACGACGCTTCTGATAAATTTCTTTGGCTACATGTAAAATCTCTTACCTTTACCTCTGTGCTTCTGTTGAGTTCGTATGGAATGTGCAAACAAGTATGTTACTGTTATCGTTTCAGTTCATTTTGCAAATAGTTGGCTGATCTTTCGCCACGTTAAGCCAATTCCTGATTTCTTTAATCCGATTCCAAATAAAGTTATTTTGAACTCAAGTGAGTCTAACCCGATGGAAATCTTTGCCAAACTGTTGTTTTCTCTGACCATGGAACTTAGCTAGATATTCGCTTTCCACAACTCCTTTTACAGCGACCCAACACCCCTTAGCCATCGGAGTCCAATGAAAATTGAAAACCATGTGTCATATTGATGTTCATATGCAGGTTAAAGACATGCAATATTTATATTTATGTGTAATAAAGCAGTCACCTTGTCACCTTGTGCTGTCAACTCCTGGAGCTCTAGCGATCGTCATGATAAACATTCTCCATTGCTTCCTATTCGAAGTCAGGTCCCTTAGTTCTTCCAGATTCATGCCAGTTACATCGTGAATCTCATCCATCCAAAGCAGTAACGCTCTATAAATATTCGGCGGTTTAACTAACTCGCTGTTTCAAACACTTTTTTCGCTTGATGGCAGCAAAAAGGGAAATATTTATAACGGTTCAATTAGCACTTTGTCAAGTATACATGTTAGTGACAGTTAGTCAGCATAGCCTAGTTGCAGAGATAATGGCATAATTCCTCATTAAATCGAATTTTGTTGAGAATACCGGTACCAATGATTCCGTTAAGGCGTCCTAATCATTCTTTTGATGACTGACACGCGTGGTCTACAGTCTGTGTTTTGACTTTCGGACTTTCTAGACTTGGACTTTTGACTCATTCAGTGTCTGTAAGTCTTCTCTCTTAGGCCGTACTGATTATAACTCACCCTTGGCTTCGATTGCTTCAGAGCCTGTTCTCTGGGAACAGATTGTAAAACAGGAATCCCTGAATGCTCCTCATGAATGTGTACGGCTCGAGAATAACTACTAATACTAGAGATCTGCGAAGCTTCGATATTCGATTCGAAAACGAATTGAACCGCGGTATTCGTTTCGATTCGAAAATGATGTCAAGATTCGAGAAAAAAATTCGAATAATTAAAAAAATGATTAGCCATCGACGCACTTTGTTGTAAACTAATTGTTTTAATTGCTTACTGCGCGTGGAATGTTGAATTTCTGCGTGCGACGCGGCACGCGACGACATCAAAGCTGAGCAAACCCTCTGGCAAGAAAAGGGTTCATAATTAAAATGTTATAGGTCTACTCCGCTTGGATGCATTTACACGAAACTACGGTTATGCAATTGCCAATTTGTACAATAAAGAATATACTCACTTACTTAACTCATAAAT
The DNA here is from genome assembly GCA_963556255.1 of Allolobophora icterica. Taxonomy (NCBI): domain Eukaryota; kingdom Metazoa; phylum Annelida; class Clitellata; order Crassiclitellata; family Lumbricidae; genus Allolobophora; species Allolobophora icterica. Next base: position 58,729,121 of record OY744607.1, read on the forward strand.
TATTGGTGTTATTTTTAATTCTGTTAATTAACTTAATGTTTAATTTAATTGATTTTAAATTGCAGAAAAGTTACTGATATATTGATACTGTGGTACGCCTGTGTTATCAAGCTTCACGAATCACGAATATCAAAATGGTAGGCCTACCCGCTGATTCGATTCGAGATTCGATTCGAATTCGAACTTTTACCCCCGATTCGATTGCGGATTCGATTCGACTGAAAATTTGTGATTCGAAGATCCCTAACCAATACCTTAGCTTACCCTAATTTATCTATAAATACTTAGCTTAATTAAGTATACCTTGCCTCACCCATCTGACCCAATCTTAATGTATTACTTATCATACCTTATCCTTCTTTTCCTTACATCACTTTTCTTATCATACTATATCTGAACGTGAAACATTGGGTTGGTCTTCTCAATATGATAGGTTAAATGCCCGCAGTGGTGACAGTGAGCTAAATTTGGATTTCAAATAACATGAATGCTCAGTAAAAAAACAATAGAAGGACTTGATTGTACGTGCATTCCTCTAAACTCGCGCACACTCGATCTCATACACCTTAGAATATCTGTGATCTCCATCAGACGTTAGGACGATTATTATGTAACAAAGGTCATCAGTTAAAGTGGAAACGATCAAGAGAGCATAAATGGACTGCTGCGCTTCACGTTTGGCCCATTTATCTGCAACGTCCACATTATGTATGCATCCATCAGGAGGCCTTCTGTTCAGAATCGAGTCTCGGCCGTTTCAGTAAGAGTTGCGTTCTTTGCGGGAAAATCAAGATGCTGCGTATCTACAAATCTCTCTCCCTCTCTCTCCCTCTCTCTGTCTCTCTCTGTCTCTGTCTGTCCCTCTGTCTGTCTCTGTCTGTCTCTGTCTGTCTCTGTCTGTCTCTCTCTGTATCTGTCTGTCTGTATGACTGTCTGTCTGTCTGTCTCTGTCTCTCTTTCCCCCGCTCTCTCTGTCTCTCTGTCTGTCTCTGTCTCCCCCGCTCTCTCTGTCTCTCTGTCTCTCTCTGTGTCTGTCTGACTCTCTCTCTCTCTCTCTCTCTCTCTCTCTCTCTCTCTCTCTCTCTCTGTCTCTCTGTCACTCTCTCTACCAAATACGGACACGTTAATTACCTCTTCGTCCTCATAGACGACATTCGTTTGGAATCTGGATTATCATCGGATAAAAACAAACTTATTTTCTTCAGGCGAACAAAACGGTGGAATTGTTGTGCATTCTCTAGGAATACGCGGTAATCTAGTGGGGCCAAAATTTGTGTCTAGATTTCTGACCCACCTGCGACCCCTACTCAATTCAGCTATGATGAGTACACTAACCGTGCACTGTCAGTGAGGTGAGACGACGAGGGAGAGGACTGACAACCCGCCCTCATTTGCCGAGGCTAAGAAAATTATGTCGCTTAAAACTTTACACCCATGGCTTCCTCAGGGCTAGCTTAAGGGACTGCTCTTCTTCTATTCTCTAGGGCTGTTCAGTCGTCGTCAGCTCTTTTGCATATTTTCGACTTACACAACACACAAAGTCACCGACAGTCTAAGCAGTTTTCTGTATTTCATGGCTTCTGGATGTTGATCTTTCGACCCAGCAGATGCACAGTGGTCTTTGGTTTGTTTGGCTCTTTAGCCGCCTACATGTGAACTCGCTGTGTTTCGTCCATGCTTTACAGGCGATGATTGTCTGTGAGATCGGAGGTCACACGTCCATTGTTTTCCGGAGTCAGTGCGCCGGACAGATTGGCCCGCTTTCTTTCGTCTCCTAATGTATTGGTTACAACGTCCGTCCCATGCACCTCTGGGGTCAGGACGCCGATTCGCATACCGATCGTAGGTCGTTGTTTATTTCAGAGATTTCAATCCCGGGCTAGCCCGGTCCGTACAATGGGACCTAATAATAGCGTGGCATGCAGTCAAACGGGCAGCAGTGGTGAAGAATCTCATCCGTTCAATACATTGAAAAATGAGCTTGTTATGGACACTGCAGTTGCTATAGACAAAATGTGTACATTTACAGTTTTTAACATGCATGTTCTTTTTGTCGTCTGCAGAGCAGGACATTGACTCGGGCATTTTGCGTTGGCTGTTGCTTCTTCCTCTGTCAATGTCCGTGTCCAGTTCACATCAACCAATGCAACGGACTGCACTCTGAAGCCACGTATTATACGCTCTATGCAATTGATGCAATATATCTCCCCTTAACGTATTCCATCGACTGACCATATGTCTACGTTAAGCTGACGTAGAAATCTGATAACGAGGGTGATTTACGCAACGTCCGTTCGCAATTACGTAGGTCTTACACGATCGCCAAACTAAATTAACTCGCATTCATTCATTCATACAGATCATTTATATAGCGCTCTTCCAAAATATCTGTCCAGAGGCGATCCGGTATATACTCTTCTTATCTGTTCTTGCATAGCGAACACTTAGCTATGTATCAAATCGGGGAACACTGTGAACAGGCACAATTATTTTGACTGTTGCCATTATTCGGGTCTCAAACATCAAAGCACCGATTATGGGCGTAGAATCCTTATAAGCTTCTCACAGCAACATGAAAAAATTACCACGACCATGATCACCAGCACTTCCGACGTCGAATGAAACAAAATATGACAAACCCTGAGTGTCAAAACCATCTACAATTTTAGCAGATAACAACACTACCACGAAGTACAATAGCAACGAAGTAGAAGAAACTGTTTTTGTGCGGTTATTTCAGGTGCACCGCATTCACAATACATTCTGGCGATTGTTCGATTCTTACCTACAAATCAACCAACATGTGTCTTATAGATCCATGAGGTTTTTTAACAGCCTGTTTTCACAGCAGAAACTCTGCCTCTGATAAATTGATGCCGTCCATCAGCCGTTCCAGAATATTAACACGGTTTGCAGAGCATTCTGGGTGCACACACTCCAAGCATTAAACGATAAGGTGGACCGAGCATTAAACGATAAGGTGGACCGAGCATTAAACGATAAGGTGGACCGAGCATTAAACGATAAGGTGGACCGAGCATTAAACGATAAGGTGGACCGAGCATTAAACGATAAGGTGGACCGAGCATTAAACGATAAGGTGGACCGAGCATTAAACGATAAGGTGGACCGAGCATTAAACGATAAGGTGGACCGAGCATTAAACGATAAGGTGGACCGAGCATTAAACGATAAGGTGGACCGAGCATTAAACGATAAGGTGGACCGAGCATTAAACGATAAGGTGGACCGAGCATTAAACGATAAGGTGGACCGAGCATTAAACGATAAGGTGGACCGAGCATTAAACGATAAGGTGGACCGAGCATTAAACGATAAGGTGGACCGAGCATTAAACGATAAGGTGGACCGAGCATTAAACGATAAGGTGGACCGAGCATTAAACGATAAGGTGGACCGAGCATTAAACGATAAGGTGGACCGAGCATTAAACGATAAGGTGGACCGAGCATTAAACGATAAGGTGGACCGAGCATTAAACGATAAGGTGGAAGCTATTAAGTTATTCCGAAAGGTAATTTACGACGGCGTTCTATTTCGTTAAATAGCACTTAAAAGTTTCCATATGAATGCCTTGATACATACATACTTACAAGCACCTACATAGAAAATACAAACATACATGCATACATATATGCACACAAACGTACGTTAATAGATTAAGTATGCCTATATGTTTACACACATACACACATACACATACATACATCCATACATAAACACATACGCACATACACACAGATACATGCACACATACATACATTCATACACATGCTCACATACACATAGATAGATACATACATACGTAGGCCTACATGTTCTCTGGAATACACTGTCTCCTTCTACTCGCTCTCAAATTTTAATAAGTAACTCCTCATCTTCTTTTGCTTTCCTCAAGACTTATTTCTTTTCTCTTGGCCTTGCGCACTGGGAGCGCCTCTGAACGGTTCACCCTACTAGAGGCGCTTTATAAATGTTTAAATACAATACAATACAATGTAGGCATACATGCACACTTCCATAAACACCTGTTTTGTTTACGTTCGTACGTCCGTAAATACACTTACTACTGACTTATGATGGATCTTAATGCACAATTGTAATCGTAATTGTAAACTCCAAATTTCTAAATCGCTACTCTAAAGCTAAGTGCAGAGCACCAGCTTATTCACGAACGCTACGTCGTATCAGAGGGGTTGTCCAGAGATCGATGTCCATTGGAGATCCGAGTCCGATTACCAGAGAGACCAGGGAGAGACAGAGCAGCTGTTACGGCGGGTTACGTTGAGGACGAAAAAGCTTGGAAGGCAGAGGATCGGATGGATTAGGGTAGGTATTGCATACAACTACACTGCGATTTAGAAACATGATATGGAAGAAATCCTTGTCAATTTTGTAGAATTTTGTCCACAACTTGTACAAACTTCGTCGTTGCATGATCAAATCTAATCTCATGACATTCGCAAGTATACTAGGTAACAATACACAAGGCATCACTCATGGTATAGGCCTATTAATTTTGTCCATAAGTGCAAATCCGTTCAGGACGACACGATCAGATTCATCGTCATACATCACATTAAACAGTTGAAGGAAAACGACAACGAATATTCAAAGAGTAGAAATCGAAGAACTGCTGAAGAATCTGAGGCCAAACAACGAATCTTCGGCTGAAAATTATATGTAATATCGTCTGACGCAGTAAATCCATATTTTATTCAGCTTTCTTCTTGACCATCGTCGTCTTCGTTTTATCACCACAGCTTTCGAAGGACGGTCTGCAAGAATGTATTATAGCCTACGCTGCAGATATTCCGCTGTAGAGTAAATCAGAATGAAACATCGCTTGATGACGCGCTTCATTTGCTACCAAGACTGATCAGACGACCACACAGTTACTCAGATGAATACAAATACATGCAGATGGACATACAGGCAGGCAGGCAGACAGGCAGGCAGACAGACTACAACGACAGATAGACATGGTGGCAGATATATACAGAAATAGACTGAATAAAAAAACAGAGGTGGGCAGAAAAAACATGCTAAGAACAACATACAAACGGACAAACTGCATAAAGAGACAGACATGCAAACAATCAGAAAGGAAGACAGAAGGACATATAGAATGGAATGCAGATAGACAGAGTAGCAGTCGGACAGGCAATCAGACAGTCCTATTTATCAGTGGCATTTGTATGTTGGGAAAGCAATCGTCTCCTCCCAATCAGTCGCCTTTGTCCAAGTGACGCTCCCTCATTCCCTCCGCGTCTGCTTCCATTCCTGGCTGCGTTTCTTTCTGTCTCCCCGTTGGCTGCGGGGGTCACAAACCAATTGCCAAAAACTGTCTAGATTTCTAGACATTTCCTTCTTCCCTTTATCCCTTTTCTTCCTGTCTCCCCGTTGGCTACCGTTTGCCAAAAACTGTCTCGATTTCTAGACATCCCTTCATCCATTTAAATTAATTAACCCTCCCTCCTTCTCTGCCTAACTTCCTGTCTCCCTCCTTTCCTCTCAAGCGAATATGTACTCCTTGCCTTCATAATCCCATTTTTCCCTGTGCAAATCACCTGTCTCGCCGCGTCCTTCCTCCGGGAGTTCCAGTGTTTATCTAGGACAGTTTTTCTTAACGGTGTTAAGTAATGGGTTCGCACTGCATTAGGTAGCGAGACTTCACACCAGACGCCGTGTCGAATATCACGGATTCAACTTCCAGTCACGTAGAAATCTATTCGGTTTGTAAGGTTCCCAGGGAAAACATCCGTCAACAGTAGAACCACTCTAGTGTATACTGCATGTAACAATATCTGCGACGCATACATATAGCGATACAATGCATCCATCTTCTAAATTGCTTTTTAAGGAGTCCTTTAAGTCGTTTGATGCACGTGAATTAGTCTTTTAAAAAAAGAAATGTGTCTGCTTCAGGGACAATGGTGACAGACTGCCAACGCGTCGGTGGTATGCTAAGCAATCTGTGAGATTCTTTAAACGTGCAAAATAAGTAGCAAGATACACGCATACATCATCATCATCATCATCATCATCATCATCATCATCATCATCATCATCATCATCATCATCATCATCATCATCACAGTCCGTGGGCTCAACGCCCGTTGGTGTCAATCGCATGTTTCACCATTTTCCTCCATTCGTCTCTTTTCTGTGCTATCAGGCTCAGCCTGTGTATGTCCATTTCGCACCAATCTTTAACATCATCCAACCATTCTCTGCTTGGCCTCCCTCTGATCCCCGTACCGTCGATTAACCCAAACATGGTTTGCCTGATCAGTCTGTTGTTGTCCATTCTGCACACATGTCCTTGAGCTTTCTTTTCATTATCAGTTGCTTGATGTTTTTGGTGTTTCCAACTCTTACGCGTACCTCTTTGTTCGTTATCTTTTGTTGCCACCTGATGTGTAATATGTGTAATATCGATACACGCATACATACATGTATGTATATATATTATACATATATATACATACATACATAAATTATGTTGTGGGTCTAGATTTATCATAGTCCTTGTCAACTCAATTATTTCAATATAGGGATGAATATAAGGCAGGCAATTAGTAGCAGCGTTAAGTTAATGACAAAGCGGTGCAATTTAATATAATATTTAAAGAATTCAAATGTTAGGTCAACCGGCGACTAACTGGCTTTACAACGTAATTGGACATATATATATATATATATATATATATATATATATATATATATATATATATCCCTGAGTAGATAACCTTGAAGGGGTGCTATATAAAAACCTCTGTAATATATATACTAGTGTATTCCCCGTCATAATTATGACGGCAGTGTATATCGTAGGTCGTTGATCGCGGTCGTCAAGGCCGTCGTCAAGAGCGCCGTCGTCAAGACGGCAGTACTGACGTCACAAACGGTTTCACAATAGAACAGAAGCCGTTTGTGACGTAGCCTCCTACGACGGACAAATTTGCATTTAAGGAAACTATGTGTATAGATACTGGTTGCCATAGTGATCGGCCAGTCCAGCCAGATAAATTGCTTAAAACGCCATCCTTGAAAAGAGAGTAGTAGATCGGTTACGAACTGCCGTCGAGTTTAGACATTTTTGACGTAGGAAACACGGATTGTTTCTGTTAGAATCATTGGATCATTAATGAGTCGGATAAAACTTAAACTTGGTCACCAAACGAAGAGACGATTCGTGAATTTGTGCAAACGAGATGAGTAAGACTGTCGTCAATAGTGAGTTGGAAGACGGTCTGTTCTGCTTGCGTTATTATTGGTCGTTGGCGGGCCTTCATCAACCAGAATTGTTGACTGGAGGTTCGGCGTTTATTCGGGTGCTTCTGGTTTGGTTGTATGTTCTGCAGGCTATAGATCAGATTGCCGTCAAGCCTGTGTCTGTCTGTGGCTGCTGCAGCCTCATAGCGAAAGCTTTATTTATTTATTTATTTATTTATTTATTCCGGATATTTCTATAGCGCCTCTCGAAGTCCACTACTACTCAGAAGCGCTCCCGACTACAGCATTTGATACTGTGCCGGAATTTCTACGCCGAAGCGCCACGAGCAATTGCGAGTTAAGGACTTGCCCAAGGTCCGTACGCAGCGGCTAGAGTGGGATTCGAACCTGCATGCAACCCTCCGGTCACAAGGCGCCGAACTTACCACTGAGCCACCACGCCTATGATATATATATATATATATATATATATACAGATTATTGTGCTTTAATAAGATCGTATCGTATATACTGTATATACGTTTGTCCGGGTCTCGGAGTACATGTGGGAGGTACTCCACTGGCTTCCCTACTCGTAGCTCATCGCTTATCGGGTCTCTGCTTTGGTTCGGCGGTGCTTTGAGGGCTTGGCTTCCCCTTACCTTCGGGAACTTTGTTGCTGCACTGTGGTTGTTGTCCCCCGCGCGCCGACTGCTATCCGACCAAACCGTGCCTTCTCAGTCTCTGGCCCAGCGAATGGACTGAGCTCCATGCAGAAGCGCTGCGATTGACCCCAATCGATTGCTCTTCTCTGTTCTTCTCTTGCATTAAAACTGTCATATTTGACCGGGGTTGGACTGGGAGCGCTTCTGAGTAGATAACCTTGAAGGGGCGCTATATAAAACCTCTGTAATAATATATATATACATATATATATATATATTAATCTTTATTCACCAATCACGGAGGCAAGCACAAACCAAAAAGACAAGAAAAGACTGACAGAATCTAGAGAGGAGCAGTTCCACCTGCAACTACAAAAACATTCACACAGATGTCATATGCAAAACATGACTACTAAGTTTATATAAACAGAATTCATCAATGTTTAAAAATACCTGAATGCTGCAAGTAGAAACTACGGTATTCTTTAGTTTTATCCTACAAATGTCCTATCTAGACAGTCTCCGGTCTCTGTCTGTGGGTCTGCTTGTATCTTTGTATGTATGTCTCTCTGTTCGTCCATTCGTTTGTCTGACTGTATGCATCTGTTCGTTGTATTGTATCTGGGTGTGACGATCTGCTCATTTGCAGAAACTGGCGTAAACAAAACCTGCGGGTGGGCAGATAGAGGAAGAGTGGGCAGTGGAGGGAGGTGGGCAGGGGATGAGGGTAGACAGAGGAGGATGGTAGGCAGGGGAGGAGGGTGGGACTGAGAGGCCGATGATGCCATGTCTCGATGACAGACAAAGTCACGACCGCGATGAATATCTCGCCTGGGAAGAGTTCGGTCGTCCATGATTGTTCTGTCGACCTCACAGTGACGTAGCTCGACACTCCTTCACGACGCTCAATATACACTAATGCGGCACAAATAGGAACACACACACAAACACACACACACACACACACACACACACACACAAACACACACACACATATATATATATTCCTATGTATAGGCCTACAAATACATATTATGTATATATACACACACATATATATATACATACAGAGTTGCATTTGCTATCGCCGTCAACAGTCATTGTGGAACAGCATGTGTTATATATATATATATATCTCCAGGTCTAATCTTCTCTTATAGACTTCATATATATATATATATAAATATATATATATATATATGTCTCCAGGTCTTATCTTCTCTTATAAACTTCACATATATATATACATATATATATATATGTATATATATAATATATAATATATATAATATATATATATAATATATAATATATATATATATATATATATATATATATATATATATATATATATATATATATATATATATATGAAGTTTATAAGAGAAGATAAGACCTGGAGACATGGAAACACATAGGATGGTTGTCAGCAACTGACATCTGCCGGGAACAAGGCAATTATCTCGCTTAAAAAGCCCTAGATTTCAAATGTAATATACATATACGTATATATGATATACACACACATATACATATATATAATTATATGATATATTATTGAACAAGAGTGACGTTGATCCATTCTGACATCTGACATGAGTATAAGCAGAGGATTGACTGTCAAATTAATGTTACATTGTTAATAATAACAATAACAGGTATAATAGACAAAGCTCAGTCTCACGAGCCCCAGTAACAACAGTTATTCTTCGGAATTGCCTCTATAGGAGCCTGAGGGATTCTCTCTACCTCGGGCAAAAAATTTATAGACACAATAATAATAATAGTAATAATAATAATAATAATTATTATTATTATTATTATTATTATTATTATTATTATTATTATTATTATTATTATTATTATTATTATTATTATAACAACGACAACAACAACAATAATAATAATAATAACAATAATGATAATAACAATAATAATAATAATAACAACAACAACAATAATAATAATAACAACAATAATAATAATAATAATTTAACTATTTGAACCGAGCAGTTTTTGAGCACATTCCTGAGCTCCTCCCATACTGCCACCGGAGGTCAACTTCGTGGGTTTGTATAACTCCACACTTGATGAAGTTAAGTGTTAGGCTAGCCTCTCAGGTGATAGTTTGGACATCCTGCAGAAGCAACGGTGGTGAGAGTACCGCCTAGGCTCTAAGGTCAAGTCGTCTAGAATGCCTAAGCGGAGAGGAGAATGGAGGCTCCGCAGAAGAGGCTGAATAGGAAGACAGAAAAAGAGAGGGCTAAGAGGATCCTCTGTTGAAAGCCGGGATTGCGATAAGAGTGAAAAGTTCTCACATATGAGAGAAACAGAAGTGTTTAAAAGCACGACCAATAAGCACCATTGAGACATTGAGGTTCATATCCAAGTAGTATACTTCCAATTCACAAATGCTAATCATTTTCTGAAGAGAGAGCAATGAAGCCGTCAAAGATCATCCGCGTGTCTTGTAGACCCAACACTAAGCATCGACGCGATAGAATTTGCTACCTACGTTTAACAGTAAAGAACTCAGTGGGTGTTTCTGATCTCATTCCACGACTTTGAGTAAACAATCCATACCATTTTGGGTCGACATATCGGGGTCGATATCATCCGAGAGATCAGTTGTCTCTGCCTTTCCATCCATATCAGTTGTCTCAATGCCATAGCATGTCAACGTCCGTTTCATAAAATCGCGGAGGCTGTGACACCTAGCGTCAGTTTTCTTCATTAGGTCAAATCTTCCTCATGTTTTAAAATATAAGACAAAACAACAAAGCAATTGCTTTCAACGCAATTGCTTTCAAAGCAATTGCTTTCAAAGATATCCACATGCAATGCAATACAGCTGAAACTTGATCTTGTCGTATCACAATGCTCAGAGTCACTTGAAAAGAGGAAAGGTGATGATGATGATGATGATGATGCAGAGCTGAAAATCATGTTTTATATCCAGAAGACTTTTATTATTAATATTTTCCTATAGAAACGAAGAAATTATTACAATTATGTAGGATTCCTCAGCAATTACAAAAATCCAGAGAATACAAGAGAATTCTGGGACGGCTAGAACTCGTCAAGATCCAGCTGCCCATATTCTGCGATGAAAGCTAGAGCAATGTTGTTGGTTGGACCGAGAGCCAGCGGAAAGAGTGGTAGGATGGTTTGTGCGATTGTCATGTATTTTGGGCACTTCCTATCTGCTGCCAATTCTACTGCACCGGCTGCTGAGGTCGAAGTGGATGGAAGGTAAGCAATCAGTCCCCTGTTCTAATCTAATTCAATCAATTTGATCGAATCTAATTCAATCAATTTGATCGAATATAATTCAATCAATTTGATCTGATCTAAAGCAGTCTTGGATTTTTTTATATCGCCGCTTTAAGAATGCACGCACCAATGATCACGTTCGTAAACAGATCCACAATTCGATCAACTCCAATAGTCCGATCTGACATGATCCATATACTGACTGATTGATTGCAATGATTGACCATCTTCCTTTTGGTCCTTTCTTCTCTTTTTCGGATGATCACAGCATACAAAGTGAACGCGTGAATAGTATTTATGAGTTTTTCATGAGTTTGTGGACGCTATACCAAAGTATTTTATCACATTAACATTCCGAGAACCAGCGGCGTATTTTACTTGGGTGTCTTTGTTATAGCGTGCGGGAGATTATCGTGTAAAAAAGCTTCTCATTGAGTTCGGTGATCGAGTATTCACTTAACGTCGAGTTGAATCATGCGAGTCGCTCGACCGATCTAACTCGACCTAGAGACGGCGTCGTTATTCGACACGCGAAACATGTTCCGGTTCATGAATATGCAGTTAACGCCTAATTCTCGCGTCCAGTAAAAGCATTCTTTATTATGTCGGCATGCGACACCTGTCGGCGTTAGATCGAACGAAACTGAGTTAGTACCGAAGGTGGTGGTAGACTACTTCCATTTTGCCACTCCAGGAAAATGGATTACACAGGAATCTGTTGCACGAGCAGTGGTACTCTGAAACGGTTAATGAGGTTCTTACTTTTTATATTAAAATCTGCGTTTCTAAGGTAAGGTAGTGTAGGGTAAGGTACGCGGTTATGAAACACCGAGACGGAGTAATAGAAGGTTAGGTAGAACAAGGTATGTAAGGCGAAATGAATAACGGTGAGAAAGGAAAGGTATACAGTAAGGTAAGATCGGGTAGGTAGGCAAGGTAAATAAATTAAGGTGAGGTGTACGGTAGAATGAGTTAAAGTAAATTAAAGTACTCGGAAAGTTTTACGGTAAGTTAGAGTAAGGTAATGCTAGGTATACGCGTTGCGTAAGATAAGGTTACAAAAGGTAAGGTGATGTAAGATAAGAGGCATGATAAGGTATTGTAAGTTTAGGTATGGCAAGAAGGTACAGTTACGTGATTCAAGGAATATAAGCTGGAGTAAGGCATACAGTAAAGTAAGGTGTGATGGGCTGAAATAAGGTATATTGAAGTTGAAGTAAGTAAAGGTAAATTATGTCAAATGAAACAAAGGTAGCGTAATGTGAGATAATCTAAGATAAAATTAGTTAAAGTTTTTAGACTCATTTGCCCATATTTAGTTCGCCCGCATCTGTTTAAACATAAAAAACATTGGCCGATTTCCTTTTCAATTCTGTCCTCAGAGAACTAGAGCTGTAGCAGTCGGAGACAAGGGTGAGTTATAATTAGTACGGCCTAAGAGAGAAGACTTAGGCCTACAGACGTTGAATAAGTCAAAAGTCTAGAGGTTATTATCTCGAGACTGTATTTTCTGCGGTTTAGCCTACTCTCTTTTAGAACTCGGGTGTCAACAGTCCAAAGAATGCTTTGGTCGTTCTAGATCTTGCGTGGAATTAATGGCGTTTTTTTTATCTCCACAGCTATATTTACGATATGTGCGCTTGACATTGCGCTAGTACACCGTTTTAAACATTTTGTTTCTTTTCTGCTTTCGAGCGCAATAAGGTGCTCAAAAGAGGGTGTCAACTGAACCAGCGAAAACCAGTTCTGGTAAATAAAGCAGTCTAACCCAGCAACCTGTAGAACACCCTTATATAATTACACAAAAATAGATATTGAATCAAGATATCTAAGTCTTTGACCATCATACAAATATCAAATTGTGTGGAGGAATTTGCATGTTTGAAAGGTATTTGTTCGCATGCCTTCTTGACCTACTTCACTGCATCCGTTAGGCCCATTCTTTCTGATGTCTGATCGAGTCTGGGATCACGGACAGTGAACGCCGTCTTCAGCCGAGTGTTTTCGTATCGGCGGAGATGCGGGTCTTTGGAGCGACCTCAACCGTTAATCACCTGCACGCGACATAGCTGAACGTGCCTCATCTTCTACTGGTTGCGTGCATGGGTCCACCGCTGGTAACTCTTCTAGTTTCTTGTGTACTGTTTTGCTAGCCGGTAATACTCCAATTCCTAATGACATTCAATATCACATAGGAAGGCGCAGAGAATTCCTCCAAATAGTTTTTCTGTTAAAGTGACGCTATTTTGGGTGTTCTATAGCAATTACAAATTACAAGTCTCAGCAGGAATTTACATTTAACCAAATAGAACAATAATCATCTAGCTGTGAACCAAGAACAATGACTCGGTAACGGTAACATACTTGTTTGCCCGATACGTAGGAACTCAACAGAAGTACAAAGGTAAGAGATTTTACATGGAGCCAAAGAAATTCCTTAGAAGAGTCAACCCAAAAGTGAAAAGCATCTTCAGCTAATGTGCAAAAACAACCACAACAAACATAACGACAGAACGTCTTTTAGTGGTAAACTCTGTCTGGGTGCAAATGCGTCGGCTGTCTTCCCCCATGAAAGTCACAGTTGGAAAACATATTTTCTCACAACTGGTTATCCCATTGATGTTCGCCATTTGAAAGCCGATAGAGAATGCAACGAGATTTAATGAAGAATCTCTAATCTGGTTATAGCGTCATGTCTTCTAACATAGAGTCAACATAAATACCAATTTAACAGATTTATATTCAATAATCATTCACATAAAATCAGAACAACATTCTGCCTTTAATTAGGCAATATCGATACCAATTCCGGGATACTTTAAGTTAAATGGTCTTGGCAAAGTAGCGCTGCTCAATAAATTATTAGACCACGTCACAGTTAGCATGACCCTAGCATCTAAATCCTGGAAAGCTTTGGAATTTGAACCTTCTGATGCATTCGAAGACTTTCTTCAGCGAGGATCAGAAACGGCTTTGCTTTATGTTGCAGGAACATACAGATGATGACCTGGTCGTCCCATCCGTACCCTTCCACGTAACCTCCCTTAGGAATGACCCCAAGCACCAAGGCGCCTCTCTTCTGAGTAATCGTTGCCATCCTGCGGTTGCTGGCGAAGTAATCGTTGAACATAATTTCGTATCCCAGTTGAACACACAGTCCGTCTAGAGCTTGTACGATCGATGGTCCAAATCCGAAGTTCTGAAACTTTTCCGTAATTCCGAAACTACAGTCCGCAAAGGTTCGAGTCTGACTTCGCCTAGTGTAGTAGGAGTCGCCGATGATCGCCCACGAGATGATTTGCTTGGTCAGCTGGTCTTCAATAAAGATGCAGAAGGACTTGGCAAGTACGAAGTTCAGGAAGTAGTCGTAAGTCGGATACTCGTGCTTTCCGTAACCCTTTCCTACCTTCATCACATCTTTGAACATTTTATAGAGCAGTGGAGCCTCGTGAAATTCCAAATTCCGAAAAGTGACCTTTGTCTCAGGACCGAAAGCGTATTCCTGTGGTAGGAAGGGAACTCGAAGAAATTCCAGTGCTTTCGATGATTTTCTTTCTAGAGCTCGATAGCGAAAGATTGACTCAATCATTGACTCCACTTCGTTCTTGCTTCTCGGCTTAAAATTAAATCAACAAACTTGGTCAATGAAAAGCTGTACATTACCTTACAATACTCATAAGTTGCCTTTACAGTAATAAGGCAAGGAATCAGCAGCCTACATTTGATGCCTTGTGGATTACGAAAAGGAAGCTATAGAATTCTCCAGATTGCAATAGATTGGCTTACCATAGAAAAACTAATCATTAAGGATCCTGAGTTTGGAAACAGCATTCTTGGTCAATAACTGACAAATCTCTCTCACAACTGATTAATACGAGAAAGCGGTAGTGCAGAATCTCAGTGCAATCATTGCGAGATTTTTTCCGTGGTGAGATATCATTGAGTAGAAAGTCGTACGTTTGAGACTTGTGGTTTCATAATTTGTCGTAAACTGGTCTCATCTTTGAATAGTACCAACTTGTAGGAATCTTACTCCTGTTGTCTAATTTCGAAAAAATATTGAAAGCTTATATATTTTTCAATCTACCCACGCATCTGAGTGGTTTCACGAATTAGTGTGATATAAATATCTGTTTAATAATGCTAATAATAAGATTAAAAGAGTTTATCGCAGGATAAGGCATTCTGATGGTAGCGTCTACCCTACTCATAGTCTCAGAGTCAGGCACAACGTAACGAATTTGAAACAGGATCTGACATCAGTTGGTGCTCCTGGAAGTTCTGTTGTCAAAATGCATTAAAGCGACGCAATAAATTCTGTTTCCCAATGTCAATTTTGCAGGGATGGGAATTGACGGGGTTGGGGTTTACTCCCTAGTCTTTCTTAGGACCCCCAGTTTTCATTGCACACCCCAAGGGGGTCGTTTCCAACCCCTCAGCTGTGCTAGTAATTATATTGTGCATATATTTTAACAGTTTCTCTCACAAATCGCTTTGTGTGGTACTAATAAAGTAATGCTGTGGTCTATTGTGAGATTTGTGACCGTGTGAATTGTAAATTTGGTGATGTCATCACTTTAAGAAGTTTAAGCTTTCTATTGCATTTGTGAATTTTCTCAGTTTGCAAAATACGGATAAAATATTCAACTCAACATGAATCAAACTCAAACAAAGTCTACTTCCCCCCAGTCTTTTTTCTACATTTCTCACACAGCATTTTTGTAGATCAACGCCTAATCACCGGCCGAAAAGGCCAGGTCCGTTCACTATAGAGACATAACAGTGGCCATGCTTTTAAACTGCACGGCCTGGCTTTTCATCCAACTGAAAACGAACAGGCATCTTCAAATTGCGTTCTGGGTTCTATTCTGGTCCATATATTCTAATTTCTTTTATAGTAGACTATGGCTTAAATTTAATTTGGCTGGATTGGATAATAATATCTTATGAATTGAATTTTTTTTATAAGATCAGGTCAGGTTAGACTAAATATCGGAATCTGTAGCCTCGCTCTATCCGACCAATCGAAGAGACTGACCTTGCGATCGGGCAGTCCGAGGTGTTTGACCATGATCACGTTGTCTCTCAAACCGTCCTTGACCATTTTGACGCTGTTTGGAATCGTAGCAACGACGAAGAAGTTCCTTTTTCTCAGCTGCCTCATCATCCCACTGCAAGAATCAGCCATGCAGATCATGCACTGCGTGTATCCCAGGTCCAGCTGCAGGACCAGGTGCTCGGCCACCGCCACCAATGACCCATAAAAGTCGTCGTCCGTCGCCAAGTCACGTGACCGGAAGATGCGGATCTCGGCAAGGCATGGATCGAGGCTTCTGCCATAGACTGGAAGTGAGATGAGGATGACCGCTTGTACATCATCAGTCGTCGGGTCTTTGAGGAGGAACATCTCAGATGGATCCAGAAGGTTCTGTATGTCTTTCTCGGTGCAGAACTCGTCCACTCCAACATTGTCGCCTTGCTTGGCAGCTGCGGAAATGAGGTCTCGACATACCTGGGTATCTGCAGTGCATCCGTAGTCGAGAAGCAAGGTGGTTTGGTCAGTGTAGCGGATTTGTAGTGGGAGGTGAGTAATGAATCGCGTTGGATAGTTGCGATCGCGCCAGACATCAGGTGGCAAATGGAACGGCTGGAAGGAAAGCATTCATATGAAAATTGCTAACAATACAACTGACGATGTTTATGATGATGGTGAAGATCGAGGCTGTGAATTTAAACATTGAACGACGAAAAATATTGATAAAATTTAATGATGAGTTGCAGTAGAACGATCAGGAGAAATAGGAGGGTAGGGGAGGAGGAGGAGGAGGAGGAGGAGGAGGAGGAGGAGGAGGAGGAGGAGGAGGAGTAACTGATAATGACGACAACGATGATACAGTGTTTGATGTTGATGACTACTGTTACTGTGATAAGTAGGAGACAACTGGAAAGTAAATTAATAAAGTTGCAATGATGCTGATGATGACGCTGCTGGTGTAGATGCTGATCAAGATGATGACGATGATAATAGCGACGACGACGCCGATGCCTCTCGTGATCAAGACGACTCCTTAAGGCGATGTTAAGATGCCACAATGGACGAGAAAGTGAGCTGAAAGTAATCTGAACTGTTCAATATACATAGATACTACACATAATGTTACATGAGGAACAGAAAATACCTCTGCGGTGGCAGCCATTTGTTCGTTCTTTGATTCTTCAATTCACTTGACCTTTACCGTTTAACTGTTCCACTTTCGACTCTCTTGCGTGTCTCTTTTGCAGATGAACACACAGCGCAATGGCCTTTTATATAACCAACGATAACCGGGCCGAAGCAACACTGGATGACTGAAATTCGGGTAACAGTAGAAGTGGGTTTGTTCTCTAAACTCATCACCATACGAGAATAAACAACAGAGTAAACAAGAAAAGACTTTAAACATCAAATCCACTGGCACAAGTATATCAGACAGCTCTCCATGCTTACAGCGCTTCTTCGTGCATAGGGCAAATCTGCGAATAAATATTAAATAATAATGATGAAATAATAATTATAATAGTAAAATAATAATTAATGCAACAGTCGTATGACGTGGGATAATAAAATGATGATAGTGATAATGATAACAATAAGAAAATAATTTTGCGGAGTTGCACAAGTCACTGAAACTCGGGTTGGCATTACAATTGTAGCGTAAGTGGTCTAAAATGCGATCCATTATTGGTTCAGTGTTTTGTGGCGTAATGAAACGCATTGTAATGAAATGCTGTTGTTCATTTCAAAGACAATTTACACAGAAAATGTTCTCGAATAATGACGTTTCACACACGCGCGTGCGATCACCCACACACAATTATGCACGTATCTGAACATTTGCATAGCGCCTTTTCAAAACTCTGGAAAGTGCCGCAAGTAAATTTTCAACAAACAGAGCTGTGCAACAACAGCTGTGTGTTATACGCAGTGATTACTTGTTTTACGCAGTGCCAGAAAGGAACGCCATTCTCCCAGTTACTAACCTATGCGATCATTTAAAGACTGAACCCTGACAATTAGCCTTTGATGCTGGTACTAAGGACTTCATATACACAGCGTATGCTGTTTCCTAGCCTTATTTGCTACCGTCGTGGGCATTTATCCTCCGCGTGTCTGAGTCCAAGATCTAGTGTGGAGTAGTCCTGATGAGAGAACTGGACTAAAGGACGTTGACGTGTCACCGTTATTCAAGTCCGTTTGAATATAACTAGCACGGGGGCCGATTGTAATAGTTTAATTAGTATGCCAACGGTTGAAGTCTAACTCTGTCACTCTGTTGTTTTGAATTGCGCGACCCAGAATACTTCAGTCGGAAAATCTGTTTGCGACCTCTGATAAGCATAGTATACGCCGGCGTGAATAAACAGAATGTCTTATGTCAAAGTAACGACTTGCAAATCGAAGGTGTCCAAAGCGAGTCCCATAAGTTGCGTCGTTGGTAGATTCCATAGAAATTACGCCTCTGTCAAATAAAAGCCATAACACAATACACAACCAGCGTAAGTTGCTAAAACGTAACTTGACCAGAGCTAAGCTGTCCATGGTCAGTTTTTAATGACCCGACTTGACCATCACGCAGCGGACCCAGCCCAACCCGACCCAGCATAACGGCACAAAGTCTGACCCTTTAAAAGTGTCAAACCGGTATTAAGTATGAAATTTTATACTAATTTAAATGAGCTGATAAGAGTAATTAAATAAGTTGAGGAATTATCGATTAAAGTTGCTCTGCAAGCAGAACATTAACCTAAATCATTCATCATACAATATCCTTCATTTGAACCAAATTCCTTTAAATTCTGACCTAATCTGAATCTGGGTCTCCATAAACTGTATTGATCATCGCAGGCTGAGGTAGTAGATTACCAAGTGGCAAATTTTGCTATAGAAATTAATATTATAGACTGGTGTAATTAGCTGCTTGACTTATACACAGGTCATTGATCACTTGGTCAAACACAACGAGGGTCGGTGTCAGCCGAATGTGTTGTTTTTTAAATTCTTGTGTTTTTACATAAATTTTGTCATTCAAACTGTTAAATTTCCAATACTAATCTTAAAATTGTATTTCCTGGTTAGTTAATTTCGCTGCTCAGATGAGTTAATTTACTTTTCTTTGTATTGATTGTTGTGCTGTTGTTCAAGTGCATCGGTTCATCCTTTTTGTGACCTGGATAGACACAGCAAAGCCAACCCACAATCTAATTATTTTACGGTCTTTAGGTTCACACTAATACTAGCACTACTATTATTCGTTTATTAAAATCAAAGTGACAAGTACGCAGTACATGATATAGTAGTAACAGATGATAACAAGTTTAACAGGAGTCGAATTGAACTGTATAGCAGCCTGCAAGGCGCCCATTTGTCCTAATGCTTGTTTTACAGTCGCCTCCTAGGAAGTGTAGAGAGTGAAAAGTCTGAGTCAACCTCTACGGGGCTAGCTGGTATTAAACCCGCGTCCTTCTGATCTTCGTGCCAGCGTGTTACCATTCAACCATCTCCCCGGCTGGTACTCCTTTAATGATCTGCTTCCACAAGTTGCCCGTGAATTAAATCTCTGTTCTTTCCTTACTCTGGTTACATCTGCTTCCTTGATGTGCCCTGTATTCGTGTGTTCGGTTTCTTCTTACATTGATTATTTATGGTTGCCTCCTGTCGTTAATTACATGTACATATTTTTCGCATTTCTGCTCCAAGCCAAATCTGATGGAGACAAGTCTATTACTGGTAGGCCTATTGCACATAATTGTATAACCGTGGTCTGGTATATTTTTTTAGCTTGGCTAAAGCCAAATCGTTTTATCTGGTACCCGATGTTGCTTTTCTTCAAATCAGTCATATTCTAGTGCTATATGATGCTCTTCAGTTAAAACCAAAATTATTCCTCAAATTATGAACATACAACCCATGTTCTTCATTATTTGTATTTGATATTTAATCATCAAATAATTGTTTATTTCTGGTTCATAGTTTATAAAGCACTGAACTCCGGTCAGCCAATCACAATACATAAAAAAAGTAATCTCTATTCCCCAGACTCATTATTTTCCGGCTCGTGGATAATTAGTTTCTTCTTAACCCACCAGACACTGAATTTCTGCTTCTGAGGCCTTCACAGCAACATAGAAATGTTATCGCTGAAATTGACTGAGGCTGGTCGTAATGTCGACGTTGCTTTATATTCTATTGTGTCGTTCAGTGACTACGCAGATGGTATTTGAAGTCTCAGCGGCGCCATTATAATTGGTTTAAAGTCGCGACTCTAGTCTAGAAAGGGGAGGGATACCAAACGGTACCATCGTTCCCTCTTTGCGACTGGCAAACAACTATAATGGCGCCATTAATGCGCCTGCCTAATGATTATAATGATCATGATAATAAAAATAACAATAACAATTAACGTTCCAGACGTCCATTATATTGTCTCCGGACATTCTTTTAAGAGCCTGATTTATCATAACTACCTCGGGACAAATAATAATAATAATAATAATGATAATAATAATAATAATAATAATAATAATAATAATAATAAATAATAATAATAATAATAAATAATAATAATAATAAATAATAATAATAATAAATAATAATAATAATAGTAGTAGTAGTAGTAGTAGTAGTAGTAGTAGTAGTAGTAGTAGTAGTAGTAGTAGTAGTAGTAGTAGTAGTAGTAGTAGTAGTAGTAGTAATAATAATAATAATAATAATAATAATAATAATAATAATAATAATAATAATAATAATAATAATAATAATAATAATAATAATAATAATAATAATAATAATAATAATAATAATAATAATAATAATAATAATAATAATAATAATAATAATAATAGTAGTAGCAATGAAGATGATGATGATGCTCGGTGATTGTTTCAAGTCTTGAGGGCTAAAATTTAATCCTTCCTCCGAGAAAATAATAATCGGCATTGTTTCTTGTGGGTATGAAAAGTGGGGGTACGGTACCCTCCAGTCCCGAAAGTGGAGGTACAAGTACCTCGTACCCCATAAATGTATGCATGCCTATGGTAAGTCGTCATATAATGTACAATCGTGACATTAAGAAGGTGCTATGGCGTCAGTAGTAGTAGTAGTAGTAGTAGTAGTAGTAGTAGTAGTAGTAGTAGTAGTAGTAGTAGTAGTAGTAGTAGTAGTAGTAGTAGTAGTAATAATAATAATAATAATAATAATAATAATAATAATAATAATAATAATAATAATAATAATAATAATAATAATAATAATAATAATAATAATAATAATAATAATAATAATAATAATAATAATAATAATAATAATAATAATAATAATAATAATAATAATAATAATAATAATAATAATAATAATAATAATAGTAACAATGAAGATGATGATGATGCTCGGTGATTGTTTCAAGTCTTGAGGGCTAAAATTTAATCCTTCCTCCGAGAAAATAATAATCGGCATTGTTTCTTGTGGGTATGAAAAGTGGGGGTACGGTACCCTCCAGTCCCGAAAGTGGAGGTACAAGTACCTCGTACCCCATAAATGTATGCATGCCTATGGTAAGTCGTCATATTATGTACAATCGTGACATTAAGAAGGTGCTATGGCGTCATGTCTTCTCTGGAAAATGCAGTTCTGTGTGTATGCAGCGCAGCACCGCTATCACCAGAGACAGTTGCCTTCAGTCCTTGATGGCTGCTTTCTAAATATATCGGTTAGTCATTCACACTCTACTAGAGCTCGAGGGATTTACTACGACAGTTTTACTATTCACCTGGCTATTTAATATTAAATGCGCTGGTCCGCCAGTTTGAAACCGGATATCCGTGAACGTTCGCCAATTACCAAATGTGGAACTATTTAAGAAGCAGATTCAAATTCTGTCAAACACGTGCAGTGACCAGTAATTTTATTGCATACCATGTATTTTTTTTTATTTCTCATAGAATTGGATTTGCATTTGGTTCCTTTGCTCTTCTTAGTTTAGTTTCCTTTCATGCACGGTTTCTACCTAACTTATTTTCATATCCAAATGTTATCGCTGTGCATAGAACAGTTTCACATTTATAGCTGACAAGTATATAGTTTATTTCCAGTTTCTGTTGATGTGTGTACACTGGTTATTTCAGTTTACCTGTGTCCTCATGCGTGTTATATATTTTTACTTAGACGGTCATTTAACTTTAATCTGTGTTAATGGGCGACCCCATAATATCAGGACATTTGCTCTTTCTGGACCTGTCTCTTCAACCCCAATTACTTTTAAATCGGCTGTATAATTGTTTCACATGTAACTTGTGAGATCAATTAAAGAGTCGAAGATTGATGAAGTTGATGATAATAATGTATGTATGCGTGCAAGTATGTGTGAATGTATGTATGCATGTATGAATGAATGTATGTATGTATGTATGTAATATATTTATGTATGTATGCATGTATGAATGAATGGTTGAATGAATGTATATATGTGTGTATGTACAGCTGTATTATGTCATTGTGTATGCATGTAAATCTGTATGTATGCATGTATGAATGAATGTATCTATGTATGTAATATATTTATGCATGTATGAATGAATGAATGAATGTATGTATGTGTGTGTATATCTGTAATGTGTTATTGTGTATGCATGCACGTAAATGTGCATTTATGCATGTATGAATGAACGTATGTATGCATTTACGTATGAATTTCTTTTTCATTTGTTTCATATAATTATGGATTCTTTTAACCTCTCATTTAACCAGACCTTTGTGTTAATAATAACAACAACAACAACAACAACAACAACAACAACAACAACAATAATAATAATAATAATAATAATAATAATAATAATAATAATAATAATAATAATAATAATAATAATAATAATAATAATCAACGTTTGTCAATATGCACACAGCGATTTAACGCCGTAGCCTTCAGAGGTACGTTTGCACAACTGCCCTGGGACGAGGACCACTAACTCCTGCACGATGATAATATCTAAGAGCCTGAGGGATTCTTTTTACCTCGGGCGAAAAAAGATAATAATAATAATAATAATAATAATAATAATAATAATAATAATAATAATAATAATAATAATAATAATAATAATAATAATAATAATAATAATAATAAAAATAATAATAATAATAATAATAATAATAATAATAATAATAATAATAATAATAATAATAATAATAATAATAATAATAATAATAATAATAATCTTTATTAATTCAAACTGACAATTACGCAGTAAGATTACATTGAAGATTGCATTCAAAGACCAATTAACAATCGAAAGTTTCATGCCATTTCTCAGCAACACAGACACGGTGAGCCAATGATTTATTATAGCCTATCTTACTTTCGCTTATTTTTTCTTATTGTCTTATTTTTCTCTTATCCGTGCCTACTTAAGTCTGCCATAGAACACTACTGCAAAATAAATTGGTTTCTCCATCTGTTCCAGATCGAATCGGTAACCGATAAGAAAGAAATGTTCAAAATAGTCACAGTCATAAATTGCCGGTAAACAGGTCGCACTTATTGTAACGCGCTATCAGTGCACCAGTCGTGTCTGACTACCCAACAAATTGTCTACAAGCACTACACACTGTACACAGCGCCTCCAGGCTACCAAAAATTGTCTACAAAAATTGTATACAAGCAGGCCAAGACCGCGCTAACGCAGCCTATCTCGGCGCTGGTTCTTGCCTCAGCACATTGCACTCAGCCAGACTTGAAGCTGATTTGTATCCGCGAGGATGCGAATGCCGCACAGTTCCGTTTGTTACAGATGGCATTGTGATTTCATCGCATTCAGCGGCTGAGTTGGTTACAGCAGCTGTTGTTTCTGTTCAATGCCTCTTCGAGTTATTCGAGTCTCAAATGCACTTGGCATCGAACAGCGTCTCCGTATCAGTGCCTCTGCCTGCGCCGCCACCGACGCCGCAAACGACTCCGCTGCTTCTACTGACATAGGAACCTGTCTGAGCATTCGGTCGGTCTGGACGATTCCTCCGCCGGCGACCATTCTACGTTCAGATAGAGTAAGACGGACATGGGTCCGGACAACCTGTGGTTACGAGACCGGCCGAATGGTTCGTACGTTGTGGGATCGAATCCCGGCGAAAGCGAGGGAGAGGGCGGGACGCGCGCGGAGGGTGAGGACGGCGAGATGGCCGATAAGTTCATCGATGTTCTCGGAGTCTGGATAACCGGAGTCGTGAGTCTCCTGGGATTGGGTGGAAACTGTCTTTCGTTCATCGTTCTGCAAAGAGCCTTCGGAAGGTCACCGATGTTCTTCGTGCTTCGAATCCTGTCCATCTCCGACTCCGCTTTCCTCGTCAGCGTCTTCACGGCCCAGACGGTCGTCAATGTTCACGCCTATCCGGTCACTGGCCTCGAGCTGCTCAGCTGCCGTAGCCACGTCCAGTACCTCGTCTGGCCAATCATGATGACCACACAGATGACCACCGTTTGGCTGACGGTCCTCGTATCCTGCGAGCGCTGGGTCGCCATCTGCCACCCGCTCCAGGCAGCCTCCATCTGTACCCTGTCTAAGGTACGGTCTGCCGTCGCTGTTATAACGGTTACGTCGATCGTCTTCAACATTCCACGGTACTTTGAGTTCGGAGTCGATATGCATAAGACATTGGTTGGCACGGACCCCATCTACAGGTATCTATACACCTGCGTCCTCTACTCCCTTCTACTCTTCTTCGTTCCCCTGCTGCTTCTGCTCTTCCTCAACCTTCGTCTCGTGTTGGCGCTGAGGCAGGGCAAACGACAGTGGCAGCAGCTGCAGTACCGACAGAGACGAGAACAGCATCTAACGGTCATCCCTCTAACAATAGTCGTCATCTTCTTCATCGGTGGAACCCCGTCGTTGGCCGTCAACGTCGCTGACTCCATCAACCCAGAACTCTTCCTCAACAACCAGAACTCGTCGTATATCGTGACGGCCAACTTCCTCGTCGTCCTCAACTCGGCCAGTAACTTCGTCGTCTACTGTCTCCTGGGAAAAACGTTTCGGTCGAAGATCTCTGAAATACTGCACTGTCGCTGTCGAAACCAAGGCCGCGCCTTCTCCGTTGTTGTCGGCGGGTCTCAGAAATCAAACCAATTCGCCGGCGTGCCTCTGAAGGTAGAGATGACGGAGTCCGATAGGGTCTATCAAAACAGTAATTGACATTAATTCTGTATTTAACACATACTATGCGTTCATTGGCCGAATACTCCGGGGCATCTTCTACGAAACCGAAATGTCCTTGAAATTCTCTCTCCACTGTGTCATAAGCGCATTAAGATAACTACTGTAAGCACTACCGGTGAAAGGTCAATGCCCACGCCTAGGTGTCTTCATGATAGGGATAACCTATTATAATGGTGATAGTCAAGCAGTCATTTTCCAATTATTTTTTAAATAAAATAAGAAAAGACGAAATTTCACAACATTTTTAAGGTCTTTTTTTCTACGTCCTATAAAACGGCAGAACTGATGCATCGTGGTTCGTGAAAAAAACGAAACTGAATCAAATACCGCTGACTAAATATTTGGATCAAAGAATAACGAAACGATTGGGTAGTTTCCGTCTGTTTTACGGTGACTGCTTAGTGACCAGCATCAGCCCAGCTTCCAGTGAACCCAACTACTGATGACGGCGACACAGTCTGTGACATTGTGACCAGACGATGGTGATCGGTGTTTCAGCTCTGCGACCTCTGTTTGACCTCCGAGCGTTAGAAGTCGACATAGGCTACCCTACCGAAACGATGCTCTTGTCCATCAGATTCAACATAACATCTATATTGCACTCGATCGATGGAGATGCGGAAAGGAAGCGCCATTCATATGCCGAGTTCGTGAAACTGAAACTGCTAGCATTTACGAAATGCGCCTCTCGGTCGAATGGTAGAATTCATGCAGTTGACTAAGCCATGATTGACTCGAGTCGTTGCTTCCTGGCGTAAAAATGAACCTAGCATATTTATGTGGACGGGCGAAAGCCCCGATTGGGCTGAATGTGGAACGAGATCTGCTCCTGCAGTCGTCTGCAGTTTATGTAGAACTGTTCACATCAATATGCAAATCGCTTCCAAGGTTGGAGTCGTTAGGTCAGAATGTTTCTGCTTTTAACTCTCAATGGCATCAGACTAAACATCTGGATTTAACTGGATTTGCCATCGACTGGTTGCCTTATGCTTTATTAAGGATTAGATCAGACAATGACCGATTAATGATTGGCATCCTGTACAGTCCAGATAAACTGTGGGTAAATATAGGAACTATTCAAAACGAACAGCTATTGATTATGATGACGCTGATGATGATGATGATGATGATGATGATGATGATGATGATGATGATGATGATGATGATGATGATGATGATGATGATGATGATGATGATGATGATGATGATGATGATGATGATGATGATGATGATGATGATGATGATGATGATGATGATGATGATGATGATGATGATGATGATGATGATGATGATGATGATGATGATGATGATGATGATGATGATGATGATGATGATGATGATGATGATGATGATGCGGATGATGATATGATTATGATGATGATGATGATGATGATGATGATGATGATGATGATGATGATGATGATGATGATGATGATGATGATGATAACGATGGTGATGATAACGACTGTGACGATGCCGACAACAATTATGATTATTATTATTATAGTGATGCTGATGATCACAATTACGATAATGGGGATGATGATGAGGACGACGATGACGATTATTACAATTTTGTTATCATTATTATAATTATTATTATTATTATTATTATTATTATTATTATTATTATTATTACTACTACTGCTATTACTACTACTACTACTACTACTACTACTACTACTACTACTACTACTACTACTACTACTACTACTACTACTATTACTATTATTACTATTATAATTATCGATATAGTGATGATGATAACGATTATAAGGACTTTAGGGGTAGTGATGATGATGATGATGATTGTAACGGTAATTGTAATCGAAATTTATTGAGCGCCACTGAGAAAGGTCAGTGGCGCTCTTGACCCGGGTCAATGTCATCACTGACAAACAGAAAAGTTTTCAGGCGCCTGAAGAACTGAGGGAGAGAGACTAAGGAGAGACCAAGGTCCTGGGGAAGAAGATTCCAGCTGGACGGACCAACAAAAGCAAAACTCCTGGACTGGGCGGTAGCGGTGCCCATACGGGGAAACACCAAGTGGCCCGGGTCTCCTGGTGGTTACCCGTGCATGACCGATGATAATGATGATGATGATGATGATGATGATGATGATGATGATGATGATGATGATGATGATGATGATGATGATGATGATGATGATGATGATGATGATGATGATGATGATGATGATGATGATGATGATGATGATGATGATGATGATGATGATGATGATGATGATGATGATGATGATGATGATGATGATGATGATGATGATGATGATGATGATGATGATGATGATGATGATGATGATGATGATGATGATGATGATGATGATGATGATGATGATGATGATGATGATGATGATGATGATGATGATGATGATGATGATGATGATGATGATGATGATGATGATGATGATGATGATGATGATGATGATGATGATGATGATGATGATGATGATGATGATGATGATGATGATGATGATGATGATACTGTTATTATAGTAAACTTGTCCAAAATATTGGGAGGGGCCTTTGGTTATTCATTCTACACTTGTTGCATTGGGTGTACAGTCCATCTCAATTATTTGGGGGCACGTGCCCCGGCTGTCTCCCCCAGGGTCTACGCCTATGTATACTGATGCTAATGACGTACGCTCCTGAGTAGATAACCTTGAAGAGGCGCTATATAAAAGCTCATTAATGACGATGGTTACTGTGATTTAACTATGAAGACAAACTTAATTGACGGTAACGATGATGATGACAAACTTGAAGGAATCAACAACAAAGGACTAAGTTGTAAATTATTCACGTACAGAAAGAAATAATAGTATTGTATTGTATTGTATTTAAACATTTATAAATGGACGTGTGAACAAAGAGGTGCAAATTTAAAAAGATGATAATAAACTTAGGATGTTGATTTGTTTTGGGCGATCCCTGGGGGAGTGGGGGAAGGATCTGTCTGACGTCTTCATAAGGGAAGCCAGATGTTATGTTGACCGAGACAGAAGCATTCTATCCGCCCGACTTATCTGTCTGCGTTTCTTTCAGCATAGATCAAGTAACAGGAAGACACGATGCATAGACACAGAAACTAGAAACTAAGAGACGATGAACGATATGTGATGTCTTCATAAATAAACATATACATCCGCGCGCACACAAACATGTATAAATATATATATTATATATATATTATATATATATATATGCGCATGGCTATGATATGCATATAGAAAAAAGTAGCGTTCCATAGCATTCTGAAACGGCATTCACTACTGGTATTTGGGAATGTTTTACGACTGAAACCGGTGAGAAGGAAGAAAGCAATAACATTTAGTCTTTTATGCTGTCATGTTGTCCTAGAAATAATAATACTAATAGCATTAATGATGATGATGATGATGATGATGATGATGATGATGATGATGATGATGATGATGATGATGATGATGATGATGATGATGATGATGATGATGATGATGATGATGATGATGATGATGATGATGATGATGATGATGATGATGATGATGATGATGATGATGATGATGATGATAATGATGATGATGATGATGATGATGATGATGATGTTGACGATGATGATGATAATAATTAATAATTACTATAATAATAATAATAATAATAATAATAATAATAATAATAATAATAATAATAATAATAATAATAATAATAATAATAACAATAATAATAATAATAATAATAATAATAAATAATAATAATAATAATAATAATAATAATAATAATAATAATAATAATAATAATAATAATAATAATAATAATAATAATAATAATAATAATAATAATAATAATAATAATAATAATAATAATAATAACAATAATAATAATAAAATTAGCAAATTGCATCTTGACAATAACTTGGGCCACTTATTCTAAGAGACCCACTCAACATATATTTTTCTGCGGATCTTTTGTGATGAGGTGATTGATGTAGAAGTGATTGCAATACTCAAATACTAATTGCCGTGTGCGAGTGTTGAGAATCTAGCGCATATGTTGCTGTAGTTGATGGTTTTAGTTCATGTATCAAATCGCAGACATACAGTTGTCTGGATATAAACTTTTGCAATTGTAGGTTTGGTCATTAAACGTTCCCAACATACTTTTTGCACAACTGCAGTATATTAGAGTATCGTAAAACTCTATTATTCTTCTAACTGCCAGGGTAGCTTGCGTCATTCGCCTAATGTGCAGATTTCAGTATCTGTAGAAACATTGAGTGAATCTTTGACGCAGAATTGCTTAGTTTCACTATCGATTGATGACGCTTTGTCCTTGTGTAGGCCGTGCCACATGAATAAAATAATAGTGAAAACGTCAGCATTTCTATGTGATACTACAGGTCTGTTGATTGACGTCTAGTAGGGCCTACGTCAAATTCATCGTTCTCGGCACCACACTGTAGGGGCAGAAAGGTGCAACGGTCATTTTGCACGACTGGCTGACATTTCAGATTGCATTCAGCTGTATGCTGCCCTATGAATTTGCACAGACGACTTGAAGAGACATTGTCATTGTATCAATTTCCATCGCACCTGTTCTTTTCTTTCTTTTTACATACGTTTCTCATTTGCGACGATACAAATCATCGCAACCTAGATTAGCCAATTGATTGATGTGAAACAGTTGAAACCCGAAGTTAAGCTTAGTCGTAAATGGATCATGGTTATCACAGTATTTCTGTTTTATTGCCCTTTTTGTCCACACTAATAACCAACGACGTCATTAGTATTTCTCCAACGCCGGAGTCCCTCTATCTTTGAAACAGGCGAGTAAGAAACAACGAGAGATTGCCTTACGTTGACTAACTTACCTGGCACTACTTTGCCTCACTTACCTTACCTTATAATATATTGTAATGTGATGTCATCATATAACATCTATATAACGTCTTTCAAGCACCTGCTAAAACTGATGCTAGCATGGTTGTGTAATTGATCTAATACAATACGACTCAAGGTGACTAAGAAATTAGTGTTAAGCTGAATCAATAGAAACAATACGTATATTTAATTAAAGGAAGGTTGTTCCAAGCCGAGGCGGCGATCTTGTTTGACAGGTTGGGGAACACTATTGAACTGGGTCAACATATATTCTTTGACCTCTTTCTTGTGCACGAAAATACGTTAAAACAGCAAGGGGCAGGTGGTTTGTAACGGCATGTAGATATATATTTTCATCAAATTGTATAATCCATGCAAACTAATTCGAATCTAAAGTTAATTGATTTTTATTAATTAGTAATATGGTGTGAAACAATATATATAAAATAATGATAAACAAAACTTATTAATTTTTGTAAGTTGTTGGTGGCAATGTGTAGACGTGTCAGCTGTCTGGTCTCAGAGGTAAAGTGTCCACTTGATTATGTTGACCCCTGTTTAAAAATCGAGGGGACAACTGTATACTGTGTCCTCCTCATTGTTAAAGGCGGAGGGGACATATCCCAATCGTCCCCCGGGATAGCCGCCTCTGGTTCCAAGAGGAAGGTCTGATGCACGAGAAAGGTCGATAATCTCGTATCGGAAGCAAGGAAGCTGTAAATCTCCGCAAACAGCAGAGCGTAGAGTTCGGCGAGCAGGCTTACTCAGAACTGGAACATTCAGCTCTTTGATGTATGCCGGTGTCACGATATAAAGTCTTCTTCAAACGCTGTCTGTCTTCAGATCGAAATGATGTCTCGGAGATTCTGTCTCGGAACAAAGTCTCCCACAATGAAAATTAATGGACTCTCCTCTATCTACGGCACTCAGAATCTCCCCTCCTATATTTCAGTTGTCATTTTAGTTTAAATAAGATTTAATAGGTACTGTATTGAATCAAATAACTTCAATGTTTTTATTCGTTGAATTTGATTTACACTAAATGCTTTACAACTTTACGTGACATGATATTATAACAGAACAATAGGATGCTGAGAATGCCTATGCCATAAAATGCATAACGTTGTTATATATTTTAGAAAATGGTTTTATCTAGTAGATATATCACTTGTAAACGTATTGTACGTAACTAAATAACAAACCATTCATAGCCAATGCATATTAATTGCATTAATGTGGTTCCAGATTGCACTAGTTTCTGAATGATTCTGTGATCAGTAATCTCTTTTTCCCAATCACTCATTGTTATCGGCTTTCTGAAACCAGCTGGCTACATGTATAGCCTGGCTGTGATTAATTGAGGATTATGCCTACCATTCAACCGATATTAGGTTACTCTACTGGCCATTTATTATTATTAGCTTCAAATTGTATCAGGTTAGGTTGCCACCTGGTATAAATAGCTAAAACCAATGAATAGAAATGATTGGCTGGCTTCCTGATGGGAGCTAGCACCAGCTTTTCTGTGATTCTTTGAAGATGCGGTTTAGGTCTATCATTCAATTGGTATGAAGTGAATCAACGGATGGCCATTGTTGCCCTGTTTATCTTGTCATCATCATCATCGTCATCATCATCATCATCATCATCATCATCATCATAGTTATTATTATCATCATCATTACCAGTTGTGTGCGCGTTACCGTTTCCACAACTCTTCTCTAACCGTTCCGGTCCTGGGATAATCTCCAGACTGAGTGTAGCCCGAAGTTCTGTGGACCAAAGATCCGCCTTTGCCATCTGGGACCATGTGTGTTTTGGCCCTTCGACCAGTCTCTTCCAGCTCCTTGGAGGATCGGAAATCAGGGCCCGGAGCGTCCTAGCGTGGTCCTGCCTGTGATCACACCGTGTGAAGTGCCCAAACATCCGTAGTCTGATCATCTCCGAGACTGTCCCGTGCGCCTGAAAACTTCTGCATCTGCGACATAGTTGGAAGTCGCAGGATTCTTCTCAGATACGACTGTTGGAAGGATCGGGTTCTGCACTCTGAGCACTGTGAATGTCAGATCTCAGTCCCATTAAGGAGCAAGACGTTAGCAGGCCAATTTCAGTGTCTAACTGAATGTTAATATGTTAATTATTAGTAATCTTGCTGCTAAAATTATACTACCGCTCGTTAGCAGCTGCGACTCAATACTCAAAAGCAGTGCTTTTTTCTAGAAAAAAGGTTCCGGAACGGAACAATAGGTTCCGGAACGGAACAATTATGGACGGGCTAAAATCCCGAGAAAAACGGGGTTGGGGTTGGGTTTGGGAGGGGTCTCAATAAACACTGAAAACAGTTCAAAACACTGAAATTAAATTAAAATAACTAAATTATTGTTTTTATTATTAAAATAAATAAATTACTTTTCAGGAGCTGAAAAAAGTGCCGGAACAGCGTTCCGGCTGAAAAAAAGCACTGCTCAAAAGACTCATCAGCAGCTCTGTGTAATTGTTGCTCTGTGTAATTGTATTTGTACACTGACAGTTAGAAAGCATCACTTCAAGAATAAACGAAGAACAACCTGTTGTTCCTTGTCTTCCTTCCTTGTGACGTTCATTCAGTAGCCTACTTTGAGATATTCTGGTCTGCAATTAACTCGGCTGTAATTAATATTCCGATTAAAAGCTGCCTATTGTCTTCTTCTCTGCCAAGGGTGATGATGATTGCTACAGTCGATGTCGTCATAAGTCATCGCTTGTACAATGAAAACATACGGATGATGAGGGTGGACGACGGAGCGAAAGCACCGCTTCTGCTTTTACTATAGACTTGGTTTTTGTTTCGTCGGCCTACTATATGTGGCTTCTGTTGTTCAGTTTCTGATACGTTTGCGATTGCTATCCGTGCGACTTCCGCCATTCAGTGATGGACCGTTGATTTCAGAGCTCTGTCTCTACGCTGCTCGACCCCTCAGCACCTGCATGATTTCCTCATACAGCCTACGCATGTGCTGCAGTGGTGTGTTGTTATAGTGTGCCTGACTTTACCCGCAGCGGTCGCATTTCAAATCGCAGCTCTTATGAGTGAATAGAGTGATTCCTGCTAACCGTAAGAAAAGAGTTGTCGACATTTTTCATTAGGCGTATACCCAAAGTCTGTGAAATACTGAGAATAGTCTTCATGGATCCTTAAGCTTCAGTTAATTTTTCAATCTCTGTTCTGTTTTTATTTTCTTTTAGGCCTACCTTTGTACGCTATCGGTCATATTTGGGTCTACCGTTTGCTAAAAAAAAATAAGTGGACGGCATGAACAATGTGAAATTGAACCTCCTTTGATGCTGTGTTGCCAACCATTTTTGTAGATTGGTAGTGTCTACCAATCTACAAAAATGGTTCAAGACTGAAGTTCTCATGCAGTGGATGTTTGTATATGCTTGGTTTCTATTTACATCATTATTATTCATTCAATGATTGATGATTAGGTCGGCCAGGGAGGTCTATACTCTCATAATACAAATTCTTCATTAAAGGCTAATCTCTTACTTAAAATAAACAGCTTACCGAATCCTCATGAGAACAGATCTTGTCATGATCCGTTCTTATGAGGATGAATGAACTTAATGCGTCATTCATAATTGACTCCAGAATTCGAATCACGAATATTTTTTTTTAAATCACTCAAAAGCCTTGCGCAACTTGTTTTGGAAGAGTTGTTCTAGAAACCGTTTTTTGAAAGCCAATAATACTATAAGAGCAACCATCCTTTGAGAAATGCTGCTCATCGAACTTCGCATGAGACGAGGTCTTATACAACGCATAGCCTGTAGCTGCAAAGTACTTTGTTCAGGCGAGAATTGCATTGGCTGCTATCAGCGTCGTCCGTCCTAACCAGCGACTGACAAGAGCGTCATTTATTATGAGGTTCTGCTTCCGTCCATGACGGAGGAGACCCAGCTGGAGTTTCTGACACCACAGCCGGAAAGTCAATTCGTTATAATCGCTAATGCGTTCGACGACAAGATTCGATTATTAAGCGGAGTCTGAGGTCGTCGATCCGATTGCGATGGTCGCCGGCAGCTAATGTTGTTATTAAGCGATTTCGGTTGAATCCGAATGAGCAGAAGCGATATATATATATAGACGACGTGGCAGATTCAAGGACTTTATCGCTGACGGCACGAGAACTTCACCTCCTGATCAGTAAATCTTCGGATTGGTCGCCTGCTCTGTGTCCACATGGCTTTCTGCCACCTGTGTCCAGGACCGTGAACAGCAGGAGGACACGAAGAGGATGAAGAGGAGAAGAAGATGGTGGAGGACGATTACGAGGAGGATCGCGAGAAAGAAAGACCGGGTTGGCTGTCTTAGGTGCAGCCCTTCGACGTAAGGGAGACTTAGCGAATCGGAGAGAGACACCGACAGTAATGACGGCTAACAGTCGGTCTCTCTCTCTGGTTGTCTGCAAAGTCAAATGGAATGATCACATTTAGACGAAGAAGCGGAGAATATGAGCAAGAGGAAAAGCAAAGTAAGATATAGGAAAGAATAGATAAATAGGGAAATGCGTGACGAGATGGGATTGGAGAGAGAGACAGAGTGACAGACAGAGAGAGGCAGGGAGACAGAGAGAGAGAGACAGAGTGACAGACAGATAGAGGCAGGGAGATAGAGAGAGAGGAAGAGAAAAACACCGAATAAAGAGGTAGGAAGGCAGAGCGATATGAAGTGTCTGTAAGACAGTAAGAGTCTAGTGCATATATGTGTACGTGTATGCGTGTGTTTGTTTGTTTGTTTGTCTGTTTGTTTCTGTGCTTTGCTGTGGGTGTCAGCATAGGAAAAACGACTGAAACAATGCAGGACGCGGTTGTTTTTCGCCTAAAAATTGAGCCTATATTTCTCCATATACAATTATACATATGTGCAAAACTGATATTTTAACCAAAGAGCACAAACTAGCCAACGAATCTTCTACGTAGAATATCAATTGGTAAGAAGAGGTAAATGTGCCAGGAGATGGGAGTAGAATAATACTTTGCCAAACAAATCTTACATGCAGTGTCGATTTCATTAAAGAGTAGTTTCATGAAATATAGCTACACGATCGCTCAGATGTGCTACAGAAAGAGACCACATTCATCTTCCAGACGCATCCAGATTGTTTACGACCAGGACATGCTACGGAATACAACTATGCGCTGGAATCTCTGTTTCTGTTACGGCCACCAATCAAAACGACTCTCTAGCCTCATCTCGTGGAAATCGATTGAATAAGACACGTATCACGAATGATTTGCCGAATTCATCCATCCATCCAAATTTCAAATTATTTAACACGACATTCCATCTGATTGTCATCCTTCCAACCACACGACCACCTTTTCTGTCACCCACATATCCATCCATCCACCCGTCCATCCATCCGTTCATCCGTCCGTCCGTCCGTCCGCCCGTCCGTCCATCCATCCCTCCATCCATCCGTCCAATCATCTATCTATCCATCCAACCACCTATCCACCGATTCACTCATACACTTAAATATCTATCCGTCCGCCCGCCAACCCACCCAAACCAACACCCACCCACTCACCCACCCACTCACCCACCCACTCACCCACCCACTCACCCACCCACTCACCCACCCACTCACCCACCCACCCAGTTGGTTGTGCTTTATCTAAGCTACACGACTGCATACCTACCATACAGCTTCCCGTGTTAACAACTGCACAGCGTTGAACAGATAAATTAACTGTCGAGTGCTTATCTTTATCATAGACAGTCAGCCAACAAATAACAGATATGGATTGGCGAGAAAGTGGATTATCTGCGGCTGTTCAACGAACAATTACCGTTAACAACTCCGGATAACTGAATGTTATCACACTGTCATATAAATGTATTAATCTACCTCCGAAACTCCTCTTAACTAAGCAAGGGTATACATCTATACAATTAAACTTACGAACTGTTTCGTCACAGACAGGTCAAAAACATTTCAAATCATCTCAAGACACACTTTTTATACCTGCTACATTGCCATGGTTACCTTCTAAGGTTCTTAGAATACGCTTCACAAATAGCCAGATACATACGTACACACATACGTACGTACGTACGTACATACATACATACATACATACATACATACATACATACATACATACATACATACATACATACATACATACATACATACATACATACATACATACATACATACATAGTCACCCATTACATACATACATACACACATACATACATACATAGTCACCCATTACATACATACATACATACATACATACATACATACATACATACATACATACATACATACATACATACATACATACATACATACATACATACACACATACATACATACATACATACATACATACATACATACATACATACATACATACATACATACATACATACATACATAGTCACCCATTACATACATACATACACACATACATACATACATAGTCACCCATTACATACATACATACATACATACATACATACATACATACATACATACATACATACATACATACATACGTACGTACATACATACATACATACATACATACATACATACATACATACATACATACATTCAGTCTTCCTGGTCGTGTCACTTGTGCCAGAAGAACGGGACATTCGTGTCTGCGAACAAATCGGAACAACGAGGATTGTGACGTGTGAAATTAACTTCTGCGACGGAATCCATCGTTTGACGAGTTCGCTTGGCCAGCATCATCATCACCATCATCACCAGCAGCAGCAACAGCAGCAGCAGCATCCTTCCAGTCAACCCACCCACCCGCCCACCGACCGTCCGACCGCCAGAGGTGATCGATAAACATGTCAGATTAATTTTTTTCCCGTGATCGATAATCTCTCTCTCTCCTTGAATTCGATATCTCAACTATTGGCTCATAAATCTCCTCGGATCACGTGTTGTTCATGCCTGTATCCAACGACTTTTTGGTGACATTCGACAGAGAGCCGTGACCTTTAGTTTAACACTGTGTGCCCCCAATGCTCAAGAAATTCTCCCCAGTTGTTTCCTTCGAACTGAACAGATTTACGGAAATACAGACATTTCGCTTTAAGACAAAATTAATGCCTCAAAAACTCGTAGAACCAGTGCTTCAGTAAAGTGCCTTACAGCAAAACAATAGCACAGGAAACGTATTAATCAAGCACAAAATTTATGTGTATTTATATACGTATGTTTTTGTATGTAGGATTGTAGGTATCTATGTATATATATGTATGAATGTATGTATGTAGGTAGGTTAGGTAGGTAAGTAGGTAGATAGGTAGGTAGGTAGGTAGATAGATAGGTAGGTATTTAGGTAGGTATTTAGGTAGGTAGGTAGGTTGGTAGGTAGGTAGGTAGGTAGGTAGGTAGGTAGGTAGGTAGGTAGGTAGGTAGGTAGGTAGGTAGGTAGGTAGGTAGGTAGGTAGGTAGGTAGGTAGGTAGGTAAGTGGGTATGTAGGTAGGTAGGTAGGTAGGTGGGTATGTAGGTAGGTAGATAGGTAGGTATACGTGGGCTTTTATAGAACGCATTTCTGAGAACCTCTCAGAAACGTTGTTCACATGACTGTCTAAGAGATTTAGATAGGTTCGTCTTGACAAACGAAGAGAATGTTACTTGGGTCGAGTTAACAGAAATAGTGCGAATGTTCACAGGAAGACTATTCCGGAGGAAGGGATCTATGCAGGCAATTGTGCGCTGTTCACATCAATCACATGCTAATTTGTGGAAGCCAGGAACCTGCATATCTCCTAGGGCAGTCGAACGAAAGCGATTAAAAGACCGGATTGTGCACCAACCGGAAACAAACAACTCTCGCACATATGTGTGTGTCTGTGTGTGTGTGTCTGTGTGTGTGTCTGTGTCTGTCTGTGTCTGTCTGTGTGTCTGTGTGTGTACCTGTGTGCCGGAAGCGGAGCCGACAGACGATGCCGACCCAGGAGCAGGATCTTGAATTTGATTCTTTCCTCAACAGGAAGCCAGGGCAGCCTACCTCTCATATGCCGCAACCATTATCTTGCCTGCATTTAATGAGTCAATGACTATAGCATAAATATGACCACTTGACAGAGACCTGGACGACCTTTCTAATTAAGGCTGCGATAACTAATTGGCAAGTTCACTTAACAGAACGAAGTCGAAATCTGAAGTAGAATTAATAGGTCACCATGGGGGTCTATTCCGTGTCGCGCTTCATCTCTATTCTTACGATTATTGGTCGAGCATGCTGATGGGACTCCGTGCAAAGATCCCAGATAAGCTGTTTTCTAGCAATCAATTTCTCTCTGTCACCGACAGAATTAAGATTTTGTTTGTTTATTCTTTCAGTTTTAGGATATGGTACTTGCGCAATGTGGGAAGTATATGTTCTGTGATCGTTGTATACACCTTGGGATTTGTCGATTGTCCATGTTACTCAACAAGACATTGGAGCCCTACTTTCTTGAGGGCAACACCCTCTTAACTGTTTAATGAATTACGCATATCAAACCATTGTCAGGATGTCAGTTGCGGCTCTAGTCTGGGCTGTTAGGTTGTGCGTCACCAAAGGCCGCCTCCTAAGGATCCCAGTGACTATCGTTAAGCAGTTCTTGAAATATTAGATTATCCACTTCAGGCATCAGCCATTAGCAGAGAAATCAATAGATATCTATTTTTCAATTTCGTTGCCTTGATCGTGATAAGGGTGACAAGCGACGACAGGAATACAATTCGTCTATGGGTGAGTAGAAGTTATCAGGCGACCAAGAGCGAATGCATTGGCCTTCCAACGCAGAATCAGATTCAACGGATCATATGAGATTGGCAATTAAACGCAGCTCACGGCAACCGATAAAGAACCGTCGTTGGTCGACGACGCAGAGGGTCGACTTTTGCTGCTGTTTGGACCCCGTTTAGGAATATATATTATGAAGGTCGTTTGACGGATGACGTCGTTAGCCTTCTCATCTTACACTCGTCCGCTCTGTCTGTCTGTCTCTGTCTGTCCCTCTCTTTGTGTGTGTGTCTCTGTCTCTCTGTCTCTGTCTCTCTGTCTGTCTCTCTGTCTGTCTCTGTCTCTCTCTGTCTCTCTCTGTCTCTCTCTGTCTCTCTCTCACTCTCTCTCTCTCACTCTCTCTCTCTCACTCAATCTCTCTCTCTCTCTTTCTCTCTCTCTCTCTCTCTCTCTCTCTCTCTTTCTCTCTCTCTCTCTCTCTCTCTCTCTCTCTCTCTTTCTCTCTCTCTCTCTCCCTCTCTCTCAACAGGCAAAAGCACGATGCTGAGCTATGGCTGTACTATATATAGACCGAGGGACAAAGAGGTCAGGTCGATCCAAAGAGCATAGAGGACGAAGTGAGGCGGCCGAGATGGATCGACGAATAGAGTCACAAAGGTAGGTTGGGCTTGACCCAAGAACACTCTGTAAATCAGAAAGAGAATTTTGAACTGAATGCGGGCAGTAAGGGGGAGCCAGTGAAGGTGTTCAGTCATATAGGTTGAGATGTGGTAGAAGCAACGGAGACGGGCAATCAGGCGGGCAACTGCATTTAGCAGCGATTGAAGAGGATAGAGGCGGAGTTTAGGAAGGCCAACAAGACAATGTTGGAGTAATCAATACGCGAACAGATGAAAGCGTGAACAATGGAAGTGAACACTGGAGAAGAGACTAATAGCTCGGAGTCGCCTGAGGTGATAGTAGCAGGACTGAGTAAGATTAGGGATATGTTCAGTGAACGACGGAGTGCTATCAAGAATAGCGTCCAGGTCACGAACACTGCCTACGCCTGGAACTCCGATTAAATCTGTTCACGAGTCCTTCAGCACCAAAAGCAGAAGCATCTGCGGATGTCCGCTGCCTCAGCAACCGTTGCTTCAGCAGCCAGATTCACGCTCTGATTCGTCAAATATTCATGCCTGGCTTCATCGCCCCTGGAAGCAATCGCTCTCAACAGACGAGAAGGCAAGGACGATAGATAAGTCCCGATGACAAGCGGCATTTCTCTGCTACTCCTCCGACTCCACCCACAACTCCACAACTCACACTTGCCCTCAAATGACAAAACGCCCCACGTATATCTCCGTAAATACATGTATGTATGTAGGCCTATGCTCTTCCGAGAGTTAAATATATTATATGTATATATGACATGCAGCTGGATGCAGCCTTATACATGATACGTGTGTTTATATACAGGCTAAACATTGTGAGTCGTGAAGCTATTTGTTTTCGTTAGGTTTTGTTTGTTTTCATTGGGTTTAAGGGTCCGTATATATATATATATATATATATATATATATATATATATATATAAGTTTATGTGTCTGAGGTTTCCGTCAACAGATGCTCATAATAATCACCTAAAAGGAATTCCTGGTGTTTGTTTGGGGCGTCAGGGTGTGAAGGCATCGGGTTGAGTTGTCCATGCATGTGG
The DNA here is from genome assembly GCA_963556255.1 of Allolobophora icterica. Taxonomy (NCBI): domain Eukaryota; kingdom Metazoa; phylum Annelida; class Clitellata; order Crassiclitellata; family Lumbricidae; genus Allolobophora; species Allolobophora icterica. The sequence goes on from OY744607.1 coordinate 58,769,866, forward strand.
TGGACTGACTTCATTTCAGAAGTAGTACATTTTTTACGACGTGCAATACTTTCACCATCACTATGGACAATGATATCATCGCAAAGACGATTTCATTTACCATTGTGTATGATTTCAATTGTGATGATTTATGATTTCATTTATCATGATGTTCGATTCAATAAAATATCATTCAGCTCAAAGTGCACATTTGATCTTCTGCTTACGATAAGTCGCATCTGTTTTCATCAGTAGGACCGCTGTGTAAGGTACACCTCACCGAGGCGCTAT
>OY744607.1:58780135-58860921 GCA_963556255.1 Allolobophora icterica
TGACCTTCCAGCGACGGTGACACCGGTCAGTTGTCCCGTTTATGGCAGAGTTCGCAAGTGGAATCCCAGATTATTGGTTTGACAGTCAAGCCAGCTAATCACTAGACAAACAGCTAACTGCCACTCCTCATTTTGGGGACACAGTGGCCGACTGGTTGAAGCGCTCGCCTTGTAACGAGGAAAGTACGGGTTCGAGGCTGAGACGGACAGTGTGCAGAGGGACCGTGAACAAGTATATCGCCCACTCACAATTGCTCAGCGCCATCGATTGATACTTGGTCATTAGATAGTGACGCTCAATAAATAAATAAATAAACAAATATATAATAATAATAATAATCATCATTAGCAGCAGCAGCAGCATCACAGATTATAGTGCAGCCCTAATTCAACATCCAGGTCAAGTCAGGTCAGGTCAGAAAACTAGCGAAACTTGGTCTCCTTTACATAGGTATACGTGATATTGGGTGTACATTTAGTTCAGTTCGTTAAAGGACTGTAGTGCAATGGGTGAATGAATGAGTTATACAGCAATGGGTGATTGGTTAGTTGACGTTGTTAGTTACACCATATAGGGAGATTGCGTGTGTGTGTGTGTATATATATACATACATATATATATATGCATATGTAGGTCAGAAATTAAGTCGATCTGGCTTTTTTTAAAGAATACCTACGAAGTCTCAAGTGATACGTCAACTGCATCGCGTGGGATTCAGCCATATGTCTTAGCCGCAGATCGGAAAATCATCCGTGGGCCATTATACCCGGCGGTGGAAGAGGCGGCCATCCGTCCGGAAGATCCGGGGCTCAGCTGTTCGTCCGATGGAACAAGACGAATCACTTCTCCAGGCTTCAGAGGGTCTTACTGACCGATAAAACCTTAACCCGTCTCTGCCTAACCAGCTGCGACTGATCACGGAGCCACTAGGCGTTCTAAATTAATTTACGTAGCGCTCGTATCATCGCCGGGATTAGACGTCGAGTTCCGCATTCTTGTCTTCAGCTTGCGTGTGTCGTATCTGCGTAATCGGAGTCAACGTCTTTCTGTTAACGAGTTTAGTTTCGTCTCAGTCTATGCACTGACAATCTCTTCATGTTGTTGTTGGACTCGGAAGCTTGCTTAACACTTTGACGACGGGTGTGTACTGTGTACTAAACGTGACTGGAAATCCAATGCAGCTCGTCAATGAAATGCCAAGAAACGTTGCGCTTTGTTCTGTTTTACTTCTCATTGCATTCAATGCTTGTTCGAGAATTCTGCTATGGTTAGTTTTTATTAATGAAAACAAATGTGACAAAGGACACAAGAAACAAATTTACTCAAACCACAAACTAAGGTTAAACCTATGAATTACGCAGTTACTATTGCTACTAATTAGTAATTTAATGACTTTACCTTCCTATGATCCTGTGCTAGCCAATGAGCAATTTCATGACTTTACACGCGAATGTCCATATGCTATCCACTGAGATGTTTAATGACTTTACGTGCATTTGTCCCTATGCTATCCCATGAGCTATCTGCTGAATTTACATGCATTTGTCCCTATGCTATCACATGAGCTATCTGCTGAATTTACATGCATTTGTCCCTATGCTATCCCATGAGCTATCTGCTGAATTTACATGCATTTGTCCCTATGCTATTTCATGAGCTATCTGCTGAATTTACATGCATTTGTCCCTATGCTATCCCATGAGCTATCTGCTGAATTTACATGCATTTGTCCCTATGCTATCCCATGAGCTATCTGCTGAATTTACATGCATTTGTCCCTATGCTATCCCATGAGCTATCTGCTGAATTTACATGCATTTGTCCCTATGCTATCCCATGAGCTATCTGCTGAATTTACATGCATTTGTCCCTATGCTATCCCATGAGCTATCTGCTGAATTTACATGCATTTGTCCCTATGCTATCCCATGAGCTATCTGCTGAATTTACATGCATTTGTCCCTATGCTATCCCATGAGCTATCTGCTGAATTTACATGCATTTGTCCCTATGCTATCCCATGAGCTATCTGCTGAATTTACATGCATTTGTCCCTATGCTATCCCATGAGCTATCTGCTGAATTTACATGCATTTGTCCCTATGCTATCCCATGAGCTATCTGCTGAATTTACATGCATTTGTCCCTATGCTATCCCATGAGCTATCTGCTGAATTTACATGCATTTGTCCCTATGCTATCCCATGAGCTATCTGCTGAATTTACATGCATTTGTCCCTATGCTATCCCATGAGCTATCTGCTGAATTTACGTGCATTTGTCCCTATGCTATCCCATGAGCTATCTGCTGAAGTTACATGCATTTGTCCCTATGCTATCCCATGAGCTATCTGCTGAATTTACATGCATTTGTCCCTATGCTATCCCATGAGCTATCTGCTGAATTTACATGCATTTGTCCCTATGCTATCACATGAGCTATCTGCTGAATTTACATGCATTTGTCCCTGTCCTATCTAATGAACTATCTACTGACGTACATGCAGATTAAACCACCGATCTGAAACCGAATCTGATCATACCTTCCCCTCGCCTATATTCTTTTTGACTGAGCGCCTGTGAGTATTCCCAGATTGAACTATTTTTGGCGCTGATGCAATAATTATTCCGTGAATGCGATTACGATTGTTTATGAACTCTGCTTTGGCCATGCAACAGACTTTCCACAGCCGACACGACGTGTCGTTTTTAATCGCAATCGGCGATCGCCTGCCTTGACTAATCAGCTCGCTGTATTGGCCAGGACAAGGCCTTACATCACCGATTGCCGTTTAGACCTGAATGTTTCATAGACTATGTGCATGCAGTGTGCTGAAGGATATCTTAAGATTTCTAAGAGCATGCCTTTTGAAGCGGACCTCTAATGTCCCTCCGGGTCTCAGGCGCAGCAGTAAAGAAGGAAACAGGAAGTCTAAAGAACCAGGTTATTCTTCGCCAGAGACGTCATACAGGAAGTAATCGCTCTCCTTCTTCTTCTTCCCCCGTCCCTCTCTGATTACTCCAGTCCGTTTCTGTCTGTCTGTCTATCCTCGTCTGTGTGTCTGTCTCTTCCTATTCGTCTGGCCATCTGTCAGTCCATATGGATCTGTCTATGGATGAAAAGACGCGGATGTCACGTTGCGCATAAATAAACTGGAAATGAAATCGGAGAGAGACAGATGTCCAGTTATCTCCGAAGAGTCTCTGTCTGTGCTCAGGTTCTTTCTGATTAGAGATGCAGGAACACCTTCGCCACCTATAGCTCAGAGTCAGAACCCGAACCGTTGCGCGCAATAAATGCAATAAACATACGCAACTATGTTCGTATACTCACCAGCGCGGAGATTCTTCTGTGTGTAGATTCATTGGCCTAGAAATCCGGTAACAGTATCTAAAGGATTGCAACGTCATGTTTGAGCCTACATCGATGAGAGGTAGAAGAACTTGATCTTGGTTTGTCGTGCTTCGTGCAGCCCAGGTAAACATCTCCAATATCAACAACAACAGCAAGAAGAGTTTCATGATTAATATTGATGACCCGTCGTGCCACATGTGGTGTCCTGCTGTAGGTCATACATGTAGGTTATGTATCTAGGAAAATTTTACAGCGTTTTCTAAGAACTGGAAGCTCTTCGTTACCATAACTGATCCGAGTTCATTTAATGCGTCGAGTTCCTCTGCGAGCGAATAGCGTTTGGTGGTGATTGTCTAGCGAAGTGACAGCATTTCTTAAGTCTTCCTATTGCATTCCAAGCCACGAATAAACTCTCTTCGGAGCGTCGGAATTCTCCTACGTACTTGAGAAGTAACTTGTTTTGAGGAAAGGTCTATAGCAATGGCATTAGCTCTAGGTAGGCTATAGCTGCAGGAGATAACTCACAAGCACTGATGACACGCACCGTAATTTAAGAAAATGGGTCATCAACTCCATTGTGTATTGATTAAGCGCGACTCTCTAATGACTAAGGATCAATCGATGGCGCTGAGCAATTGTGAGCGAAGGACTTGCTCAAGTTGCCTACATAGCAACCATATCAGGAGAGGCTCGAACTTGCACTCTCCGCGTTACAAGGTGAGCGATCTAACCAATGGGCAAGCGTGCCGAAGTAGCCGTTATTAGTCTAAATTTAAAGCTACCAAAGACATTGCTCATTTATAAGGCGTCACGGGTTTTTGTTTCCGGTGCCAAAGATATTACCATAATGTAATAAAAATTTCAGGAGACCCTAAAGAAATGTGTGACCTCTTCCAACGTCTTGCAATTACCACTCAACGCTTCAATGCCGTTGGTTGCCATCCGTGGCACTTTTGCTCAGCCGTAACCTGACGAGAAATCACCATTCCAGAAGAGCTTTATTGTCTCAATACAATATTTTAATAGCCTTATGGATCATTTCTACCTCGTGTTAAAAAGTGATAGTAATACATTGCTTCGCTGCTTGGTCTTCTTCTTCTACAAGTCGGCCGGCTCATCACCCGTTGATGTTGATCGTATGCCTGACTATATATCTCCATTAGTTTCTGTCCTGGTCTCTATAAGTTGAGCCTGTGCAGATCCGTCTCGTACCTGTCCCTGAGGCCAGTAAGCCATTCTCTGCTTTGTCTACCTATGATCTCTTTTCCATCCATCATTTAAAATGGCCGTCTAGGTGTCATCCATCCTATAAATGTGTCAACAGAAATTAAGATTCCTTTCCATTACTTGCTGCCCGATATTTCATGTGCACGCAACTCATTTCGTAACTCGTCGTTAGTGATCTCGTGTTCCACCTGATGTGCAAAATCTTTCTGTAGCATCTCATCTCAAATGTCAAAAGTTTGTCCTTCTCTAGTCTGTGTCGTGCCCATTTTCTCGTTCGCGTGTAGTAGAACAATGAACATGCATGTTCTGATTATATTCATTTTGGCGTGTACCTAAACACTAATCTCTCTCTTCTCTCCAGCATCATTGAAACCCACCATTGCTTTTAGTCTCCTCTTGGGTACAGTTGTTTATCCCAGTCAGCGGGCTTCCCAGATTTACAAATTCACCTACAATATCGATGTTTGTATCACCTGCTTCCTAGAAATTGTGCTCTCCACAGCAACCAAATGCCATGAGACTGTATGCATGTACGTACTACGTACGTATGCATGTATTTGTGAATGTACGTATATATATACATAATATATGCGATTATGCGTACATCAAAGCATCTATATGGCGTTTTGTAAGAACCGCACTAAAGCTCTGATAATCTGAAATCTAACAGAAAACGAGTTTCGATAGAATGGGTATGACAAACGTGTCCTACCAGAAGCGTCTTTGTGTTGAAGAAGACAATCTCTGGGCTGACGCACAGGAGGATTCAAGATAGTCAAGAGGACGCACCTAGTGACCTTATCGGGCGATTGAAATAAGAAATGGAAGCTTGGAGTGTTTGGGATGACAGTGCAGAGACGAAACAGCGTCTCTGTATTGCCATCGCCATTCGTCCTATAAGCACTAAGAGATAACGTCGGAATCTGTTCTCTCGACGAATCTAGGTCACGCTGACTCAGCACTTCTGAGTCAAGTGCATCGAAAAACTAACGAATGAATAATTGAATGAATAAATTAATGAATTAGCGAAGAAATAAATGAATTTATGGATGGATGATTGGATGAAAAAACGACTAAATGAATGACTCAATGAATGAACGATTGAGCAAATGAACGATAGAAGGAATGATTAATTTTAATGAACGAAGTATTGAACTAAGAAATCAAGAAAAGAATGAATACATGCGTGCACGAATTAACAAATGAATAAATAATTACCGGAATGAATTAATCGATCGATCAGTAAGTCAATCAATCAACCATTCAATGAATGCAGAATGAATGAATGCAGAATGAATTAATTAAAAATCGACCAGAGGTTGATGAAGGGAGCGAAGGAGTCTCCTCATCGGACGAACTCAGCTAAACATGGTCGACGCTTAGTCCATCGTTATCTCACTTTTCACCTCATATCTTTCAATATCGGATTCTCATCTCTCAGTTCTGTATCGTTTCTTTGAACCAGCGTTCTTGTTATTCGTATCGAAATGCAATTCCATTCGTATCTAAACGGCGATCTGGTTCGTCTGACCCCAACTGTTGACCCATGAGCCATTAGACTCTGACGAACGACGATCCTGCCATTGCCTGATGCGGGCGCTGCGTTGGGTGTCTGCTTATTGAACACAGTCATTGTTTCACTTCCCTTCAGGGATGAGGAAGGAGTTTGGTATTTCGAAAAGTACAAAGGGAAATTCTTATGTAAATTGATTATCGTTTTAGCATTTCAGTGAATGTTCTTGAACAGAAACAACTGAAACTAATAACTGAGCATGTAAGAACATATTATACTGATCATCTATTTCACGTGTTTTATCAACATCTGCATATTGCTACATATATATATATATATTAGTCCCGTCTTCCTCTGTCTTAGTTCCCTTTTGTCTCCTGCTTCCTATTGCTACTTATCTGTCTGTATGTATCCTTCAACCCTCTTACCTTCCTTCTACTGCTGCGTTCTGCTTTCTCTGCCTTTGAGACGGACCTGTCTCGACGTTCTCGATATTGAATCACGGAAATCTAATGCGTTAACTTGCGAATATCGGACTTCCTCATTCTCCCTCCGTCTGTCTGTTTGTCTGTCAGTCTGTCTGTCTGTCTGTCTGTCTGTCTGTCAGTCTGTCTGTCTGTCTGTCTGTCTGTCTGTCTGTCTGTCTGTCAGTCTGTCTGTCTGTCTGTCTGTTTGTCTGTCAGTCTGTCTGTCTGTCTGTCTGTCTGTCAGTCTGTCTGTCTGTCTGTCTGTCTGTCTGTCTGTCTGTCAGTCTGTCTGTCTGTCTGTCTGTCGCATTCTCAATGAGAAAGCGGATGATGCATCCACAGAATACATAATGACGAACCGTGCAGCTGACATTTTGTTTTTGCTGAGTGTGCAGTCTAAGACAATCCCCAGACGGCAGCTAAGTCCGATGGGTTCCAGACACAGCTCAGTGCGTCAGTTACATAACGACACGGCAACAAGCCCACGTGGGAAGGAGGGAGGGATTGAGAGAGGGAGGCGGTTGCAGAGACAGGCGATGACTCAAAGCATCTGCAGACAGCAAATCAAAACGGTGACACACATCGATCATTGGTTGATCGCAAATCAATCAAGCGTATCGAGAAAGCACCCGAAACAACAGACCTAGTCGTAGAAGAGCGAAATTGCTCTAAATAATTGTACGGTCACTTTATGTTAGTTCACGGTTCAACGACACGCATGAACGAATTTTGCATGCATTTAATCGAAACATTGTGATTCCATCCAAGCGTTTCAATACACTGAATAATTGCAAATAGTACGGTTGAGTGATATTCTGTCCAGTACAAACCAATCTTGTTTGGCTTTATCCATGCATGCCCAGGCCAGTAAAGACTAGTAACTCCTAGTCTGTTCTAGACGATTGCAGTTCATTGTCGACTTTTTCGACCTTAGAATTCGAAGCCTTGGAGCTTAGAATATGTCTGGAATGCAGTGGAATTGAGTTTCTGTAGGATTAACGAGGCTCGTCAATTGGGGTTACTTCGATATAAAAGGGACTGAAAGACCGCTTCACAGAGATCATTAATCGAAGGCTAGAACTGGCACACCGACGGACAGCACTACAGAAGCAGACAGAGAACCATCACATGCACAGACTCAGACAGACATACACTGATGCAGACACATACATGGAAGTATAGCAACAGAAACTGTCACAGATACAAGATCGTACTCAGGCATACACAATATATATACACACATAAATACACACAGATTGCACAGAGATACATACACATCTAACGACATTGACAAAGGCAGATATATTAGACAGTTGTTTGACTCGTTGAAGGCCATCGTAATTGGAGTCTGGTTCAGCGGCGGCAAGGACGATGCATGGGTCAATTGTTAAAGCACGAGATCTGCTGGAATCCGTATCATCGTGGAGCCCAAGGAGAAACTGCTCTGCACTTGGCCCTTCCAATTGGTCCTTCCATTTTGCCCTTTCAATTGGTCCTTCAATTGGCCCTTCCACTTGACCCTTTCCATTGGTCCTTCCACCTGGCCCTTCCACTTGGCCCTTTCCATTGGTCCTTCGACCTGGCCCTTCCACTTGGCCCTTTCAATTTGCCCTTTCAATTGGCCCTATCAATTGGCATCTCCACTTGGCCCTTCCACTTAGCCCTTCCACTTGGCCCTTCCACTTAGCCCTTCAGATGCTTCCAAAGGACCCTCCGACGTTCCTCGGCATAGCACAGGTCCTGCTCCAGGTCCACCCAAATATAGCCGTCTACCTCCTCAAATCAGAAGAATACTATATGGTGAGTGGCAAGATAGGGATAACTAGATGAATGGATTATAGGATGAATGAAAGGACGGACGGACGGATAGATGAATGGATGAATAGATGAAAGAATGGATGATTAGTTGGATGTCTGCATAGATGGGTGAATGGATGGCTGGATGAATGGATTGCTGGATTATTAGCTGGATGAATGGAAGAAAGAAAGAACGGATGGATGAATAGATGGATGCATAGATGATGATCGAAAGAGCAGGCGATCGGGAGGGAGCCTGGAAGGTTAGACAGACGCAGAGGCAAACAGACAGACAGACGGATAGATGGATGAAATTGTTAATGTCCTCAGAGTTGTTATTATTGTAATGAAGAAGGTCATGTGAGTATTCTTCTCTGGTCATACCTAAAAGAAGAACTGTTCTTGGAGAACGACCTTCATCGGGTGCTGAACATAGATTTGGAACGTATTCTTATATCTGACGATTCTGCTCAGTCGTTAACACTATTTCGTGCAGATCTTAGGAATTGCCTTTTCAATTTGCTTACTCACCATTGGCTGCCGGGCTTAACGGACTGTTCATGAGGATATTGACCTGATTACGGCTTGGGGTTGGTGCGCCATCGGCTGATGCCTTGTGCATTAGAGACTGGCGCGATAGAAGCTATTAAATACAATTAGACTCTATAATTAAGAAAGCGTGGACGAATTCGCGTGTAGATGGATGCTAGAATGATGGTAGAAAATATTGGATGAATGATTGCATGAGTTACCGGTAGAATGGGTAGATGAACGTATGCATGGGTGAATTGGTCTATAGGCTCAAATCAGATAGCTCTGTCCATTCGGCTACTGTAGCCTACTCCGGCTGGGCAGAAACTGACAACCAAGGCCTGCATTAGCTATTTGTTCTAGACTATCGGGGTTCGACCAGCAAAGCAGTGGCGGCGCCAGACATTGTTTTTAACCAGGGCAAAGCTAGGCCAGTCGTACAAGTGACCAGTGCAGAGGACGATTTTTGCCCCGAACACATTCTGGGCAGGGCAAATATTCTGGCAGGGCAACGACCAGGGGAAAAGCTCTTTTACCAGGGCATTTGCCCTGGCTCGCCCTGGTGTAGCGCCGCCTCTGTAGCAAAGAAGAGCAAAGAAGAGCAGATTCTCCACTTACCGATGTCCAGCGGCCAATACAAATCGTTTCCCATGCTTCAAATTATTTATTTGGATAAACTGGTTCTTCATGTGCGAAATTTTATTGATGATTCTGGTTTTATTGAATTTTCTGTTATGTTCAAGTTTGTGGTTCGGAGTTTTTCTTGCGTTTATTTTGGATTTCATGCGTTTTGGCTGCATGCCACCCAAGCGTAGCCGTCATTTGAATTTGTCGAAACAGTTGCGATCCCCAGACTTGCATATCCCGTCGGCGAACACTGCATGGGCGGCGATCACGGGGGGTTGAGGGGGACATGACCACCACCTTTAAGAGTGGGGGACACGCCATACATTTGTCTCCCCTCCCAAATTTTGAGGAAACACCGAAAAAGGCCAACAAATGTAATTGCGCGTGAGGGTTTTCTCTGCCTTTTTGACTAGATGAGGTAAAAACTTTTTTTGACCAGAAGTGTCCCCCCGAAAAATTCTCAGAAAGTAAGAAGAAATTCCTAAAAAGGATAATTCAATTTTTGTTGGAGATAAATTTCTAAAAAAGGTCATCAAATTTTGGGGGTATGAATTCCCAAAAAAGGTCATCAACCAGACCATGGTAGACTTTGTCCCAGCAACACTGAGGCAGAATCTATGTAATGGTGTCGAGCGTCAATGACGCAGAGGTTCTATGCGACTATAGTCGACCTTCTAGCGACGAAAGAACGACTGTTGACTGCTGCTCCATCGGTTGATGCTTTGCGTATTAGACACCGGCGCCAGAGAAGTTACTAAGTATACGTCAAGTACAGATCATGTGCCTGAGACGTCGAAACAATGCTGCGTCTTTTGCCATCTGCGAGGAGAGAAAATCGGTGAGCGCAACCGTGTGTGGTGGACAGCATGCCCCTCGCTCATGGTTTGAAACATGCGAGAATAATTTAGACCGGCTGTTTAACAAATCGAGCGGCGCGAAGCTGGGGATGGACTGAAGCTAAGGTATTCGAAGCTTCGACAGATTTCCGTGAAAGAATTGCAACCTTTGTTGTATGCGCAGAGGCGTAGCTAGGGGGGCCGCTCCCCCTGAGACCATTTTCCAAAATGTGGAGCCTTTTCACAATTTATTTTATTCCATTCGTTCGAAATTTATTTATTCCAATCGTTCAAAAGACAAGAAATATGCTACCTTGCCCTTAATTAAACAGTAAACATCGGCTTTCAATATTAAAAGAAGAAGAACAATGCAATTGCATAGAATCTTTCGCGTTGACTATAAAAAAAAACTTTGCGATACCAGATGGGCATCCAGGAAATCAGTAGTAGATGCACTCTTGCTGAATTTACCAGCACTAGTAGTTGCCGTGCTGAGAATCGTGGATAGTGAAATTAAAAACTGCACTACTAAACAGTTGGCTGAGGCAAATGGTATATTCTTTTAACATTTTAACGACGATAGTGTACTAAAAGCGACTGGGAAACCAATGCAGCTCGTCGTTAAGGAGTTAACACTTGATACGTTCGAATTCTAAGTTCTTCCAATATTCTGGAAAAAAGTGCTAGAGAAGGCTTTCAGTTTATCCACATAATTAGGCCTATTTACAGAGTAGTAGCACTGAGAGCTTCTTGTTTAATTAAACTATTTGAAAACGATATGAGAAACAGGCAAATGAATTTGAATCTGAGTTTGACTTTGAAGGAATTGAGAATGAAGCAACTGAGCTGGCCTCAAAAATGTGATATTGCTACTGACTATAAGCAAATAGAGTTCGGAAAAGAAAGAAATTCCATGAGGAAATGTTAGTGGATGATGGAATATCTGATTTCAGAAAAAAAATTATGATTATGCGGTTCATGCCAAGTCAGTTAAAGACCGCGGACGCGAATTTTAAGAGTACACGCGTCTCGTGGAAGGGAGTATACGCAAGATGCACAACAATTTCAAGGATAGATTTCGTCATGTGATCTGGCTGTGATGCAGTGATAAGAGAAGGACGTGCAGAGTGAGTTGACATCGTCGGCTTCTGCTCGAGTTCCATACACAATGTAGGGGCCTTTCATCAATTAGCAACGCTCAGATGCTTACCATCGTCAATAGGTGGCCTTGTCGACGGATATTGGCGTCGATTTGATATAGGAGTAACCACACGGTTATTAGATTCTAATAACCGTGTGGTTACTCCTATATAAACCTATAATGGTGCTGTAGGAGTAGTAATATCGGGGGCGCATTATAAATGGTTTGGGTTTTCCAACGGAACAGCCTTTCCCGAGATATAAGCACTTAGTAGGCCCCTAGTTCATCATGGACAGAGTTATCTGTATTGTTTGATGTGGTTGTTCTATATAGATGCGTCATCCCCGGCTGGCCCGAGGTTGACAAATCACTGTCCCAGCTTCCCTCGCCCGCGGTTTGCAAGCGCCCTTGGTGATCCACGGTGATCAGAGGCCCTGGGTGATCCACGGTGATCAGAGGCCCTGGGTGATCCACGGTGATCAGAAGCCCTGGGTGATTCATGGTGATCAGAGGCTCTGATGGAACTGCTCTCTTATAGGAATCCATTGGACACATTTAGATGTTCGAAGTCCTGTGGATCTCATGCCTGGAGAAATTCTAAGTAAGTAAGTAATTCGTTTTCTTGTCTGCAGGTTTTATAACACATCGTTTGATATCTGTTGCTATCACGAGAATGTCTTCCGTTATGAAATCCGTTTGCATTTTCTATCTGGCATTGGCTTCTGTCTGTTAGATATAATTCCTCGGAATTCACGTCCTGGATCCATCCTGCTATGGTAATCAATTATCCCTATCATAGATCTTACTGTTTTTTGCATATGTGTTTACATTAAAGCTGACACAGGTAGCCTGGATACTGTGTGAATCGAGAAATCATCCGATGAATTATTTAGATACTCCCCTGGGCAACAGGGATGACAGATGACAGATGTGGATGTTTTTCCGAGCTATGATTTGATTAAGGAAAATGTTGAACAACAACTATAATACAATTTAGAAATTAATGCGCGCGAACTTTGGCTCATGACGAGTCAGGGAAGCTTAAACATTGGAGATTTGTTTACTTCAGTCATAGCGGTCAGTCACGTTCACATCGACCACATCGGCTCTTTATCGTCTGTCTACAGCCTGTTCTCTTGCCATAAACATGACTCTACAATGGCTGCTGGTTCACTGATCTCCTGCACAAGGCAGACAGACAGACATACAAACAGACTGACAGGCGCACAGAAATATAACAAGACAGACAGGCGCTGCTTTATTGGTCCAACGGTTCTTCGAATACGCTATACGTCAGACATCTGTACCCGAATGCGTCGATCATTATATCTGTTGCTGTATGCTGGCCGGTGTGTTTGTGAATAATGTATACACGTGGTCGTTGTTATTGCAACTGTATGTAGGCCTGCGTATCAGAAAGTTTATTTAGCGCATTTTCATGGTGATCGTGACTTATGGTCACACTTATTACTTACTACCCCAGCAACCTTTTTGTTGCATCTTATTACGTCGAATGGCAGCTGGGTTTTTTTGCCATGTGGAATCTGATGCGAATCTGATATCTGATTTAGTCATTCTTTACAACGCTGACTAACAAATATTATGCTCGAATACGGGACAATTTGATTCCACCCGTAACATGGAACTGGACAGTTCTAGGACCTCAACGTTTTCAATGGTTGATCCAGGTTTCTTTTCCTATTTATAGTATGTATGCATATGTGTCTGTTTGAATGTAAGTTTGAATGTATGTATGTATGTATGTATGTATGTATGTATGTATGTATGTATGTATGTATGTATGTATGTATGTATGTATGTATGTATGTATGTATGTATGTATGTATGTATGTATGTATGTATGTATGTATGTATGTATGTATTTATGTATGTATGTATATATGCAGGCAGGTGCCATAGTGGCTGCCTTGAAGCAACTTTTCATGCCACTCTGATATAATGTAGGCCAGTCCTTAATTAGAAACACGATGACAAGGTTCATTAATTAATTATGTTGCTGTCTGCGTCGTTCGTCTGGGCGCCGGAAATCAATTACCGCGTTCATTTGTTCGTTCAATCAATCAACCAATCAATCAATTTCATTTATTCCCAAAAGCAAGCTGACAAAATCGCAACTTGTAAAATAGTACAACTAGTTATCATAAATAATATATTCATAAGTAGTTAGGAAATTATGATTGTAGGAATTGTAATATAATTTGAGGTAAATCTGGAATAGGAATTATGGGTTCATTGTTCAGTATATGTTTTTAAATAATACTTGAGATATGAAATTTCTGTCATCGTTCGATCCTTCATTCGTTCATTTCTTTCTTCGTCTGTAACATTTGCATGTGGACTGTTGTTGGTTCACTATGGTTGAGTCTACCATCGTCATCACGTGAGCCAATGGACGGAGGTCGTCCTTGATTTTCACTAGCGATCACATCGTTGCAGACCAGAAATGGCCAACCCGCGACCCACGGGCCGCTGCTAATTGGCATGACCACTTTTTAAATTAATGTTCTTTTTGTCTTATACGACCATGCACTTCTTAAAATTTGGCAAACAAGCCCAGGTTTCACACTGACTAAATGACTCTGTTACAGTTCATCTGGAAGGAAATTTAGTGTTGTAAGTTCTAGTGACCTAGTAGTACCTGTTTTTCGACTTTTTTAAGAATAAAAATTAAACCTTTGTAATTTCTTTCGAGGCGCTGCGGAAAATCAACTGCGGGTCGGCCGCCGCGTGCTTACCAAAAATTATAGTGGCCCGTATCCAAGAAAAGTTGGCCACTTCTGTTGCAGATGTTGCAAAGCGCCGCCTTCCGAACGGAACGAAATTGATGGCGTTGAGGCAACGGAACGATCATTGGAATGTCAATTGGTCACGGATTGAGATGATTGGATCCAGAAGCCGTCACGGAAGCAGCCGCTTGGAGACTTTAGCCATGAACAGGTTGCCACTGTGGCTAATACTGGAATGGAACAGGTGGTTGTTTTCTGTATCATATGCGTCATATACTAGGAATCTGAGGAATCTGTAATATGATTTGATATGTATGAATTCAATGGAGTATTCAGATCTCGGTGCAGGTTTTATATTTGTTAGTGTGTCATACTTGTACATAGAACTAATTCTTCAGTTGTTTCTATAGCAACGTATAACACTTGCTGATGCCTTTGGCTTTAAATCATATTGTTCACACTTTCTTTCCTATAGGTTCTATTTTGTTTTCTGTATCATATGCGTCATATACTAGGAATCTGAGGAATCTGTAATATGATTTGATATGTATGAATTCAATGGAGTATTCAGATCTCGGTGCAGGTTTTATATTTGTTAGTGTGTCATACTTGTACATAGAACTAATTCTTCAGTTGTTTCTATAGCAACGTATAACACTTGCTGATGCCTTTGGCTTTAAATCATATTGTTCACACTTTCTTTCCTATAGGTTCTATTTTATGACTACTCAGTTTGGCTTCCATATCATAGGCTTTAGGCCATTTTATGACTTCTCAGTTTGGCTTCCATATAATACACTGTATTTTTAAAACATGTATTAAATACAGTATTAAATACAGTCAACGATTCTGCATGTTTAAAAATTAAAATTGCGTTTTCAATTTAAATTGCTTTCTCGAAACCGCTTAATTCACTTTGAGACTGCGAGATATGATATCCACTCAAATAATATATGGAAAGCACTTAGATCATACTGTGTCGCCTCTATCGGCCACGCATTCACACTCTCGGGACACGGTAGCCGATTGGTTAGAACGCTCGCCTTGTAACACCGAGAGTACGGGTTCGATTCTCCTCCTCTGAGACGGTTACTGTGTATGTAGACATTGAGCAGATTTGTCACTCGCAGTAACTCAGCGCCATCGAGTAATGTTTGGTAATTGCAAAGTGGTGCCTAATAAATGCGTAGTAATTTTAAATCCCGATGATAGAAATGCTTTCAGTTTCTGTTTAGGTAGTTCCATTTGGTTTCGTTTTCAATTCGAGGTCATGTTTCGCGACGGGTATACAGGTATACGGTTAGGTAAGGCATACGGTTTGGTAAGATATACAGTTAGGTAACGTATATGGTTAAGCAAGGTATACATTTATGTAAGGTATAAGGTTATGTAAGATATACGGTGAGGTAGGCCATACGGTTAGGTAAGATATACAGTTAGGTAACGTATATGGTTAAACATTGTATGCAGTTAGGTTAGGTATACGGTTATGTAAGGTATAGGGTTATGGTTAGGTAAGGTATTCTGTTAGATAAGGTATACTGTTAGGTAAGGTATACGGTTAAGCAAGATATAAATGCTTAACAATAAGTATATTAATATACTTAATTTTAGTATTGACAGATTTATAGCTAAAACCAAAGGGTATCGGTTCAATTGAGACGGAGTGTATAATTGTATATTGTTAACCTATATATTCGTCTAGGGGCAGAGTAAAACAAGTGGCCGAAAATTGAAATGAATTTTAATGGCGAAAATGTACAGCAGAGAAAATACAATACTTTACAAGTATCTATTATTAATATTATAATTATTGTTATTGTTATTATTATTATTATTATTATTATTATTATCGTTGTTATTTGTTATTAACTTATTGATATTATTATTAATATTCAATTATTTTATCATTGGCTCTCAATCGCTAGTCTATCTGACTGTACAGCCATCTGGCGACTGTTATTCTGATTCCAAGTTCAGTACGTGTAGCTTCCTGCATCTCAGTCTGCAAAGTGATTGCCACTAAGTGACGTTGGGTAAGTCTCCCAAACTGTCTTGTACCACCTTTAAGTGACTCACAGGGGCGCTCATAATGTTGCTATGTAGCAAAGTATGCTGCAGTGCTGTTTTCTGTCATCACCTGCTCTGCAAACAAGGCCTTGCAGTCCTCTGAAGACGACTTTTTCTCCGCATTCGTAGCATAATGCGATTTGCAGAGTTTTTGCCAAGTCTCAGCCCAAATACCCCACTTACCATGTCGTTTAAGAGGTCCAGTGGAGAGTCTGAGTCAGCATCCTATCACCTGTCTCTGGTGCTCGTGAAGGGAAGAGGCAGGAGCGATCGCGTGCACTGCTTTCGAATTCGACCTTTCTTATCCTGCAGTTATTTATTAGACGACGAGATGATTTCGCACCTGCCTGAGTGAGTAAAACTTATGTGTTGTTTCTTTCTTTCTTACTTACTTACTTTCCTCTTCCTCTTTTTTATTATAAGTTTTATTATTATTATTATTATTATTATTATTATTATTATTATTTCTATTATTATTATTAAACAAGGTCGGAATGACCCTTCAGAAATGGACGAACTAAGTTAAGGAGTATTATTATATTTTCCTATGTTTTTCATTATCCTCTTCGTCGTCGTCAACATCATCATCATCATCATTACACGTGAGTTGTAATCGTAGCATCCGTTCTTTGCGGTCTGTTGCAGCAACCGTCGTTCGTTCTGATTGCTGATGCCTTCACTGTCCAAGTTCGTCTGCATCGTCTTCGCCATCTTGGTTCAGATTATTCTACTGAATGTTCTCGTCGCCATGTTCGTTCACGCTTACCAACTCATCGTCAAAGGTTCGGAAAAGGATGGAAACGACGAGCTAATCATTATTCAATCGATAGATCTATAGCACAGCTGATTATGATAATTGTTGTTGATGATGTATGTCTGTGTATTGGTCTGTTAGCATTTAGTAAGTGGTGAGGCAGACTGAGCCTAAGCACTGACGAGCTTTGCTCAGATGAAATAAAAATAGCTTACACGGTCTCTGGGAGTCCGTTAGTATACCAGATGTGGCTGAGAGCAGTTATGCTAATACTAAAACGCAGTTGGTCTTTAGAGCTGGTAGTGATACTAATACTTGGCGAGTCGAGAGAGGGAAGTTATATTTAGCATCTTGTGGTCAGAGCCTGGGTGCTATCCGTGGAAGGGAGAACACGAGGAAGGTGTAGGGCAGTTTCTCTCGTAGGTCGACTGTAGGCAGATGAAGGAGTTAGTGGTATTTGGAGGAAGAGGTTAGCTAGGGAGCCAGAGAAGGTTTAAGAGGTAGGACCGCAGGCAGGAGGGGCAGTCAGAACTTGGACGTGAAGCTGGTGGGACGTGGAAGAACGAAGCAGACGTTGGGCAGACGATGGAGTGACGTTGGGCAGACGATGGAGTGACGTGGCAGAGTCAGGAGATGGGGAGTCGCTAGGAACAGACAGGCCGACATGAAGATAAGTAGATTAATATAATAATTATAATTATTGTTACATTCACTGTCATTATTATTATTATCTGCATTTAGATTGTATTGTTCCTTTCATAAACAGCGAAAAACATAACAGAGAAGAACATCGTTTCGAAATAGGTTGCCTTTAGTGCAGCAGGCGAAACGGTCGTTGCAATTCAAAATCGAATGGCGACCGCATTATACACTCACACATTCGTATAGAAACTATACAAACTGAATGTATTCTGTAAGATCGATCAGCATTTGAACCATGGCGATCGAAAATATCTATTGACGCTATAAAATTCTTCATATTGGATTGTCCTTGTGCATTTATTAAGCGCCACTATCTACTGACCAAATGCATCAATTGATGGCGCTGAGCAATTGCTCAAGGTCCCTACACAGTAATCATTCCAAGGAAGGTTTGATAGAAAACTATCCGTGTTACAGGCCGATTAGATAAGATGGCGGCTGCGTTAACAAAGGTTAAACAATTAAAGATATCGCGTTCTTATTTCAGCGACTCTGCCAAAGCAAAAGCGAGAAAACGGAGCACAACCGTTGAGACTGGAGTCCGCTTCTGATGCAGCTGCTGCTACTCCGTGGTAGAAATGGTTGACATAGCCATCTAGTCATTCTAGTGTGCCTCCGTGGAAGACGTGCGAGATGCGGCAGAGCAAATAGCCTCACTGAGGCGCCGAACCCCTGACCTGCGGTCTATCGGTTCATCTAAAAACATGGAGGACTTTTGGTTGGATTCCTGTTCAGACTCTGAGGTCGGGTGTGTTTCAGGTGGAAAGTCAAGAGACATGGCTAGAAGTCGACACAGTGTCAACTTCTTGAGAAGATCCATGAGATCCAAGAGAGTTGGTTGTGGAGGAATTGATCTTAGTCCGGAAGTTCATCTTCCGTCGAGATCCAGTGGCCATATATGTAGACTTTGAGAGATAAGAATAAGTTTTGAGTAAGGACTACGAAAGGAAAGACACAGAACATAGAAACAAATAGAAACACACCTATGACAACACACTATGACAACACACTATGACAACGCACTATGACAACACACTATGACAACACATTATGACAACACACTATGACAACACACTATGACAACGCACTATGACAACACATTATGACAACACACTATGACAACACACTATGACAACGCACTATGACAACACATTATGACAACGCACTATGACAACACGCTATGACAACACATTATGACAACACACAATGACAACACACTATGACAACGCACTATGACAACACATTATGACAACGTACTATGACAACACTATGACAACACATTATGACACAATACGATTGTATTTGATATTGCTCTTCTTCCACAGTTCAGAAGTGTGCTTGCGACACATAGATGTATACACTTAGCTTCTATGTGTATACATCGATGGCGCTGAGCATTTGTGCATTAAAGACATGTGCTCAATTTCTCTAAAATGGTAACAGCGTCGGAGAGATTGGAACCCGCATTCTGCGCCTCACAAACCGAGCGCTCTAACCACTTGGCAACCGCCTCCTATTAGTTTATTCTGATGGAATTTAGCGACTTTCTGTGTCTAAGACTCTGGAATTTATCCTCAGACGACGCTTTGCAAATCCCGTCATCTGTCCATCATCTTCGACAGACGGCGAGAAAGGCTGTCGCCAAGTAAATCTCCCTCATTGCATGCGTTGCCGAAAGCAATGCTTAGCTAGAGCAGCCACTACGGCGTTCAGGATTATTTAAATAACCGCATTCTGCTGATAGCACACCAATCCACTGGCATACAGATGGCGTGGCTTTTACTAGTGGCGAAATAAGTATGTCGGATCGGAACCACCATGGCCGTCATAGAGAAAGCCTATGTTCGCACATCGTAATTGCATATTTTGCATTTTTAAATCGTCACTTAATAAGTAAGTTCGAGAAACCGGTTTATTCACAACCAATACGTCGAGTCAGATGGTGAAAGAAAAAACCCGTAGGAAAAATACGATCCAGTTGTCGAAACACCACACAGAGGGAGACACAGAGAAACAGAGAAGAGAGGCAGAGGCAGAGAAAATGAGGGAGGAGAGGAGCTGTGAGTTGTGAGTAGCATTTAGGTTGAAAGAAAGGTAACAGATTGGACCGATGAAAGTAAGAATTCTGAACAAGGTTAGATCTTCATTTTCAATGAAAGCCTTGAAGATTGATGGAAATCATTGAAACCAGGTGGCCGGCAAATTGAGGAGTGCCACGGGAGATAATTTGCGGAATGCAGGTGTGAAATCATGTCCGAGAGATGATAAGCCGTGTATAATGCACACTAATATTAACTAAACCTTCTAGTTACATTAGTGTCTAGAGCTACCAGAGACTAGTGTTACAACTGTGGAGGACTATGCTGTCGACATCTAGTGTCGATTAGATTGATTGAGCGTTTTTCGCGGATGCCGTCTCCGAGGCAATTAGCGTCCGCCAGAAGCTGACGGATCGGCGTCGGCGGGTCATCGAGACCGACCTGACCAGGAACACCGTCCTTCGAGACCCACAGCGCCACGGAGTCAAGGGCTGAGGGTACAGTGAGGCTTCTAGGGCATTCGGCTGAGGTGTGGATTCAGTCCAATGGATCGAACTGGATCGAGTCGAATAATAATCGCTGAGAAATTAGGAACGAATGCAATCAATATGACTGTCAGCCTCTGAAGCTTTAGCATCTTTGTTATTAACCAAATACTACTAATATCTCAGAATCCATGGTCTGTATGTTTAACAGCAGCGGGCAGAAGAGTATTGAACTGTCCGGAAGGATGCATGGACCTTTACAACTTGGCAGGAGACAAACGAAATTACCAGGTTATTTTACCACCACCACCACCACAACGCCACCACATTCTCAACCACCAACACCATCACCACCACAACAACATTTATAATAATAATAATAATAATAATAATAATAATAATAATAATAATAATAATAATAATAATAATAATAATAATAATAATAATAATAATAATAATAATAATAATAATAATAATAACAATAACAATCATAATAATAATCATAGTGATAATCATAATAATAATCATAATAATAATCATAATAATAATAATAAACAAATTAATTATTTTAATAATAAAATAATAGGAATAATAACAGCTCTTCGCGTAACGTTTGGGTCCTTATAGAATGCACTTACCTCGAGTCACAACATAATAATAGTCACAATCTGATAATGATAATAATAATAAACAGATGAATAGGGCAATTCCGCACACATTTTTCTACATTAGTTAATATTTAAGTCCCTGGTGGATCCTGTATACCTCGGGGCATACAAAAATAATAATTATATATTATTATTATTATTATTATTATTATTATTATCATCATCATTATTATTATTATTATTAAAAGCCTAAGCAACAGCAATAGTCGCCCTCATAATCATCACCATTGCTGGTTGTTTCGATGTTTCTCTCCATCGCCGAAACTTTGTTAAACCAATAAAACGGTAATAATTAAATTATTAATGTGAACTTAGGCAATCTGATCTTTATTTATTTATTTTACAATATATTTATACAAGTCATAGTCTCCAGTGTGCACTGGCACGTTTTTCCGCAGCAACAGATGTAGGTTAGAAGTTGATCATTTCTCAGGTGCTGTTTAACTGATAAGTTGCTGCATGCAACACCGCTATTAGTCCAAAAGGGTGTGTCTGCAGTTGTGGTCTCCGCGCACGGACCGTATTGCTACCATGAGAAACAGTATATCATTATCATTATGATCGTCATCATCATCATCATCATCATCATCATCATCATCATCATCACCCAACAACATCATTATCATCATTATTGTTATCAGCTCCTAATGCCAACCATTTGACGGCGATGGATGCGAGTAATCTCTGATTTTCTGTCATCTGTGAGGTAATTTGTAATTTTGTAATTACGTCAATTTCTGTAGTATCGTCAGTAGCAAGCTACTGTACGTCTAGAATGCTTTACACTGTCAAATGTCAGCGCAAACGCTAAATGTACTACATAGCAAGTAGGCCTATTTTAAACTTTTTTTAACATGTGGGGTTTTTGGCTTCTTGAAAAGGAGCAGGAAGCTGTTCCAGGCACGTGAGCCAGCGATCCGGAAAGCCTAATTGTCCATTTAAGTTTTTGTTGCTGGCACGAAGACATCAGCGGATTTTGATGATGGCAGCCGCGACCTATTAGGATCGTCCGATAGCGACCTGATGTTATCTACGAGGTAGCGTGGTGTGCAGTTAATCAGACACTTATACACCAGGATGCAAAGTTCGAATTTTATGCGCTCGCCTATCCTGAGCCACTGAAGTTAATCTTTGTATCGCGGTTGTAATTTGGTCGACCTTTTGTAATCGCATGACCAGACGAGCAGCGGCGTTGATGACCGTCTGAAGACGAATGATACTGCGCTGTGGCAGCCAACAAAGAAGACATTGCAGTAATCGATTCCACTCAGTATCAAACTTTGCACGAGATGAAGAGTCACGTCCTGAGTGAGAAACCGAAGAACAGACCTCAGCTGTCTCAGGAGAGCGAAGCTGGTCCTCACAAGTCCAGTGATGCGTGACCAATGCTCAGCGCCATCGATAAATGCTTGGTCATTAGACAGTGGCGCTTGATAAATGCGTATTACGGCAATTATGATTAAGATAATGGGCAGCATAACAGAGGAAAAGAAAAGGTCCCAGGACTGAGTCGGCAGTAGACTCTCTCAAATCAGCCACTAAGTTGTCGAAGAAAGCCTAGCAAAGCCTATTGATCCTATCGAGTTTAGTCTATGTATATTTTGTATTTATTTATAGTGTCTATCCAGCACAGTCTTTGTCTTCCGTCGTTTCTGATCTTTTCGAATTTTATTTTGTTGGATTCGATTAACTGACGTTCTTCACCTGTGGCCAAACAAACCATCTCAGTCTTCGCTGAACAAATCTACAGTAGGAGTGTTTAGATACTTATATGAACCGTGTTAATGTGTTCATCATTTACGCCCAATGTTTCCTATTACAAACTCATTTCTACTCTCAAATTCTTTTCGCATCTTACTTTCGCATTGTTCAGTATTTTGATCCATACCATATGGAAACGAGTTTGATCATCGTCTCATATTATGCTGTTCAAGTGTTCATGTCTCCAACTGCGTGTAAGGAGCGATCAATTCTCGTTCGTTTGTCTTTAGCTGTTGCCGTCTGCAGTAATTAGACCCCAAGAAATGATGTGTCGAATTGATTTTCTTGTTCAATAGTTTTTCCTGGATGTAGACAATTGGTGGCAACTCTTTGTGGTTTTTTCAATAACCAGTGTTTAAGTTTTCTCCGCTTTAATCATTAGACCGAATCTTCGGCTGTTTTTGTCGATCTGTGTTTTGATACCTTGTAGTTCTTTTCCGCCTCTAGTTGTAAGAGGCCAATGTCGTTTGCAAATCGGGGATTCATCAGTCTTCCATGTGGTTTGATTCTTGCCTTGGTGTTGCTTGGCCAAAGTAACGACACTCGTGACTTTGGCTCTTATCACTAACCAGGCGTGTCTTGAATCCTGCTCTAACGCCATTGTGGTCATCACCATAATCATCGTCAATCATCATTGTCATCAAGCCTTCTACAACAATGCAATCACCTTAATCACCTGATTCATCGCAAGACCCCGTGGTCATCGTCACGTGACACTGCGACTTCTTCTTCTGTCATAATCTTGATGAATCGTCTTTAATTTGCGACGATAAGTACTTGAGATCAAAAGTCACAACGAATGTCCATCAATTACGCTCTTTGGTCACTTCGTTGTCCTGAAGATGAAATTCATTAAGCAGTCTTTTAGGTCACAGAGGAAACGGAATCCAAAGTTTGTTTATGGTGGAAAAGACGGACGCTATACGGTAGTTCGT
This sequence comes from Allolobophora icterica, assembly GCA_963556255.1. Taxonomy (NCBI): domain Eukaryota; kingdom Metazoa; phylum Annelida; class Clitellata; order Crassiclitellata; family Lumbricidae; genus Allolobophora; species Allolobophora icterica. The sequence continues at coordinate 58,803,792 of OY744607.1, forward strand.
GTTCCGATAAATACGGTCTAATGTAATACAATATGAACTTCTACAGCGCGATAATGCTCTAGGCATCATTTGATGGTCGACACTATTCAAAATCGCTGTTCAAGTCAAAATCCAAATCGAGAGCCATTATGGGAGTCCAAGACAACACGGGTAACAGTCTACGGAGAAAATGAGTCCAGGAAAAGATGTTTTTATTTTGCGATCTAAAGGTAATAGGGTTGACTGAAATGCAGTGTCTTGTATACAGTTAGTCCAGACGGTATGGAACATAGCATTCTTACTGTGTCAGACCACTCCTTTTGGTTTGCCGCGGGGCTCTGTTATCGGCCCATTGCTGTATATATATATATATATATATATATATATATTGTACACTGCTGATATTGCAACTGTCCTGGCCTCATGTGATGTTTTAGTCAGCTCTACACTGATGATATTCAGACTTATCTGCATTGTCTGGCATCTAATGCTCCGACTGCAGGAACTTACCTTTTGTGAACACCCAAATCTCTTATGGCGTGCTTGTTCTATTTTAGTTGCGACAGTTGCGGGTCTTTTCCCATTCACTTTCACCAATGCCTCACTTGCCCTTGTTCATGTGTTCATGCGTTTGTTAGCAGTAGGATTGACTACTGCAGTGCCATCTATGTTGGCCTCCTCATGGGGCGCATTGGGCAGCTTTAGTGCCTGCTGCATGTAGCTGCTATCGGCCTGTTTTTGGTATTTCAAAATGTGACCATGTTCCAGCCCAACGTCCGCGCCATACATCGCCACGGACGTTGCATTCTGAACCATATAATATAATTAAATACCCATCAGGTTGACAGTATGCGCACATCATCATCATCATCATTATTACCAGTATCTGTGGCAGCGTGCCTCTTTCTGGAGCATGGCCGTTTCCACAACACGTTGCCAGATGTCTCTGGTCTGGGTTCGTCTCCTGACCGATATTCAGTTTCAGCTGGCACAGGTCAGAATCCAACGTTAGTGTTGACGTGTGGAGCGGGCGTCCAGTTTGTCTATTCCAACCTCTTGTAGAACCGGAAATTAAAACCCTTAGAGCTGTAGCACGGTTCTTTCCGAAGTCGTACGGCGTGTCCAAAATAGACGGAGCATCCTTGTTTGGGTCGCATCTCCGACACTGGACTGTACACTGGCATCAATATTATTAGGAAGCCAGGTATTGTTAGAAGATTAGTTGCGCCGCTCAGGTAGGTCCAGGACTTGATTGATCTATTGATCGATTGATTGATTGATTGATTGATTGATTGATTGATTGATGCGTGTATGAATGCGTGGGTGCATCTAAAGAGGATGCTCCACATTCTCTCCTCCTCTGCAGCTCACCTGACCTGCGTTGATTGATTACAGTGGTCCCAGTCAGGTGGCGCCAATCGACCGTGGTTGGAATAATGCCACTCCCTCGCGACTTAAATGCCAGAGAGCAGGCGGAGGAGACGAAGATGGATACAGGCTGATGCAGAGATGATGTCTCTGTTTTTGTGCTTCTTTCTCTGCGTCCTTATGTCAATCTATATGTATATTTGTATGTATGTTTATTTATATTTGTGTTCATCTGTTTATCTTCCTGTTTGCATTTGTTCGTATTCGCCGATTGATCCATCGGATTTCGAACTCCTGGCTTTTCCTGGCTTTGAATGCGATTTCCCTCTGACTGATGTCTTGGACATTATGATAACGGCGCTACAGAAATCATTAGATTAGATTGGATGCCTGTCTGTCTGCCTGTATTTGTCCCTGCCTCTCTGCATGTATCTCCCTTGCGTCCAATTCTATCCATCTCTGTCTCTCTGTCTCTCTATTTCTACATCTCAATATGTCTCTCTCTCGATTTCTCTCCCTATATTAATATTTAGTACAGTAGATTTGCCTTAACGACGTGCGTAGTTTTAATAGATTTTTGGTCCAGAATGCTTTAACAGGCTCGCAAATGCGTTGTGTAAATACATGGGTAACACTTGCATAGATTATGAGTAACCATTCAGAGACACTCCCTATGTTAGGCTTAACGATGTTTACTTCTTTACTGAGCGCATTAATATTGCAGCGGATGGCGACAAACTCAAGCAACTCGCGTCTACCTGAACTGTTATTCGCTTTTATTCGGTCGATATATCACATTGCATTTTAATTATCGTAAACGGCTTGTCAGAGTCCGACGTATTGAGTAAACATTCTCATCGCCTGCAGACTGAGAAATTTCCTCCTTCTCAGGCAAATGACCGACGGCGTAAAAGCTGTCGCGAGCCAAAATGAAGCCGATAGCGACGTTTGTTTTCCGGCACGCGCTGTACATTACGTGGTGCGTACCTAATGTTCTCACACCTTTCCACGGAGACCATACCAACGAGGGCCTTTGGGTCCACTCGTCTGGGTAATCAATCTCTGGTTTGTTAGTGGAGGGAAGGGGAAGCGTGGAGGTGGAGGAGAAGGTGACGACGCAGGGGGTGATGAGTGCTAGGGGATCATTCAGCTGTTAAATATTGCAGGGAGCACTTCGTGTCTAATGGAATAATAATGGCCGACAATTACTCCTCAATTGACGTCTCCAGTGACCGACTAACACACGCGCTGTTGCAGACAACAGAAACCAACTCCTGCTTTATTGGAACACGCTGTAATGATCTATGCAGAATATATAGTTACACAAGTGTACTGCGTTCATGTAAAATTCAATATATGTGTATATGCACTGTATATGTACATATTTAATAAATGCTGGCCCTACTCAGCAATCATTTACAGCATTGTAATATGCGTGCAATTGCTTTTCTTCCGGCTGCGTACAAATCACATTTGCTTATCGTATATATATATCCATTCACATTCATTTATATATACACACATACATATATATCTACATACAGTATAATCTTATGTATATATGTATGTTTGTGTTTTATGTATCATTGATACATTTACACAAATTGTGTTGGTCTACACATTCATATCAGTGCCGGAATGTATTGTATTTATATACATGCATAATTATATGTGCGTATATTTTTATAGGTGCATATTTATGTAGCACCTTTTCATGAAAATACATAGGAGGTGCTTGGTAGCACCTTTCTGAAGGAGAGACCGACCTCGACAAAGCATCCATGTTGCACTGTGCTGCAGAACTAAATGATCTGCGTTAAGGATTACCCTGGAATACGCGATTGCTGTCTAAGGTTGGATGGAACACAACTGGAAAGTCAGTTATAAGGTTACAAAGTTACAGATGGAATGATTATAATCGACCAATGTCATCAGCATCTAGGGTTCAACTGGGTTGCTCCTGGAAAACTAACCTCCCGCTTCTACCATGGCAGACAGGAAGTGACACCACAGACAATGGCAGACAGGAAGTGACACCACAGACAATGGCAGACAGGAAGTGACACCACAGACAATGGCAGACAGGAAGTGACACCACAGACAATGGCAGACAGGAAGTGACACCACAGACAATGGCAGACAGGAAGTGACACCACAGACAATGGCAGACAGGAAGTGACACCACAGACAATGGCAGACAGGAAGTGACACCACAGACAATGGCAGACAGGAAGTGACACCACAGACAATGGCAGACAGGAAGTGACACCACAGACAATGGCAGACAGGAAGTGACACCACAGACAATGGCAGACAGGAAGTGACACCACAGACAATGGCAGACAGGAAGTGACACCGCAGACGAAGTGATGATGAACAACAATACAAACAGGGCAACGAGTCGACCAAACTCTTCGCAACTGCAAGAATGGCAGAAGTGTGTCTATAATTGGCAATGACAACGGCTGCTTGGAAGATCTGGGATGCCTATTTGACATCACCCTATAGTCAGTTGGAGGGAAGGTCAGTGGTGGAACACCTTCAGTGGAGTGGCGGAATTACTCGTTCTCGGTATAATTAGCTCCTAACACCTGTAAACGAAGTCTGAGTGGAAATGTTCGTCTAAGTCGAACGTTCATGTATATGTAAGACATGTAGCAATAAATTATAAACAGTGTGAGAATTGTAGAAAAAGACGGGGGGGTGGGTCAGACTTTGACGAGTTTGATCCATGTGAAGTTAAATATATTATCCGTGTTTTGCAGACTAAGAAAATTCAAAATTGCAGTAGAAACTTAAACTTCATAAAGTGATGACATTACCCTTTTTATTAGTAGCCTATGCAATTCACATGGTCTCAAATCTCACAATAAACCAGAGCATTACTTTATTAGTAACCCACAAAGTGATTTGAGAAAGAAAATGCTGAAATATATGTACAATATAATCACACTAGCACAACTGGGGGTTGGAAGCGACCCCTGGGTGTGCAATGAAGTCTTAACTGGGAGGTCATAAGAAAGACTAGGGGGGTTGAACCCCCAACTCCCCCGACAATTCTCACCCTGAATATATCATTATTATTCTAAGAATATATAAATACACACACATATATATATAATCACACTAGCACAATTGGGGGTTGGAAGCGACCCCCTGGGTGTGCAATGAAGTCTTAACTGGGAGGTCATAAGAAAGACTAGGGGGTTGAACCCCCAACTCCCCCGACAATTCTCACCCTGAATATATCATTATTATTCTAAGCATATATAAATACACACATATATATACAGGCATTTGTATACTATAGTAGTCTAAGCATACACATATATGAAAACTATGTTTTCGTATGGATACATTATGCAGATACATATAACATATATGCATGTGTACATTGTGTACACAGTGTATGCGCATGTATATGTATATGAATCATATGCAGATGTATTTGTACGCGCACACTCATTTGTATTGCACATGCATATATCTATGCATGCGAATAAGTTTGCACATTGTTAGTATGAATAATTATGCATGCGTATATGTGGATGGAAGAAAGAGGGAAGGGTGGGAGAAGGAGGGAAGAGGTGGGAGAAGGAGGGAAGGGGTGTCAGTGGATTTCCCCTATAAAAGCAATGACTGACTGAAGTCGCCGTTCAGCTGCTGCGTGTGTCTTGGGCGATGGTTGCGGAGGTTGCTGCTACTGTTGCGGGTGAGTGATGGAGAGAAGACGACGGCATCACCAGACGCACTACGGCTGCAGCTGCAGGGGATGCTGGCTAATATACTAGGGCGTCTCACACAACGGCAACACGCACGTGAACGAACGAGCGAATGAAGGAAAGGGCGCTATATAATGAGCAACGGTCGCCACCTAAGATCGACTGCTAAAGGGCATCCAAGTCGCCCACTCAAAGCAGGAATAAAGGAAACACTGGCGCTATAGAAATATGGATAAATATATATTTATATCACAAGAGACATTCAGACGACTAATAATTAATTTGTTATCGAATGAATAACAATATATATGCAATATTATGTATATATATATACCTTGAGAGAAGTCAGTCAATCTCAGTCTCAAGCAGTTCATCAACACACATCATCGCTGATACGAAGACGTCATTATATCGACTATTATCGGTCAGCACTTCAGTTTCGGTCGCGATACTGCGCTACATAAATCGAATAAATCGTCTCCGTTCTGTCAGCCAATAACCTATCGACGAACGAAGAGGAGAGGTGGACGAGTACGAGGCGCTAACACGAATCAATTGCCAAGCACGACAGGTAGATTGATGACGCTGTGATTACTAAAAGGTAAACTAAAAGCCACATATATGGACAACGGAACTTGTAATTATAATCAATCTACAACGAACTAGGTAAACATTGTCAGCTATATCTGGAGGAAAACTAATGACTAATTAGGAACATAAAATTACAGAAGAACAGAGTTATGTAAACAATGTCGTCAATGACTTAGAAATCACGCGAAAACAGTGACCGCGTGACTTGATGGCTGACAGCGGGGTGAGAGCTTGGCTTTAAACGCTAAGCTTGAATGTTTGATCCTCTCCTGAGACGGTCGCAAATGTATTTTGGACAAGCCTTTAGCCCTTTCAGTTGAAGCCCTAGCATCAGTGAAGTTATGCAACAAAAATAGTTGGAAGGCCATAAATGTACTATAGTTATAAACAATCGCATTATTAATACTTGGTTAATCCAATTCAGGGATACCCTATCTTCTCAGCTGGAGCAAAAATTGTATGGTTTCGCAATCACTTGTTGAGAAGAATGGCCTAAAAATCAGAAACTGTGCCTGAGATTGTTTCCTGGTCCGACTTTTCTCGCTGTAGTATTGACTAGTAAAAGACAAAACAGAGCAATACAACTATTGTCGGTACTTGAAAACGGAAAGTCGGAGCAATAATGGTCTTGGTGGAATCGATTTTGCCATCGGCTGCAATCCTCATAGCGGTGTCTGTTTTACCAGCTACGATGAATAGCCAGACCGGAAACAGTGTACTCATGGGTAAGTACAGTGTACTTCTCTACACATAGAACAAAACATCGTACTCATGGTTAAGTGCCTAGTACTTCTCTACACATAGAGCCAAAACAACATACTCATAAGTAAGTGCCCACTACCCAGTACTTTAGGCATAGGACTGGATAAGTACCTAATGCCTAGTACATTTCTACGCATAGAAAGAAAGCAGCATACTTATGTGTAAGCATCAAGTACTTCGATACGTCGAAATAATATACCTCAGTAACCTCAGTGTATATATGGTTGGCCACTGGAAAGGTCGTGTCTCTTCCGAGAATATACAGAACCGTTGAAGCACATAAACTGCCTTCGTATATAAGAACCATTCTTTCCAATGGCCAGTGTATTATTACCTCCTCCCACTCTTGATCCTAAGGATGAAAATCATTTGTGTGCCTGAGTTCGGGTTTGGCAAAAAGCGTAAATGTCTGCTGGGATAGAAAGTGAATGAAAAGGTGGATGTCTGAAAAGTCACGCATGCACTCAAGCACATGAAACGAAGAGTTTCAATAGAAGCTGTAAAGCAATTGCGGCAGGAAAATGTCATCAAAGACTTTTATGACTATATAACGGTCGTCCAAATTTGAGCAGAAGAAATTGTGAGTACTTTGCTCCACTTTCAAAGCTTATCCACTGCTCCTTCCAAATGAAAACCGTGCGGAAGCTCTTTATTGTAATTGGGAACTTATGTAGCGCTGCCTCAATAGAGTGGCCGATTGTTTATATAGCGCCTGAGGAGTTACTGTGTATAGGGAACTTGAACAAGTCCTTCACTCACAGTTGCTCAGCGCTATTGATGCTCTGTCGTGTACACTTCTGAACTTTGGTACCAGGGCAATATCAAAATACAGTTGTATTGCATATTGTAGGCCTATTGTATGTATGTTTGCCTAAACGATGTTAATTGTTATGAATTGTAATTTTAAGTGTTGCTATAAATTTATATAGCGTCATTTCAAAAGACACTCATCAGAGGCACCTATAGAGAAGATTACCAATAATCAGATATAAATAGGTAGAAAAGTCACCAGTTGAGTGCTCTATAGCAAGCACGCAGAGCCTCGTCAATGGATTTCCACCCAGAATTGATCGATGATGTGCTTAGTTCTTCGACCGCTTTGCATCTACGATGAGGAAAGTGAGTGTGACATATTGCGCACTGATGAATAAAAACTAAGAAACCTTAATTCAATAAATAGGTTTTGTTTGCAAAACAGCCGCAAACATGAACTATGGCTCTCTTCAAAACCCCTTCGTCGTTTTGGAGGAAGGTGATCGTGGCTGAATACATAATCGAAGCCAATTCTAACCAGAAGGCTATTATGTAGGGATTGTTAACGAACTGTGCTCTATAAATACGAAAATCTTGATATTTACGCCAAATGGTTGGCTCACAATCGGCTCAAATGGTTGGTCCACAATTGTCCCAAATGGTTGGCATACATTAGGTAGGTCCATATGGCTGAACCCCATAGGATCCAAATGTTTGACCCACAATTTGCCCGAATGGTTGACCCACATTATGTCCAAATGTTTGGCCGCAATTGGAACAAACAGCAGACCTACAAATGGCCCAAAATGGTTGGCTCACAACTGATTTAAATGTTTCATCCATTGAATGAGACGGAACATGAGAATGAGCTTTGACTGTAGACGAAAACAAAAAGAGCAACTGGATTTCCACTGTCCTCTGCGCTAATGATTCTATCGTAAAGCGCTGTATAAATGTCCAGCAACATGTGTACGAGAAGACGGTATAAAGTTTAATCTATACATTAAGTAATTAATCGATCTAATTAGAACTGCGGTACTGAATGGTTCAAACGAAGTCTGGACTGCATCGTAAACAGTCAGATCGAGCTAAGCAGAATGATCGCAATCGTCCGCTTTAAGCTTCACAAAGCGCTTCCAGCGTCTTCGATCTTCGTTTCGAAGCACGTGGCGCCTCTTACGACAGACGCAAAAACTCCTCTTTTTCATTCTGATGTGTTTTCGGTTGGCTTTCTTTCTGTAGCGCATTTTCCGTTCTAAATCGGTCTTCGCGACGATGATCCGAATAGCTAAGCATTGTTCCCGTCCTAACCTAATTACATGGACCGACTAAACGACTTTAATTCGATCCAGATGGCTGTCCATCGGTCAAAGACTGGGACTGACTGCCTTCGCAGCTCCCTCCCTCCGTCCGTCCGTCCTCCCACCCGCCCTTCCGTCAGTTCGCCCGCCCGCCCGGCCGTCCGTTCGTCAGTCCGTCCGTCCGTCCATTCCTTGTCCTCTCTAGCTGACCGTCGACTCGATCCGAGTACTATGCATAACACTAGTGCTGCCTCATTAGACAACAATGCGAAGTCGATGCGTAGAGAAATATTGAGCTTAGCGGTCCTCTCAGTCTGTCGAAGGACAGGGGCGCCAATTATGCATTCTTAAAACAGCGAAGAAAATGGACAAATTGCTAATATTGTGCTACTTTGATACATTGTTGATCTAACGTAAGCTTCGATAAACGTTGCTTCAGAAGCGAGTTTGACGCTGACAAAACGCATAAAATTGATTCTGGGGCAAGGCATTGAGCTGGATTTAGGCGAGGTAGCTTAGTGAAAAATAGGTGATTAACATTCTTGAGAAACCGACTATGGAGAGATAAAAAATCATGGGAATTAACAAAAAGTGTAATGAATCCAAAAAACTAAAACAAACCCGGAAAGGAGGAAGAAAAGGAGAAGAGGTGACAAAATTTTGGCTAGCCAGAGATGGTCGGTGAAATGTGTTAATGGCTAAAACGGGGAGGGGTAACGACGATGGCCAGAAGTCATAATGAGCTAAAAAAACGATCATAAAATATCCTGACTTAGTCTGACGTAATATCGTGGCTATATAAAAATTCTGCACATATATTCACTGCTCTGCTATGTCGTAAAATAAGTCTAATTAAGGTGTTCTTTAGTATACTGCAATGTGCATACATTGTAAGACAGAGTCTAAACATCCATAATGGCCTTCACATCCATTACTCTTCTACGATGCTTTCAGTTAGATCAATTCCACATCTGCAATGCCTTCAATGCTTCTGCTACTGCAGAATTATTTCTGACTTCCTCTGCTTTCTTCCTGGACTTAATCTTAATTTTATTCGTTTCTTTCAATCTTCTCATCTTCTTAACTTTCCTGTTGAGCTTAATTTCCTTCAATTCCTTCAATTCTTACTTTCCTTCACTTCCTGAGTTTCCTTAACTTCCTTCGCGATCACTTCAGTTGTTCGTTAGTCACATTTCTCTTCATATTTCTCAGCTTCATCGTCGTTTCTAATTATTTCTTTACTGCTTATTACGATTTTATTATCCTCATCCACCTACTTAACTCCCAATCTGAACTCCATTCACTGACTTTTAATTTCCCATCATCAAACTTGCTCTCTCTCCCCTCCATTTCTCTCTCTCTCTCTCTCTCTCTCTCTCTCTCTCTCTCTCTCTCTCTCTGTATCTGTATTTCTGCCTGACTGTCTCGCTGTTTATCCTCATCTATCGCTGTCCGTAAATTTCGTCCTATCTCCCGATTTTACTGTCTATTAGTCTCCGATATTCGTCCATTCTTATCTTATACTCCTCTCCTTTTATGATTTCTTTATCCCATGATATTTCGGCGCGCCTTAGGCGGTTGTATCGATCCCAGGGGCCCCTCTCTCTCTTCTTCATCCACCCCTCCCTCCGTCCATCTCATGCGCCGAGCAATATTTACACAAAAGACAGTAATATCCGATCAAGAAATACGCTATATAAATCACGAAGCATCGTGACACTGTCATCGAACACGACGATAGGAAATGTAAATGGAAAAGAAGCGAAGAGAGAGTCAGTGACGGATTGGTTGTCATTGAATGCACCGCTTTCAAGGCGTTTACCTGAGACTATTTTAAGACTATTTTAATGGTCTAATACAATGTTATAAATTACACATATATACACGCATGTATGCATGCATGCATACGTATATACACCTATGTACAATTGTACATGCACAAAAAACATACATGCTTTGGGAAGTCTGTCTGAGAAGCAGAAAGCCAGTCAGTCACTCAGTCAGTGAGCTAGTCAGCCAGTCAGTCAGCCGAGCGTTGTAGCACTGTCGTGGTCTCTCGTGCTTTCACGTTTGCAGCCCCGATGGAATGGAACCGACTACCAATGTTTATCCGTTGATCGACCTCTTATTCTTCTTTCAAGAAACGCCTCAAAACTCACTATTTCTCACTGGCTTTCAAGCATATTTGCTCTAATTGCTCTTCATCTGGCGACTGACTAACCAACCGCTCCTCAGATTCGCATTTCTGTGTGACGTTGCGCGTTAAAAATGTTCGCAATAATAACAATAATAATAATAATTATTATTATTATTATTATTATTATTATTGTAGTAGCGGTAGTAGTAGTAGTAGTAGTAGTTGTTGTTGTAGTAGTAGTAGTAGTAGTAGTAGTAGTAGTAGTAGTAGTAGTAGTGATAGTAGTAGTAGTAGTAGTAGTAGTAGTAGTAGTAGTAGTAGTAGTAGTAGTAGTAGTAGTAGTAGTAGTAGTTGTAGTAGTAGTAGTAGTAGTTGTTGTTGTACTAGTAGTAGTAGTAGTAGTAGTAGTAGTAGTAGTTGTTGTTGTTGTACTAGTAGTAGTAGTAGTAGTAGTAGTAGTAGTAGTAGTAGTAGTAGTAGTAGTAGTAGTAGTAGTAGTAGTAGTAGTAGTAGTAGTAGTAGTAGTAGTAGTTGTTGTTGTTGTACTAGTAGTAGTAGTAGTAGTAGTAGTAGTAGTAGTAGTAGTAGTAGTAGTAGTAGTAGTAGTAGTAGTAGTAGTAGTAGTAGCAGCAGCAGCAGCAGCAGCAGCAGCAGTAGTAGTAGTAGTAGTAGTAGTAGTAGTAGTAGTAGTAGTAGTAGTAGTAGTAGTAGTAGTAGTAGTAGTAGTAGTAGTAGTAGTAGTAGTAGTAGTAATAACAGTCGCTCAATCAGTCACTCAGTCAACCTATCATTCATTCAGTCACTCTATCAGTTAGTCAATCAAACATTCAGTCAGTTACTAAGTCAGATAGTCAGTCGGATCAAATTTTATGAATCTGTCGATCAGTTAATCTGTTTCTCTGTTGCCAGATGCAGACAGATGCCAAATAGCCTATCTGTTGGCATCTGTCTCTCTGTTGGCATCTGTCTCTCTGTTGGCATCTGTCTCTCTATATGCATCTGTCTCTCCGTTGGCATCTGTCTCTCTGTTGGCATCTGTCTCTCTGTTGGCATCTGTCTCTGTTGGCATCTGTCTCTGTTGACATCTGTCTCTGTTGGCATCTGTCTCTGTTGGCATCTGTCTCTCTGGTGGCATCTGTCTGTGTATCTTCCATTCGTTCAGAGTGTCATATATGCGTATGGAAACTGGAAAGGAGGACCCCGGTCGCACTGAACAAAGGAACGAGCGTTCGTAGGATGAGAAGAGGATCTTCGCAATCGAGTCACGCTGTCTCTTCGTTTCAACGTTCGAAGTCGGGCGTGAAACGTTCGTCATTAGATGAGATTTATAGTCGAGATGTCACGCAAGGCCAACCAAGGCAAACGGATGCTGATGCTGCTATTGCATCAAAGGTCGCTACATCCGACAACTTGATGACGGACCACGAACAGTTTTGACTTCACGGGTGATTGGTTGGATTGACCCTTGCCCTGGCCATCTGTTTGTACCCTCAATAACAACGCCCTTTATCACAGCACCAATAACCTGAGCAGTTTATGCGTTGTGATCAGAGCGGATAGATAAGTCTCTTACAGTTGGCACATACTAATGAACTCAGTGAACCTGTAATTCCGTCGTAACTGATCAAACCGTTTACTGCTATGCTGTTGATGATCGCATGTCTTCCTTGTGCTAACGTGTCGACCCTATCCCACTGCGGCCAGCCTTCAATTCACGTCAAGTCCAAACTGTTCGCTGCATGTTTGTACGACACTGTACGACTGTACGTACAATCGTACATACTTATGTATGTATGGATGTATGTATGTATGTATGGATGGATGGATGGATGTATGTATGGATGAATGGATGTATATATGTATGGGTGGGTGTATGTATGGATGAATGTATGTGTGTATAATTGTGTATGGATGGATGGATGTATGTATGTATGTATGGATGTATGTACGTATGTATGGATGGATGGATGGATGTATGTATGGATGAATGGATGTATATATGTATGGGTGGGTGTATGTATGGATGAATGTATGTGTGTATAATTGTGTTCAGTGAATCGTTGATGTACATATGCATGTATGTATGCTTGTATGAGACTTAACATTTGCATGTTAGGATATCAGTTGGGTAATTCAGTCTCGAGTGAAGACGGAAGAGCTATTTAATGCTAGGCAAATGATCGAAGTTAATCGAACACTCGCATGCACATGCATATTATGTTGGCCTGTTACCAAAAAGTTATAATGTCTACCATCAATATGCGTAGATATGTGCAAATAAGTACTCGTGAGACTCTAAACTCTCAACAAGGCATCAATTTACATATTTACTATCTAAAAAACGTGATGAATATTGTATTCGTGTGTATGTGTGTAGGTGTGTGGGTGTGGGTGTGGGTGTCGCAAATAGAGAGTTGTGCTACGGTTAATGTTGACCTGAAGTGGGCGGATGCTCTGGGGATTTCGCTCCACTGATTGTCCTCAGCCGACAAAGCAGCGGAGGAGGAGGAGGAGGAGGAAAGAAGAAAAAGGGACGAAGAGGAGAACGAAGAAAACAGGAAAGAGAACAAGGAAGAGGAGGAGGAGCAGGAGCAGGAGGAGAAGGGGAAAAGGGAAGAAGAGGAGAAGGAAGAGAGAGGGAAGAGAACAAGGAAGAGGAGGACGAATACGAAGAGGAGGACGAGATGTAGATGGCAGCTTGGCGCAGTATAAAGCCACTCTTGATCTATGTGCGCCACTTTATCCGGGACATGCAAGCCGCCGACGCCGCAGGTACCCGGATCACGTGACCACCCAGTGGGATTTTGAGGTGTCATAATTCGTGCGGCCAACAGCTGGTAGGTGGCGCTGTCGTCTTGATCCAAGTGTCACGGAGACTGGTTCCCCGGGGATTATTCGTTCATTATGATTTCCGGCGATAAACGGTTTCTCGTGGTTTCTTGGTAATTTCCCGTGGGACTCAGCGGCAAGACTCACGGAATAATTTACTCATCAAGGAACCGAAGTCAACGGGAAACGGAAATGCGCAATTGCGCATGCGTCACGGCGCTAATCATCTAAACCACGATCTAATCTAATCTAAGCAAACAATGGTATTTGATCAAATCCAGTCGAGTTAAATAGAAAGTAGACTCAAGTAAAGACTCAAATCTATTCCAGTTAGGTAGAAACCAAGGCCAAGTTCCAATCACAACCTTCATGATAAGGTGGTTTTTATCCCCCGAACTCACCAGAACATCGTAAGATATCTCACCCGTGTACGGTAATGTACATCTGTTACTAACCATAATATGTCTACCTAAGACTAACGCCAGTAATCGTATTCCGTATAAACTCATCCATGGACCCTAGAGAAATTTGAGCGGAAGGGGCACTGCATGGAAATTGGGAGTACTCTCCATAACCTCAACTGGTCCGCCCTTTGGAATCAATTCCCGCACGAGCTGTAACAATCGTCCGAACCATCCCCCGAACTCACCAGAACTCTCCCTCTTGCAATCTATGTGCTGGTCTTTCACTCCAAAGTGAACATCTCTTTTCCACAGATCCTATCCTGATTCCTCCTCTTCCTCTTATCTCTCGCCGCCTCAAATTCTACACCGCTTATTTCGATATATATATATATATATATATATATATATATAATCGTACCTCCACTAGACATCGATCTCTGACAGACGCTGCGCCCGTGAATGTGAGTTGGTGATCTGCTTAGCTTTTGAGTAGCACGTTAGAAATTTGGAGTTTACGATTACATATAAACTGTAGATGCTATGGACATATGTCAACCGAGTTTCCGGCTTCGATCTTCTGCAACACATCTCCTTCGCAACTCATGCATAGCGTGGGTCATACACATGATCTTTAAATTCTCAGCCTCTCTTTGCCTCTTTACCGCAAACGCTAGAAGATCATTCTGTTCGATAGTGGTTTCATTAAGTTAGATCGGTTGTGCCTCTGATGAGTCTGTCTTTTATTGGTGCTATACAAATTTGCAATTAGGCCCTACAATTATTACAACTGCAGCTCACCGCAAATAGAATTCCAGTGAAGCTGAACTGCGTATATCACTAACAATCGCGTAATCAGCTCCATGGACGAAGAAAGAAGTAATACTGAATTCTGCAAAGATTAATTTATCATCTACCAGCGATATATCAAGACGGCCAAGGCGTCACACACACACACACACACACACACACACACACGCGCGCGCGCGCGCGCACACACACACACACCTACACACATGTAAATGCGCATATATGCATGCATTTATGTATAGTACGTACTTGGCGACAGCTGTAATATTAATTTTGGGAATTTATATGACCCTATTAACGTCAAGGCAAATATCAGTCGAGATGTGTAAGCTTACGTGGGATGCCGAAAATAATGGAAAGAGAGTTTTCATTACATAAATTCTCGAGTTTAATTCAGTAACTTGTACTTCGCAGGGTACAAAAGCTCCAAGGCCACAGATGCAAATTATTTCCATGTTCAATGCAATCGCAGTAGATACTAGAAGAGTCAGAAGTCCGTTGCGAGCCATAGGGAAACCTGTAGAGGGAGAATAGACACGTTTTTTCAGCCTGTGCCCTTACGCCTTCATAAAGCGCACTGGGCGGGTTTAATTAAAGTCTAGGGCGAAGTACGTATCTGTGGGGTCAAGCCCCAGGCACATCTTGGATGGAGGTTATGGGCGGATCGGCCCAACCTAAATCCGCCAAGGCCTAGAACCAAACATGTGAAACCAAATCACTCTGCAATTGCTAACTAATAGCGACAGAACTGTGTATTGCTACATCTGCTCTTTCGATTGACCAGAAATTTGCCTCTGGACTCAGACTGCAAATGGAAGAGAATTGAAGCGAAATGGGAACGGTGGCTGCGGTGGGGACCGTTGGGAGGGAAACCCGTCGATTATGGCCATTACTCAGGCGGTCGACCGGGGTTTTCCGTCCGGCGAATACAATTGATCTTCACGCAAATGAAATTCACTCGCAGTTCATTTCAAATACCTCAGACGAACGTCGCCTTTGAGTTGCTAGTCGAGTGCTAACAGAGCGTGCTCTGCCACTATGCCAATACATATTTGATGGAACCCATATGGACCCTAATTTATGTGGTCCCATGTTAGAAAATTTATCCCCATAATTGTTGGTCAACTATGGCAACCTTTTTGGCAGGGTTTGTATGTCACATGGTGTTGGTCGTCGTCTTTTCGTTTGTGGAAGGGTTAGGGTTCAGTTGTTGGGTCGCATATGGGGTCTATTTAGGCCTATAAGTGCGCAGAATACTATTTAATCTTTCTTCACCGAGTGATGAAGGATTTCCGAATCGCTTTCCGGAGATAACCGAGTGGATTTCCGAGGATAACCGAGTGACGATGTGAACAGCTGTATTACTTCAAATAGGCTGAAACAACAGCAAACAACGAATGCAACCAAAGGCAAAAAGAAAAAGCATAGACGGTTAATTATAGGTCATATAGAGATCGCCTCACTGTACGTGTGTCATATTAAACGAGTCGATAATGACATCATGTTTATTCATGAGGGGTACCAATGCAATGCAGTCATCGTTATGATATCTATTTATTATCAGCATCGTTCGTATAGACGGAAGTCAAATGATAGAACTATAGTGCGGCTCTGACATATGCATTTATGGATGCACGTGCATCACAATTTGTGTAGCGCCTTTTGAATACCTCTCTACCAATGCTTTGCTTTCTCAAGGCAAGAGTCAAGACTATATTATAGACAGGCAGCAAGGGGATGCTTATGAAAACAAAATGAAGTGTGTCTCAAGTTATTTCTGGCGGACGAGTTCGAATTTTGGCAAACGTATATATTAGGAACACTCTGTTTATATATTGTGCTGGTTAGCTTATAATTTTAGAAGCACTTGTTTATTTATTATGTTGGTAAACGTATGTTTTCAGTAGCTCTTTGTTTATTTATCATGTTGGTAAACTTATGTTTTTAGTAGCTCTTTGTTTATTTATTATGTTGGTAAACGTATGTTTTCAGTAGCTCTTTGTTTATTTATTATGTTGGTAAACTTATGTTTTTAGTAGCTCTTTGTTTATTTATTATGTTGGTAAACTTATGTTTTTAGTAGCTCTTTGTTTATTTATTATGTTGGTAAACTTATGTTTTTAGTAGCTCTTTGTTTATTTATTATGTTGGTAAACTTATGTTTTTAGTAGCTCTTTGTTTATTTATTATGTTGGTAAACGTATGTTTTTAGTAGCTCTTTGTTTATTTATTATGTTGGTAAACTTATGTTTTTAGTAGCTCTTTGTTTATTTATCATGTTGGTAAACTTATGTTTTTAGTAGCTCTTTGTTTATTTATTATGTTGGTAAACGTATGTTTTCAGTAGCTCTTTGTTTATTTATCATGTTGGTAAACTTATGTTTTTAGTAGCTCTTTGTTTATTTATTATGTTGGTAAACGTATGTTTTTAGTAGCTCTTTGTTTATTTATTATGT
The DNA here is from genome assembly GCA_963556255.1 of Allolobophora icterica. Lineage (NCBI taxonomy): Eukaryota > Metazoa > Annelida > Clitellata > Crassiclitellata > Lumbricidae > Allolobophora > Allolobophora icterica. The sequence goes on from OY744607.1 coordinate 58,820,901, forward strand.
TGGTAAACTTATGTTTTTAGTAGCTCTTTGTTTATTTATTATGTTGGTAAACTTATGTTTTTAGTAGCTCTTTGTTTATTTATTATGTTGGTAAACTTATGTTTTTAGTAGCTCTTTGTTTATTTATTATGTTGGTAAACTTATGTTTTTAGTAGCTCTTTGTTTATTTATTATGTTGGTAAACGTATGTTTTTAGTAGCTCTTTGTTTATTTATTATGTTGGTAAACTTATGTTTTTAGTAGCTCTTTGTTTATTTATCATGTTGGTAAACTTATGTTTTTAGTAGCTCTTTGTTTATTTATTATGTTGGTAAACGTATGTTTTCAGTAGCTCTGTTTATTTATCATGTTGGTAAACTTATGTTTTTAGTAGCTCTTTGTTTATTTATTATGTTGGTAAACGTATGTTTTTAGTAGGACTTTGTTTATGCATTGCAGGCTACTGGTAAACACATATTTTTAGTAGCTCTTTGTTTATTTAATATGACGATAAACGTATCTTTTAGTGGCTCTTTGTTTATGTATTGTGCTGGTAAACTTATATTTTTAGTAGGACTTTATTTATTGTGCGGGTAAACGCTTATTCATTGCACCTCTTACAGAAAAAATTGTCAACACTTGCAGCCTGCAGGCACTGATGTCTGGCATATTAATTTAGCGACAAAGACCTGAATGACTAGACGTCGTTGTATTCACCTGCGTTGCATCTCTAACGCCTTTGGTCACTTAAGGAAAGCATTTCAAAGACAACATCGACCTTTAAGTGGGAAACCAGTTCTGATAAGCAACGACACATCAGGCGAACATCACGCCAACCAACGGCAATGGAATCGCGTGGACAAGAGCCACGCGACCTGATCTTTATCTCACGCCTTTAAGCGAGTCTCTTCCTCCTGCGTTATTTATCATTGGGTCATAGCACCTTACACCGGCAATAACTCATCGCCGAGTTAGTACGTCCCTTAGTGACCTTCAACGCACCCAACTCTTCCCATCACCAGAATACGGAGTCGACCCTTGGTAGGGGAGATGCTCCCTGTCTGTCTGCCGCAGCAGCTGATTTGGTCGGCAGCAGGTGTCTAATAGTCGTCGTCGATGACGACTTCAGCCTCTTTACACCTTAATAGATGGAAGCAGGAAATGACGAACGCAACAGCGCAAGAGTAATTGCACATGGCCCAGTGATCGTCTGCTTCATAAATTGACCGCCTAAAAGTCTCATTACTCAGAAGGGTTCAGCTATCAGATGAACTGTAATAACGCTATGTACATGTATGAATTCACGATACTCTAATCGCTTTTATCTACATGTATATAATTATGTATGTGTATATGTACCATGCGTACCATGCGTATATGTACGAGTACGTGTGTGCATGGTTTCAATAAGAAGCGTCGGGAACATTGTCCAAAACACTCAGAATCAACGGCAGAAGAGATAAACAATTCCAGGAAGGAACACCTTGTCACAATAGAAGCAAATTATCGGTCAAAACCTGCATGTGACCAACTAACGAGTAAAACAGAAACGATAGAGATACAGGTGGCCATCTACACGCACAGACTAGGAATATCCGAGAAAAAACTCCGACGATCAAAGACATAGTGAACGAGATCAATCTGCTTTAACTTCGTTTGAATTTAGAAAAATGGCAAGCAAATTTTCATATTTTAGATATTTCTGCATTTTTTTCTGTGCAGATTTTGGAAAACAAATTATATCATATGTTTGTCACGCACAGATAACTACTTCTATTAAGAACAGTCACCTGTTCTATAGCCTAGTCACAGGGCAGCCATGGGTATGGAGTGTTAACGACGTCATTTTCTTAGCCTCAGCATATGAGGGCGGGTGGACAGTCCTCTCCCTCGCCGTCTCATATTCCCACCGATAGTCTACGGTCAGTGTATTCAGTATAGCTGAGCTGGCTTGGAGGAGCAGATGTAGCAGAAACCTTGACAAAAATTTCTGCCATGGCAGAGATTTGAGCCTCGACCTCTCGGTTGACAGTCCAGCACTCTAACCACTGTAGACTATCGTGCACCTCAACTACTTTTATGATGAAGTTGTAAATTATAGGGAATACAATAATTTTTCCATAATACTTCGTTTAGAGTACTATCTCCGATGGGCGAAGATAATGCTAAAGATTCGCCGAATAGACGAGTCTCTAAGGATGCAGATCAGCCAATGGGAGAATATGTTCCGCTGTGGAGTGGGAGATTTCTGTGGGCAGACTCTGTTGCGGGACGTCGGCGGTAGACACATGCCAAGGTCATGGTCACAGGACTCATGGCATCTCAGGACTTGCCGTTTATTTTTCAGCTCATGCCAAATTATTCTTTCTTCTAATAGATGATGTGGGTGAACAACAATAACATCTAGTTCAGGGTCGGAGTCGGATGAGCAGTGCAAGCCCAAAATCTGTGAGGGTTCTAACACGGTTTACATGTCTTCTGAACCACTTAAAACCTGGTTATGTATGTTTTGATTACAGACAGCAAAGGGACAACCAGTTGCACCATATTGTCGCACTCGCGGTTAGAAGCCATTGTAATATAACATGGTCTATGTAATTGTGTTCCGCTGACGTAAACTAAGTAAGTAAGTAAGTATGTTCTTTAATAAACCACCTGCAAACGCACTGTGGCTTATCTCTCGTCTTATCTCTCTTACGGGCTGATCTTCTGAATATTGATCTGATTACGGTTTGGTTTGGTTTGCCATCGGTTGATGCCTTGTGCATTATACACCGGCGCAATTAAACTTGCTAATTACAATTACAATAACCGGTCGTTGTATGTAAGTATTCATTGTCTTTCAGAGTACCAGGACGAAATTCTAGCATATTGCGAAACGGAAGTCTTCAACGCCACCTGCCCGTCGGACCACGTGATCATCATGACGCATGCGCGTTACGGTCGGATGCGCTTCAGTCGTTGTGTGCGGCTGGACTACGGACACATCGGATGCTCTGCTGACGTCATCCTGGCAGTCGATGCACGCTGTTCCGGGCGTCAGAAGTGCGACATCCGGATCCCAGATGCAGAGCTGAGCAAGAATAAGCCATGTCCTGACGATCTCAAGCCATACCTCGAAGCGAGCTACAGGTGCGTCAAAGGTAGGTTCATCTGGGAACAGATTACAGGTATTTCAAAGGTAAGTCGTCAGCTGGAAGTCGGTTACAAGTATTCCAAAGTTATGGAAGCAGATAGCAGGTATTTCCAAGGCAAGTTATCGTTTTGGAGTAGGTTACGGATATTTCAAAGGTAAGCAGTAGGCAATCATTTTAAACGAATGCACAAATATATGAAAGGCAGGTTATTACCTGGAAATAGACAATATTTACTTCAGATGTAAAACAAATGTAAACAATGGACTACGGGTATTTAAAGGCAGGTAGTTTATCTGAGAGTCGGATTCATGTATTTTAAGGGTTCTTTCTCTGGAACATGCTAAAGATATTTGATTTGTGGGTCATCATCTTGGAGTAAGTAACATTAACTTTGAACCAAATGTTTCAGAGGTATGTTTCATCTGGAAGTGATAGGTATCTCAAAGGTAGTTTATGAAGCTGTCAGCGGTTGGTTTTAGCACGAAATTTTAGCATATTGCGAAACGGCAGTCTTCAACGCCACCTGCCCGTCGGACCACTTGATCATCATGACGCATGCGCGTTACGGTTACGTTCTGATCAACATTTAGGTCATGCCATGTCATGTTTTGTTGTGCTATGCCACGTTTGCTATGTGCTATGTTACATTATCCCATGTCTTAATGCATGAGTTTTAACATTGTATAGACGAGCACAAAGAGCGCCAATGATTTGTTTTGCTCTTTGAGAGGCGCTATATAAATGCCATATTACATTTACAATTTTGTTATATTGCTTCTCTTGTACTATGCTATTTGATGTCATATATCATGTCTTCTTATTTGATATTCATCTGCAGAAATACGGAAATAACACAACGTTGCATTGCCTTGGTTAGTCGATCGGTTAATAAATGATCGATCCCCATTTGATTGATTGATTGTTGGCTGATTCTTATCGATTGGTCAGTGTGTATGTGCGTCTGTCTGTTTGTAGTCGTCTGGCCGTCGGTCACTCGGTGCAATACGGGTTCAGACGAACCCCTTCCGCTGACGCTTCCCTCGGCCACCTTGGCCAGTCTTGTCTCAGAGGTCACTGGGTGCGGTCGGGTCATGACCCCGTGGCGCATCGATGTACCCCAGGGTCAGACGATCCATGTTACCCTCCACGACTTTGGGGTCTACTTGACGCGTCGCCGCTCTTCCAGTCCAAAGGGCAAACAGGTTACCCTATACTCTGGTCAAGGGGTTGAGTCTTGTCTTCTGTACGCGGTGCTGTGGGAACCGATCGTCAACGATGGTGGCAACGTGTCCATATGCGGCGGCACTCAGAGACTGGCTTCCATCTACTCAAGCAGAACGAATCGTCTGGAGGTCGGGATCAGTCGAGCGGAGCTGGGTCGAAGCGTTGTGAACTACTTGTTAGAGTATCAAGGTCAGTGCACAGAAAGAAACCGAGAGAAACATTCGCTGTTCGATCTTTTGTGAAATTATGTAACCAGGTCTAGGTAACTTCACTCTGCTTTGATGCACTCTCATCTGCTCTGCTGCTGTCTGCTTGCTCTGCTGCGCTCCATTATGTTCTGATTTGGTTATAATAGGAAGCTGTTGATATCCGACCTGAACATGAGATGTCTAACAGCCCAAAATCGATGCTTATCTGGAACATACTTACTTACTTATGCGCTGTTCAACATCTTATGATCCATTTGCTAAGTAGGTCTTCCTTCTCTCTGCTGCGTATGGACCAGGTTGTCATTCCGGTCCTGCAGTATCGAAGTGTCGCTGCTATCGGTCCATTTCTGAGAATTGTGTAATGTAATTGGTAATTATTTAAACAGTATATTGATAGATCTGACGGTCGTACAGATTCTTCTGGCACTTTTGCGTTGCTAGACAACAATCCATCGATTTAACACGAAACTCAAATGCCAAGCATCGATCACTCATCGATGTTACAATGTTACTCAGTGCGCATTGGTTTCATTGATTGTATTTCGGAAAGAGAAATTTAAATCCCACGCATTAAGTCGGGATTTCAACTAAGAACTCTGGATGCAATGTATTTAGGATGAGCCGTCACGCCACGAAGAGACCCGTCAGAGGTTCCTAAAATGCCTACAGGACCAACCAACAGGAGATCGTTTAGCAACGAAGTGTCTGCCTGTGTTGCTGTCATGGTATCCCATATTCCATTGCGTGATCGTCATTAGTCGCCACTCACAGATAATAAATCGAGAACGAGGTCGGCTGGTCGCTGGCAAACCATATCACGTGTTAGACCGAAATCAACCGAAAGATGGCGCAAATGAGCTGGTTCTGCTGCTGACCACTAGGTGGCACCAGTCGTTCGCTTCCTATGCTCTGGCTGCTGCAGCTGCTGTAGCTGCTGCAGCTGTTACTGCTGAGGTTGTAACGCAAACTCTGTCTGGCAGTTGTCTGGCAATGATGTTCCTACTGAGGTAACTTCATTAGTAGTTCGGTGTTTGTTTAATGGACAGATGCGAGAGGAAGCCAGTGGTTGATGGACGAGGGATGCATTAACAGCATCTGCTGTTGCGGTGAAGCGTTAGAGTGCATAGACCACCGAATGAATGAGCTTACAAGTGTATCGATGAGCTCATCTAACAGACAGAGATCACGTTTTAACCAATTTTAACTAACAGAGGCTGTCCAATCACATCGACAGACGTTTACTAAAGACCTGCATACAAAGAGTTTTTAGATTTATTTATACACATATACGTATTTTCTCGTAAGATTATAGTTATAATAGGCCTATATCTGCCGTGGATCCTGTATTTGTTAATAGTTACATGAAGTGTTAACAATCTCTGACAAAGTGTTAACCAGGCCAACAAATTCAAAAGACATGCGAGGGTTACATAAACTGTATATTTACCTATTACTATTACCAAATAAATTGTAGTATAGGCCTACAAAACACTATATGTAGAGCTAATAGGCTCCACCTTCAAGTGATCTTGTTGAGTTGAGCATAGGGTAACAAAATAATAGTGAGATAATGTGTTGGAAATAATATTGAGTCATCGCCTTCGGATGAAATGACGCGTTTTTAATGTCAACAGTCATTTGAGACAATACAGCACATTAATTCACATTCCAACGCTTAAAATAAACTATATCAATTGTCCTGATACATATCAGGCATACATACACACACAATGTCATACATACATACATATCTTCCATGCTGTCCTCCGCCTTCCAATCTTTCTCGTCCCATACGGAATCAGCCTCAGCGGTTCGTCTGCCTCCTTCTCTACCTGGTCTCCTATAGCAACCGGGCTTGGACCTCCACTTTGTATATCTCGACAACCCTTCTGACGCGACTCAGCATTCGTGAATAAGCTTCTGCCCTTCGCTTAGCTTTTAACTAGTGCTTTATAAATTTCTAGATTACGATTCCGATTAAAGTAACAGAAGGCAGTTGAATATGTGTTCAGAGATCCAGTCCAAAGGAGGAGGGGGACACCTTCAGTTAGAGAGAACTAAGGACAACAACAACTGGACAATCTTTCCCATTTCTCTATGTCTGTTCAACTGTTGACTGTTTCGTCTTCCTCTTCCTGTAGCCGTTGGTTGCGCAGATCTTCCATCGAGTCAGAATTCCGTGTCAGTGCGGAACGGAGATGGCACAACCATATGGTGTAACTTTACCAAGGACGTCTACCATCTGAAATGCAGTGGAAGCACGTGGGTCGGAGACATGCCTAACTGTTCCTCTTCAGGTCAGCAAACATGGAGCTCTAAATAAATAATCAGCCCATTATCATTTGCGTACGTCTAATTATAACACACAAGAGTTGTTGATTCACTTGCTGATACAGTTTCGCATCCATTTGCCACTGTATCATCCTCGTGAATGCGAAACTGAGTGTGCGAACCCACTCAGTGTCGCATTCATCCACTATAATAAAGAAGTCCATACCACCTCCATTAGAATGGGCTTCTTAAGAGAGTGCATTTTCTCAGAGTGCTTTTCTCTCTGTTGGCTGTTGAGACTTCCTTGCGTAATTGGCAGCGACCGAGATAGAACTTGTATTAATGGTGTTTAATGATGTGGTTCTGTGTTCGATGCATTACAGTCGTCTTTGGTTTCAACTCTGAGAACGTTTCAACGACGACTTCCGTTCCTGCCTACGGTCAGTTTAAGTCAATGTCCGATTTTGTTTACACTGCAGATGACCAGTACTGACCAGTTTCAAAAGATGTGCATAGAAGGCGAAAATGTTTCATATCCTGTCGAAAAATGTAACGGCGCTGTAAAAGTGTGCATATATAAATAGGTCTATAATATATCTACAGATATTATTTTGTAGGAATAATATTAATAGTAATGTCTGGAAACAGAAGCACTGGTAGTGGCAAGAGAATATTAATTATTATTATGCATATAATATTATATTAAGCGCCACTATCTAATGACCAAGTATCAATCGATGGCTTGAACAATTGCGAGTGAAGGACTTGTTCAAGGTCCCTAAAAAGTAACCGTTCCAAGAAAGGTTCTAACCCGTAATCTATGCGTTACAGGGCGAGCGGTCTAACCAATCGGCTACCGTGTTCCTACAGTGATGTAAAGCACATTTCGTATAGTCCACACTCCACAGTCATACAATATAATAGCGCTTAAAAGAACTGGTCATACTTCATACTTGGCGACCAAAGGCAGATTCTTGCTCATGGAGAAAATAGCGTCACACGATTGAATGAATATTTATTTGTAGGAATATCTGTTGCTATTGTTCTCGTCATCGCCATCTTTATCGGCAATTTGGTCTTATTTGCTGGAACAGTGCTACTCAAGAGGTAAGACCAAGTCTTCGGTGCAGCTACCAAGGGTAAGTCAGATTCATCAGTTTACCAAAGTATTAGCATACATACATAGTACATACATGCACGCATACATACAAATATGAGTAGGGGTTGGCTTCTGAGGCGCCGAATAGCTTAATGGAAAGTGAACATAGACATGTTGTCTTTCAAACTAGCGCACGCATGAAATACCAGGCTGCTGAATGTTGACATTACGATCTTCCTACGTTACATTGCCTCTTACAACCTACAACGTGACATGCTGTCTGTCTGTCTGTCTGTCTGTCTGTCTGTCTGTCTGTCTGTCTGTCTGTCTGTCTGTCTGTCTGGCTGTCTCTCTCTCTCTCTCTCTCTCTCTCTCTCTCTCTCTCTCTCTCTCTCTCTCTCTCTCTCTCTCTCTCTCTCTCTCTCTCTTCAACGCTGATAATACATACAAATGCGTGCAAACGTATGTGTTGACTGAGTCTTGTATTTGCTTAGACGTCGTCGTCGTCATCCGTCGATGTCTGATTGTCGCCACAGCATTTCGTTGTCTGAAGGTCCAGTGCTCAACAAACGATGCATCGAAGCCACACTCATTCGCAACGATGATGGGTCGACATGCTTTGACCCTGGTCTCTACTCGACGCCCAAGGCGACGGACGCCTCCGCAGGCGTTGAGCTCAACCTGTCCCAGACCTTGAAGCCATCCGATCATCGAGACTACCATCTGTCGAAACCCATCGCTCTCTACGATCCCCTTCCGAGCCACAAGCGAGCGCTACTCGCTCACCTGCCTTGCGGATGTCGGGCCTACGCCGACGACACTGACCTCGGCACGTACCATCGCCAGTTGGTCTGCAGGGCCGGACAGTGGCCGAGTGCGTTGACCCGGAACTGGTGTCGGTCAATCGAGACCCTCACTGGCGCCACCTGTTGTGATGCTGACAACTCAGCGAAGGAGCGCATCGGTCTACACAGACAGAACTCCACTCCTCCTCCATCGTCGTCTCAGTCTCGTCGCCGTCTCAACTGTGAACTAGATCCATCCATAATTCGCTGGGCCGTGACGAGACAGAATAATGACCAGCAGCAACAGCAACAGCAGAGGCCAAGGTCGATGCCAGAGGAGGCGGCGGCGGCGAGGGCGGATGAGGCGAGGGTGTGGAAGGGTCGGGTAAACGTCGACGATGACCTCCCTCAGGTCGTCACTGAATGTCGGCCACTCATCTCCGTAGCCGCCGTCACGCATGGCTGCCTCTACCAGTCTCCATCGATGACTTACGCTGTCGCAACGCTGCCCATGAATCCGCCAAGGGCGACGACACCACGATTCCCGAACTCTTCATCGCTTAAAGGAACCACATAGATGGCGACGTATTCGACAGAGTGCCAAGTGATGGCTCTGCTGCCTCTCTTCGCTGCATCCGTGGTTCAAAGGTCAGTGCATCCTAGCATGACTACGACAATGCTACGGTGCTGTTCACGAAAACAGAGGAAATGCTATCCACCAGTTGCTGTTTTTAATTGCTTCAGACAAAAATATCTACCTTAGACTTCATGAAGACGCCAGAAACGGCCGATTAGAATGATTTAACTTTGATTCAATTTTGACGTCTGGGACTGGAACGTTAATATATTATTAATATATTATTGTTACTATATCTATTATTATTATTTTATTATTATTTTAAAACCCCGATGTTGCATATGATCCCCGGAATTTAAAATAGCTTCGGATAATTTTAAAATGTCTGGATTGGCCTAGTCTCGTTCTGTTCCGTCACGGAGAAAGTGCTGCGTTGGATCAGAACTGAGAGTCGCTGGAAAAGATGACATGTGTCTCTTGCGTCTCCAGATGCGTACATAAGAGAGCGCTTAAGTTCCGTTATTAAAGCAAGCTCAGCGTTTATTAATAGGTTCAGAGTTACAAAGGCCAACGAAAGAAGACGATACTATCGTAGGAGTGGATTATGCTTGGATAGTTTCCTAAATGCCGTCATATTCGCCCATCGGCCGAACAAGAAGTAGTAGCCAAGCATCAAATAGTCACGGTGTCAGTCAGAGTGACATCCGAAATAACCTTATTATTATTATAATTATTATTATTATTATTATTATTATTATTATTATTACTACTACTACTATTATTATTATTAAACGAGGTAGGAATGACCCTTCAGAAATGTAACTTCTATAGCCCGGCGTCTAATGCAAAATGTATGAATCGATGACGCACCAAAGTCAAGCCGTAATCAGGAAAACATCCAGAAGATCAGTCTATAGTGGGAGAAACAGTCAACCCATTGTGGAATTACCTGTGTTGCTTAATGGGCTGAGATCAGGACGTTCACGATAGCCCTGGAGTAGAAGCTCGATGCCTTCCAACAATGGCGTCTGAGGAGACTCAAGCGAAGTCCACATTCTGCGTCCATCACCAGTGGAGAAATATTCAGGCGCACGCGACAGACCCGGTCTCGGAAATAATCAAAACAAGAAGACTCCGGATGTTCGTCCATTTCGCACGGTTCGATAGCAGGCAGGACCAGGTCAGTCAGCTCCGAGCCTTGATTTCCGGTCCTCCAAGGAGCAGGAAGAGACCAATCGGACGACCAAGGCAAACATGGGCCCCGTACGATGGAGGAGGCTTTGAGACGACCTCAAGATCGGTACGGTTGGCAGAGTTATGGAAACAGTAAGGCTACGGAGTGGGGTACGTCGTTGATGATGATGATGGCGATGATGATGATGACGACGACGAGGTGATGATAGTAAACCAATGGAGCAGAACTATAGCATATATTCGCATATATTTTGATTTACTTGTATTAATGCATTCAGATAAATATGTGTTGACCTTTCGACCTCCCATAAATGATAAGCACCGATCATAGCTGCACTACCCTCTACTACTCAATCTGTCTATTCAAAGTAACGGAGGCGATAGTCAAGCAGTGGAAACTTGCACGGACTGCTGTCAGAATCAATGGCCTAATGTCGAACGACGTCCAAGTGATTCGATGGCGAAGGTACATTTGCTGATAAAGCAGTTTACGGCAGCAACCCTTTCATGGGTGGCAGCTCTAGATAAAAGCTGTAGTAAATTCTGAACCTGAAGTCAGATAAATTTCCGCAGATATTGATTGTCTCTATCAACGTCCATTGTGCATTAAACATAAGCATTATCTATTCCTCATACGTATATATATGTGTGTGTATATATGTATATGTATATATATATACACACGCATAAGACTGGCTTATTGGCGATAGTACTTAAGTCCTGTTAATGGTTTGAATGCGCTTAACATCGTCGACGAAGGATGTATAATGGTCAGAAGGAAGACGTTGGACATTCGTTGATTACGTACAGAGAACGGTTCTCTTGCACACTTAATTCAAAACGTTTGGCCTTTTTTTTACTATTTTATGACATCACCGGCAAAGTTCTTGTTCTTCTTTTTCCATGAACATTGATATAACGCCAACTTCTGTTTAAAATCTTTGCATTAAGAGGAACCGCTTCTGAAGAGAACTTGGACAAAACCCATCTGACAGTAGCAGCGCTTGTGAATAAGCGAGTCCACTGTGCTTAGTTTTTTAGTAGCCACCAGAAGAATGCCATCACGCTCTTCAGGATAAAACCTCAGCCAATAGAAAATTCACTGAAGCTCTTATTACTGTTACTAACTCGGAGTCTAACTCAGCGCAGCTGATCAATCAGTCATGCAGAGGCGTCTATACCATAGAAACCTTGGAGCAAATGCTCCATCCAAGAAATAGGGGGAGATCTGTCAGTGTGTGCGCCACCATTTTAGGAGGAAGGAACGGGGAGGGGGGAAGAAGAGGGGAAAAGGGATGTTGCTCCAATGACTTAGGGGGGATAGACGATAGACGCATTATTATTATTTTTATTAGTATTATTTTTATTAGTATTATTATTATTATTATTATTATTATTATTATTATTATTATTATTATTATTATTAACCATTCGACTTCCGTGTCTCAACAAGTCTGACTTCGATTTTGTAGAAGAAAGACTGCTACTCACTGTCACACAGAAGTGAGTAAGTATCGAAGGATTTAAGTAGGTAAGCACCTTCGAGACTTCCTTAGAATGCGCAGCTTACAAAGTCAAATCGTCCGGTTGTAGGTCCCAACGACCCACGGTTGATGTTGTCAGACCATTTCTGAGGGGGATTGGGGAGTTTTGTATAGGTCACTCCGAGTGTTCATTCGTTTCCATAGATACCTTGGTATGTCGTCATGACAACGGAGATGACGAGTCTCCATGTGGTATACGCAGCAGCTCGATCTTCTCTCGATTGTCTGTTGCACACTGTCTTTGGAAATTGGAGAGCAGAGGTCAGAGTCATGCGTTGTAAGACTGACGTATGGGTGAAGTGTGTTTATTACTACGACATGGCCTTAGCAGACATAACCATATCCAACATTCCATAGGTCGCCAACCTAAATTCCAACAAAATCAGCAAGATACCTTCCAGTGACTTGGTCGCTCACGCACTCTAGCGAACTGGACGTCAACTATTTTGCGTCTAAATTAATGGAGGTATTAAGATTTTACCTGATCTGGTTATTTCTGATAAAGTCAGGTAAAATAAAGATGGCAAGCTGAGGTAATTCGAGTTCTCAAGACGCTAACGTAGCAATTGTTTTGATCGAAAGCTTAATTTCAAATTAAACTCGTATTACGTGTTGATACCAGGACTATGATGACATGTGATGATGACATGTGATGATGACATGTGATGATGACATGTGATGATGACATGTGATTCATTTATTCATTCATTTTGAAAACAATATAGCGCCCCTCAATGTACCTACTCAGAAGCGCTCCCAGCCCAACCACGGCGGTATAAACTGGACTTCAGTAACTTGTAAAACATAAGTGAACTATTCTTATAGTTAGGCAACAGGCACATCTCCAAAGGGAGACGATTCCAGATGATGACGATAGCCTTTCTACGCCGAGTTTAATTACAAAGCTGTGAATGTATTTTATTACTGCTGTCTAAGTCGACGCTCAGATGAGCTTTTGACTGATGCAGTAACAAATATTGACGTACCGAAGTGATATCTATATATATATATTACATTTGATTTATATATATAATTGTCGTGTCTATACAGATTTTATAATGAATAATGCATTGATTTGTGTTCTTTGCATATAATCGGGTGTGAAAAAGGTTGATGTAGCAATTTAATACGTGTGAGTGACTTTGAGAAATACTGATGAAGAATTGCATGTTAAGGTTAGGCCTTAGGACAATTGATGTAATAAGTGATTTTGAAGAAAAATATAATGAAAATATAATGTGTGGACAGTAATATTTGAAACAGAAGATGAAAAGTTGTCAAATTGAGTGATCGCCTACTATCACAGAGAATATAATATATATCTAAGTGGAACTAAGTCAAATATAGTACAGTAATATATTAGGCTAGGGAAGGCAAGAGGAGTTGAATCGCATACAAGAGACGGGCGGGAAGTTAATTTGAATGCGGAGAAAAGTTGACTTATGTTATTCCATGTCAAAAGAATACGAATGCTGGGCGTAAGATGGAAAGCCTGACGAAAGATGTCTTGCAAGCATCGACGTCATCCTTCCATAAAGAATTGGTGTTATCTGAAGGGTCAAATATTTCCAATTACATAGAGGGAGCGGTCGTTAAGGGAGACATCTCCCACGGAGTGTGTGCAGTCTTTCCCTTCGTGCATTCCAGGCATAGTTCTTCCCACTGTGTCCAACCATAAATCGGTCTCTGGGACACAGATAATGAACAGCAGGAAGGAAGCGTGCTTTGTCCATAAGTCACAAGGGAAGACTGATCAGATTCTATCTTCCGTCATTCGCAAGATGTATGCTTGAGTCTTTAACAAGGTACTTAATTTAGTACCATTTAAGTACCTCTGCAATTCAGATGTGTGTTTGCGTGTTGCGACTTTTAAGTACCATTGCAATTAATATTTTACTGGTACTCAGTACAACACAGTAGGCCTACGACTGTAATTTGATAAAGCGCTTCTTACAAAGTTCATAAATGCACGCTAGACCTAAATACGGGCACACATTAACAGCCATAGGTAGACTGGAAGAGGTAAGTGTTCAGTTTAGAGTGAAGGACAATCTCCGTAGGAGATTTGCATACATGAAGATGTAGAAAGTTCTAGATGGATGGACCAGCTGCTGTGAATGAAAGCTGGCCAAAGACAAGACGTGCATCAGGAACAACATACTTTCCAGCAGATGCTGATGATCAAAGAGAGTATCAGCCTTTAACAAAGCTACAGCGTGTAACCCTCGAATATAAGTCGGATGGCAAATAATTTGCATGTGCTTTGTGCATGAGGAGTGCCAACTTGAAGTGGATAAGTTCACTTACAGGAAGTCTGTCGCGGTCGACTCCTTCGATCGCAACGACGAACCAACGAAGGAACTATTAAAAGATCTTTAATTAAAAATAAAGTCGATTAAGTGTAGAGTAAGTCAACTCGTCTATCAAATATCACAATCGTAGACAGCACACAGGTTGGCTGGTCTCGATTGAACGTCATACGATCAATGTTTCAACGTTTACAAATCTTCGTCAAAAAGGCCCTTAATGTACATCAGGTCTATCTTATATAGAGTTCTCCCGGATTCCAGAACGTTCTGTGACGTCACTGTACTTTTCCCTGGAAAGTCCTACTGAACACGTATATCCTTGTTGCATGCACCGAATTAATGTTGACAGCTTGCTGCAGAATTTTCCGTGCGATGTAAACAAGCTTGTTGACGCGTCGGTTTTCTTCCCTTGATGCATGCACCCGCGTAGACCGCGACATTCCCTCCGCCCTCAGATGATGACACGTCTTCAGCACCATCTCGAACGGGTCATCACGATCAAGCCGGGCCTCCAGACTCCATCTCGACACAGCATATACAACCAAAACAAAACACATCAGTTAGTCAACTTATCCACACAATTTGCGGGCTCGATCCTTGTGTGTCGGGCCATTTCCCCCCTTCACCATCCGAGTCACAACCGAGAGAGGAAATCAGCCACCGTGTTCTGACGTCCAGGACGATATCGAAAGTCCACGTTAAACTCTTGCAATGCTAACGCCCAACGAGTCAGTTTCGCACTCTTAGGGCTTGCATCTGTGAGATAAGACAAAGGATTATGATCTGAATAAATGATTATCTTTGATAAGAATATCCATGACTTGAATCGTTTAAGTGCCCAAATTACTGCGAAAGCCTCTCTCTCAATTGTAGACCAATGCATCTGTGTATCTGTAAGTTTAAGGCTAGCAAAAGCAATTGGTTTTTCCTGACCTTCTTCGGTCCACTGAAACAAGCAACACCCAACCGCGGTGGCACTTGCGTCAACACTTAAACCAAATTCCTTAGTGAAATCAATGGTATGCAACTGTGTAGCTTTACTGAGATCATCCTTTAACTTATCTAGTGCTTCTTGATGCTTTTGCTCCCAAGGCACCTTCGTAGGTATGTTATCTCGTGTCAAATCAGTTATTACCCGTGCTTTTTCAGCTAAAGCAGGTATAAAATTTCGAAAGTAACTGAAAAAACCCATAACCTTTCTAACGTCTTTCTTTGTTGTTGGAGGATGGATATCATTGATCGTAGCGATCTTACCTGGATCAGGTTCAATACAACCTGACCCTACTATATGGCCAACAAACTTTATTTTGTTTTGTGCAAAATTACATTTTCTTAAATTCAAAGTGAGTCCTGCTTCCTCAATAGTTTGCAAGAATTTCTCTAGATGTTCTAAATGGTCATTCCAATTCATTGAAACCACTGCCATATCATCGACGAATGGTTCGGTAAAACTTCGCACTGGATGTAAAACCTGGGTCATAGCACGAATAAAGGTATTGCTAGCGGACTTGAGTCCAAACGGCATCCTTGTGAACTCAAAAAGTCCTGCATCACATACGAATGCCGTAAGCCATCGATGTTCTTTCCGAACTGGAATTTGCCAATACCCCGATTTCGCGTCGAAAACACTAATAAACTTTGCCCGTCCCACCTTTTGTAAGATGTCAGCAATGTCTGGGGTCGGGTAACAATCACCTAGAGAATATTTGTTAACATGGCGATAATCAATTGCCAATCGAACGCCATTTTGACCTTTGGGTCCCTTTAAAACGCAAACTACCGGACTGGCCATTTCACTTTTCGATGGTCGAATGATGTCTAATGCCAACATTTCTTCTATCTGGCGTTGTACTTCAGGTTTAAGTAGCTCAGGTACTTTATATGCCCTTAAACGCTTAGGAGTGAAATCATGAGTTATCTTAATTTCATGTTCTAATACTGGACAATACCCAGGTTTATCCACAAATACTGCCGTGTGCCGATCCAAAATTTCAAAAAGTTGCTTCTGTTCCTCTTGCGAAAGATGCGCTATAATCAGAGGATCAATTCGCTTACTCGGGCTTATTTGTTCACGTTCTTCCTGATGTACAACCTCTACTATACCAAATTCTTCATCTTGATCAACAATTACTGAACAGCTATTGATCATCGCTTGTTCGAGTCGTTCATGGTATCGCTTGATCTTATTTGCGTGTAAATGTCTTTGTTTTCCCTCTATTTCTACTATATAAGAATATGGGGATTTAACCTTGACTACGGTAGCAGGTCCTTGCCATCGACTATAAAATTTAGAACTACCAAAATCTGGTGCTAATACTGCTACTTTATCTCCAACTTCGTATTTTCTGTCAGTACTACGCAAGTTATAATAATCTGCATACCGCTTTGTTTCTATATCACTATAGTAATCTGCATAAACTTTCGCGAATTCGAGGTTTTCCTTCAGTGATTGGAGATACTCTTCGGGTGATTTACCTAAGTTAAGAGGTACTTTTCGTTCGCCAGCCCACGATTCCTTCAACACACTAAGTGGACCCCGAGGAAGAGTTCCATAAACCATAGTGAATGGCGAAATATGAGTCGTGCCTGAAGGTTTTTCTCTAAGGCTCCACAGAACAAACGGTAACAATTGGTGCCATCCACGAGGATCAGATTGAGCAAGCTTAAAGATCATGGTTTTCAAGCTTTGGTTGCATCTTTCAACCAATCCAGCTGCCTCAGGATGTCCAGGGGTATTAAATCTGGGACTACAACCCATTCGCCGCAAGAATTCTTTCGTCAAACGACTGGTAAAGTTGGTACCACAATCAGAACTGATGATCCTTGGAATAGAAAAAGTTGTAAAAACTTGCAACAGAGCTTCACAAACTCCCTTTGCATTCAGCGATCTAAGAGGATACGCCATCGGCCAACGAGAAAATTTGTCCACCAGAACCAGAGCATAATTGTACTGGGGTTTCGATTGGTTGGATTCTCCAGTCACTACCATAGGGCCAATACAATCCATATTTAGATGGTTAAAACAGAGTTCATCCGCCCTCGGAATAGGAGTGATCGGGACTCGATCTGCCACTTTAACTGGAGTTCTAAGTTGACAAATTTGACAAGACGCACAATATTCGCGAATCCTCTCATCCATTCTTGGAAACCAAAAGTTTAATTTGATCCTGGCTCTCGTTGCCTTAAAAGCCATGTGCCCAGCACATGGGGCATCGTGTGCTACTCGCAAGACAACCTCGATTCTATCTTCCGGTAAACATAATTGATTAACCTTATGTCCCATAATTTCCCCTTTGTGGTACAGGAGGTTATTATCTATAAAGAAATTATTTTTATTCTGTCTCGCTTGTTGCCAGCAAGGTATAAGACTGTGACAATTCTGTTGCTCACGCAATAAAGTATCATTATTCGCTACTCCCTCATCAGACTTGAACTCTGTTGACTCAACATCAAGAAAATTATCTGAATCATCAACTAGTTGCTCCTGAGAATATTCATTCACTTCTGACGGCAAGGATTCGTTGCTGTTACTTTTCTCGATATTAACTTCTAAGTTATCTTCTTCTGCCCCTTTATTTATTTGTACACATCGATCTACGCCAGCTACCATCACTACATATTGCGAACTATCCCTTAATAGGTCCACAACATGGGGTGTCAGAATAACCCGTTCATTTAGTTCAGGGACTACAGCGAACATGACGCACAAAGATGGCGCAATGTTCGTCGTTCCTTCCATTGAATTAGCTAATTTCATTTGTAGGTATACTACATCTGCCTTACATCCTTCTCCCTGAAAACCAATTATATTAATCCGTTTAATCACGGGTAAGTTTAGTGACTCAATTAATTTCTTATCAATACAACAAATTTCTGCTCCTGAATCAGATAATGCTGGCTGAGAAGGGAGATCTTCAATCTGTACATTGATATACGACCTCTCGTGTAATCCATCAATACTATTCTCGTATACCCTTACAGCAGTTTCCAACCCTATTGGTTTAGAATTATCCAATAAATTCCCTTGCTTTACCTGTTCAGGTATCTCATGCAACACGTTGACCTTCTCAACAAATAAGTCGGTCACTTCTTCAGTTGGGTTCCCAGATATACAAGTACTCACCTTTTTAGAACTTGGTTTGGTCTGGCACTCCCTTGCCATATGACCCTTCTGATGACATAGGAAACAGAGACCCTTTACCTTGGCCTCCTCCTGAGACACCCTCGCACCTATCTTGGCTTCACCCCTTATTTCCGGTTTGGGAGACTTGGGTTGAGCTGTCTGGTTATTGACTTGAACATGTGGTTGACCTCTCGTCCAATTGTTATACTTCGGTGTCGGATGACTACGGCATACTAAGTCATTCCCACCATCATGCGACGCTACATAAATGTCAGCCGCATTAGCTATGTCTTCACAGCTCAACCACTCCTCTTTTTCTTGGGCCAATATATAATCTAAACAAGCCTTCGACAAGGACTCCTTAAGCCGATCCGCAACCAATAAACTTACAAGTTTATCAAACTCATCAGTTATCTTTCTACTTTTCAAATAATACATAAGAGCCACACGCAATTTGGATGAATAGATCGTAAATGATTCGTCCGATGCTTTGTGCAACGACCAAAATCGGGCTCTAAGATTTGAAGGGCTTATCTTAAACTCCCTTAGCAAAAACTCCTTCAGGAATTTGTAGTCATGGAGCTGTGCCTCAGTAAGGCGCATGGTTAATGCCTTAGCTCTTTCACTTAAAATGGCTAGCAATAATTTTGCTCTAACATCTTCATCCACCTCATACACATTAAACAAACCATCCAAGTGATCAAAGAAACCTGGAATTTCTATAGGGTCGGAAGGAAATTTCCAAAGAATATTCTTAAGGGCATCACTATAACGCTTAGTACTGTGACGTTCGTCGCTCGAGATCAACTAACCCTTCATCAGACGTGGTACCAATTTGTGTCGGTCTTACCCGAGACGCTGCTTCGTCGTCGGGCTGGGTTCGGCTCCAGCCAACTGGCCTTCTGGAGTCGCCCGGGTCACTATCCTGTCTACTTCTGCTGTAGACGAGCGGTTCCCTGCCTCCGCTCTCAGTGCCCATTTCTCCAAGAGGAGGTCCCGAGGGTATCGCTTGTTTGCGAACAGTGTCGCTGTCAAGCTCCATCTCACTTTCGGACTCTGCCACTGCCGCGGTCGCCGGGTGGGCAACGTCCTCGTCCTCAGGATGGCCGTCCTTTAGAACAGGGTTCGCTCTCTTGCCGGCAGGAGTCCTCTGCTTCCTGTGAGATCTCTTAGTCAAAGACTTCCTCTTTTTCTCCACCTTAACCGAACCCTCACGTACCATTCTGCATCTCATGACTCTCGAGTTATCGTCAATAGGGGAAAACCCTGAACGTTCTCTTGTCCGAGTAGACAAGGTGTACATCTGACGAGTCGTCACGTCGTGCCGTCTCAAACACGCGAACATCTTGCGATAATATATACACGTGTAATATTAACGCGGTATACTGGTCTCACGACACTCTCTTCTGATAGGATAGGTTCTAGGTCTAAAACCTCCCTAACCGCACGCAGAACTGTGTTCCGACCGGCGCACGAGGTGGGCCCTACTTCGCACTTCGGTCAGTTCTCGGAACTACGTGTTTCGATCACCAAGTTATTTGCTCTGAATAACGATTGGTTTGAATACAAGATTTTCCTGACTCTATCGTTTTTCCTGGTCTTACCGCACTGTAATCAGTTGTCGGGCGGTCTTTTCCCGTACTGCGGTCTTTCGGTGACAGTGGTCTTTCCCAGTAACTATTTTTAGTTACCGGGCGATGGAGCCCCTCCAACGCTCCACCGGCGTGTCAGCCATCCAAGTGTCACAATCCAAATGTAACGCCGACCCCGTAAGGTTACCAGAATGTCCTGAATTTTGTTCCCAAGAATTTCCGAATTTTGGTTCCCTAACGAGGGTCACGCTTACTCCCACAGGTAACCGGACAAGCTCCGATCGCGGAGTTCTTCAAAACCCAAGAGGGAATTTCCTGCCTGTCGCCAAATTTACCCTTATTATCGTTTTTGTACTAAACTGGTTTTTTCAGGTATCCCGACGGTCACTTCACCGAGTGCCGAAGTCGCGTAAAACTCTCCCAGCCGATGACGCCGAAGTCGCGTAAAACTCTCCCGGCCGAGTACGCCGAAAGCGCGTAGAACTTCCCCTGTGTCGAGTACGCCGAAATCGCGTAAAACTCGTCTCCGTGGACAAAACCAAACACTGTCGGATCTTGGAGTTCTTCAAACTCCAAGAGGGATTTCCTTGCCCGACGCCAAATTTACTCTTGGTTTCAAGGATTTCAGAATTCCAGAAAATGGCTACCTTAAGAAGGTCACCTCTACTCTCATGGGTTACCGGACAAGCTCCGATCGCGGAGTTCTTCAAAACCCAAGAGGGACTTTCCTGCCCGTCGCCAAATTCACCCTGGTTTTCGATCTCACACTGAATTGGTTTTCCTGTGTATCAACGGTATCCTTCCCCGAGTATTACTCAGCCGTAGATTTCCCACAATCGGGATCTAAGGGATCCAACCCGCCGGATCGGCGCTGTCGGCCCGTCTTCCAACAGTGAACATCTCTAGCTGTTCTCGGGATCGCCTGATTATATTATTCGGACGCCCCTTTCGTCCGTAAATATATTTGTACTAACCGGAAACTCGAACTCTGACTCGGTCGTAACCAAAATCACTCGCCTACCACACTGAGTGCAGTATATTTGAATCGGTAACTGAATCGCTAACCAACAACGCTGTTTAACAGTATTGCTATGTATGAAGAGTCGAACCAACTCTTCACGTATAAAGCAGCACACCGTGAGGCAGGCTCTATGCATCCCTAATGAGCGCGTCTGCTCGCTATGCGCTGGCTTCAGACCGTCGATCGGGCTTCCCTGCCACGGTCGTTGCCGACCAGTTGCCTATTGAAATTAAATAAAAATTAAATGATCGATGCTGGGCCTTCGCATGTAAAATTAAGAGAAACGATGCTGTTCCCTTCGCATGTAAACTTAAAGAAAACGATGCTATTCGCATAAAATAAATCTTCCCACATACGCACGGTGACCTTGACCGCCACACTCTCCCCACCTTACTTAGATGCGGAGCATCTCTGCCAAAATCGGGGACCTTAATCAAACGTGACAGGAACATCCCCAACCCAGATCCACTTAGAGAGCAAGGAACCAAATGCACCTTTGGTTATAGGGCGGTATATCAGCAATCTCAGCACCCTGCACGTACGCCAAACACGATGAGAACCGTGATAGCGACAGCCTATTTAATGATGCTTTCGATCTCTCGGCACCCTGCACGTACGCCAAACAACGATGAGAACCGTGATAGCGACAGCCTATTTAATGATGCTTTCGATCCGAACCACCACCCTACTGGCAACCTGTCGTTCCTGACAAATCGCCAACCTTAACAGGCCCTCTATCATGAACCTGAGCTCTACCGGACCCCAAGGGCCAGGAGAACTTAAGGAGAGAAAAGTCGCCCACTGTCTCCCGATCTGGTAACCATCGTCGATCAGTCACACCCGGTACCACTTCAAAATCGTGAAAGCAAAATAATACAAGTTATCATATTTACGCACATGATCTAGGTCCTAACATATGCTTCTATCGCATGATGCTTTATCCTAAATAGCGCACTAAGGTAGCGCACTTAAGTATCATGAAACGGTAACCAAGGAAATCGCGTTGCCCCGAATTTCCTTAACACTCGTTGTTACGAGCATTATACTGTCGAAAAGAAATTCTGTCATCACAAGGAAACGGAAACATGGTTCTCCAATAGTTCGCTTATAGAACCAACGCAATGAAGCGTCCTAGTACTGGAATCTTTACTCGTTTCAGTACTAACCACTAAGCCAATGTTTAACCGAAACATTTCATCAAAAGGAAACTTAAACAGTCATTCACTGACAATCTGTAAAACCAACGCAATTAAGCGTTGGTGGTAGCACAGGTACTGTATGCTCCCAGATACCGCTCAAAAGAAATACTCTCATCAAAAGGGCAACTGAAACATGGGTCTCGAATAGTCAATGAAACTAACGCAATTAAGCGTTCATCTAGTTGGTCCTAGATACACGTCTGCTTCAGAAGGTCACTAACAAGGACTTCTACAGTCGTAGTCATCCATCCAAGCGAGGTCTTCGTCTCGTCCGTCGTCCAGGTGGCAATTCTGGATCAGCGGTCTCGTCTGGATTCTCTGAAGGTTCCTCTGGTTCATGTTCTGCATTAGGATCTTGAGCCAGGACTGGCCAGTCTACTGTAGGTAACTCAAGATTTCTGTCCCTCTCCGGTAACCAGGTACTCGGAGGTTCACCGTAAAACGGCTTCAATTTATCCACGTGCACAACCATTAGCGTGGATTTCGGACTCTTCTGAATCCGGTACAGACACGGACTGAGCACTTGAATAACCAAGAATGGGCCGGTGTAATAGCGAGCCCATTTTGTCTTCCTTCCACTTCTTAGCCGAGGGTAGTAATAGTAAACCCAATCTCCTTGAGCGAACTTGCTAGGTCTCACTCTCAAATCGTAGGCTTTTTTCCTTCTTTCTGCTACTCTCTTTAACTGTTCTCGTACAAGCCGATACGATCGTTCCATTTTCTCTTTCTGTTTCTCCACGTACTCTTCCATGTCACTGTAAGACGGTCTCTCGAACTCTGTAACTTGGGCTAGAATCAAGTCTAATGGCGTATGGTTCTCTCTTCCCAGGAACAGGAAATTAGGTGTCCGTTGGGTCGCTTCATGTTCAGTACCTCGATATGCCGCCATTACATATGGTACATGAACATCCCAATCCTTTTGTCGTTCCGACACTACCTTTCCGATCAACATGTTCAGTGTTCTGTGGAACCTTTCGATCATTCCGTTACCAGAGGGTCGATATGGAGTTGTACGTACTTTGTCAATCTCCATGCGTTTACACAGCTCTTTGAATAACTTCGACTCAAAACACGGTCCCTGATCCGTCAGGATCTGGCGTGGCATACCAAACCTCGAGAACACGTGTACCATAAGCGATTCTGCCACAGTAACGGCCTCTTGGTTTCTGATAGGCAGAGCTTCAGCCCATCTCGAGAAGTAATCTATCGCTGTCAGTATGTATTTGTTGCCTTTACTCGATACAGGATGCGGATCAGTTATATCAATTCCGAATCTCTCCATTGGTTCACCGACCACAGGAGTCTGCATGTAACCCTGTCTTGGAGGTTTCTCCCTTCGATAACGAGCACAGCGATCGCACCTTTGGCAGAACCGTCTAACATCGTCCTTCCAACTCGGCCAATACGCCCGACGTTGCAACTGGGTTAAACTCTTCCGAATCCCGAAATGTCCTCCGGCAAAGCTTGCGTGTGTTAACTGAAGCATCTCTTGCCGTAGAGATAAGGGCACAACTAACTGAGATCGCTCAGCTTTTCCTGTGTTACCCTGAATCCAGCCTCTGTGTAACACTCCTTGCAGGACTTCCAGCTGATTCCAGTTGCTCACCAACACTTTCACCTCTCCGTTAGCAGGTGATAGTTCTGCCTGTGTTGGATGATGCTTCGACTCCTTCCAATCAAGGACCGTACCAATATTGCAATCGCTCTGCTGTTCTCTTCGAAGAAACTCCTTTGTCCAACGGATTTCCTGGCCTGTATCTTCACTGGTAACCTCGGAGCGCGTTACTTCTCCGATCGGACGTGCCCACATCACGTCTTCATTCGTAACTCTCATGGTAACCACTTTAGGTTGTTCCTCACCCGGACCTCTAGACATCGCGTCTGCGTTACCGTGTTTTGCTCCCGGTCTGTGACATATCTCCATGTCAAACTCCTCTATCATCTCTAACCAACGAGCCTGTTGGCCAATCGGTTCCGGTGTTCTGCGTAACCACTGAAGTGCGGAGTGGTCTGTTCTGAGTAGGAATTTACTACCCAGTAAGTACTGACGAAACTCTTTCAAGAAATACACCACAGCTAACAACTCTCGCCTGGTAACGTTATAGTTCCGTTCCGCCGTCGACAAGAGCCGACTCGCGTAACAAATCACTGTCTCTTCTCCTTCTTGTACTTGCGATAACACCGCTCCAATGGCGTATGCCGAGGCATCCGTATCTAGGATGTACTGGCCTTCGTCGTTCGGTAACCCAAGTATAGGTGCGGAAACCAACTTTCGTTTAAGTTCTTCGAAAGCCCCCTGACATTCGTCAGTCCAATGGAACGGTACATTTTTCCTGGTCAGAAAATGAAGTGGTTGAGCTACCACCGCGAAATCATGTATGAAACGTCGGTAATAGGAGCAAAGACCAACGAAGGATCTGACTTGTCGCAAGTTCCGAGGAGCAGACCATTCTTCTACGGCCTTGATCTTGCTCGGATCCGTCGCGACCCCTTCTTCACTCAAAACGTGACCAAGAAACAATACTCTCTGTTGTAACAGGTAACATTTGGATGGTTTCAGCTTGAGATTATACTCTTGTAATCTCCTGAAAATCATCTCTAGACGTTGCATGTGCGTCTCTACGTCCCTCGAGAACACAATTATGTCATCCAAGTAAACCAGACAGATGTCATAGTTTAGCCCTGTCAAGACTAAGTTCATTAGTCGACAAAACGAGGCCGGACTATTGCACAATCCGAAAGGTAACACTTTGAATTGGAAGCTGCCCCTTCTCGTAACGAACCCGGTCTTGTGTTTGTCTCTTGGGTGCAAGGCCATCTGGTGATAACCTGCTCTCAAATCGAACGTACTGTACCATCTGGCGCCACCCAGGGTATCTAAACTCTCGCGGATAAGGGGTAACGGATGAGCATCTTTCCGTGTCTTCAGGTTCAGTTGCCTGTAATCGATACAGAAACGCATACTGCCATCCTTTTTCTTAACCATTACGACATTGGATGCCCATTCCGATATCGAAGGTTCAATGATTCCTTGTCTCAACATGTCTTCTACCTGACGATCAACTTCCGGTAACATGGAAAGCGGTTGACGTCTCAAAGGTTGCCGAACTGGTTTCTCCTGTCCCGTATCGATCTCGTGTTGGATCACCGAAGTGAATCCGTTATCACTTTCGTTAAGGGAAAACGTTGCGCTGTACGTCAGCACAAGTTTTCGTAACCTGATTCGCTCTTCTTCCGAAATGTCTGCTGGCACTTCTTCCCATAGTCGTTTTAGGGTCTGTTCGGCAAGTGGGTTGAGCGTCTGCTCCGCTACTCTGGCCGTTGTACTAATCTTCGATCCAAACCGGTCAATCGTACTTTGCTGCTTTCCTCGGCGTTCCTCCGGATAACCTGGGCCCATAGGCTTCTCCGGATTTTCGCTTCGGTAAGGCTCATCATACGATTCCGTTCTGGCTCGATTAACTGTCACATCGACTACGTTCACTCGCTCCAGCGGACATTCAGTCCGTTTCTTGACTAGCGAATCTCTGTCTCCAACATTCAACATCCTGATCCACACTTCCGTGTCTCTTCCTGTCACCAACGTACGTCCGATTATCAAATCTTTTGATAATTCCATTGGAATGGTCGTCCAATCTTCGTTATCTTTTTGGAAATGCGGGTATACAACCCAAGCTGGAACGTCAACTTCGCTCCTTGGAGGAACTATTATGTCCTCTTGCACAATAACCCTCCGGC
This sequence comes from Allolobophora icterica, assembly GCA_963556255.1. Classification (NCBI taxonomy): domain Eukaryota; kingdom Metazoa; phylum Annelida; class Clitellata; order Crassiclitellata; family Lumbricidae; genus Allolobophora; species Allolobophora icterica. The sequence continues at coordinate 58,846,902 of OY744607.1, forward strand.
ACATGGACTCGGTAACGACCTCTTTCAGAGGGATCTTCTCGCTCCCAAGGAAAACGCATCGACTTGCGAAGTCCCATCTTGCCTGATTGGCTTCCAGCCAAGATAACCCCAAGATCACTTCTGTCACTTGGTCTGTAACTAGACAGGGTACAGGGTACACCTGCTTTCCGATCCGAATCTTAAGGTTAGTTTCACCATCCACCTTAATCTGACTTCCATTAGCGGCTAGGAGTCGCTGTTCTGACGGTACTAGCACAGCGTCTAGCACGAAACGTCGTGGCACAAGTGACATTTCACTTCCAGAATCAAGTAGAGAGTGTATACGTTTTCCTGCCAGTCTCGCAACCACGTAGGCCACCCTACTGCCTTTGACCAGTCGGTTTTGGGTTTCCTCTTGTATCGGTTCAGCCTTTGTAGGTTCACTGGTACCGGTTGCACCATTCGTCTCAGCGTTTCTCTGAGGACAATTTCGCTTCATGTGTCCTTTTCGTTTGCACAAGTAGCATTCGATGTCCGGGTTACGCAACCGTGTGGGCGGATAAATCCGTCGCCATCCCACATTCGGTTCGGTTGTCCTCTGATCTCCCACAGCTAGATCAGAACTGTTCTCCCTTTCATGAGGATTTCTCGGAACGATGCCCAAATTCTGATTTATTGTCACTCGATCAAGTTCTCTTGAAAGATTTTTAATCTTTCGCTCGAGATCTTCTAGACGACGAGACTGTTGCCCCTCAGTGCTCGAGTCTTTTCGGTCTTCCATGGTAACTTTAACTCTCGCGTGTCTCCGGTCTAAATCACCACCTTGTGTCGAAGATCGACCATAGGCATCCAACCTCACCGCATGTTTATACGCCGCTTCGAGGTTAACTGGTTCTCGCTCGCGCACCTTCTGCCCCAAATCTTGGTTTGCCAGTGCATCAATGAAAGCGTCACAAGCGACCGTCTCGACGATATCACTTGTTGGTCCTGGGTATGCCAAAGCCATTAGCCTTCGTACTTCCTGCACTACACTACTCAGCGTTTCTCCGTGAGCCTGCCGGTAAGTGCGAAGTTTCATCCGATATAGGCTAGTTTGGTCATCAGACCCGTACCGGGCCTTAAGCCGCTCAACAAGTTCTCGCCAAGACACGTCCCTCTGTGCACCCATGTCCCACAACAGCTGCGAAGCGGGACCCGTTAGGGCACACATTAACTGGTCTGCTTTTTCCTGATCACTCCACCGGTTGCACCGTGCACAAACTTCGAACTTTGCTAGAAAGGCTGCGATCGCTGACTTGCCGTCGTACTTCTCTAGCTTGATTCGTATACCGCGATCCGGTCGGTCTTCGCCTCTTGTCCGTGTAACAAGTGATCTGCCGACACTCTTCTTGGGATTTCCTCTCCGGTTGTCCCCATCGTTACTCCTGGAATCGTTTTCCTCGTCTGTCCTCACCACTGACCGGTGCCGACTCTGTCCCCTCAGAGTACCCAACGTCTTCCCTGTACGCCACTTAGAATACATCGTAGTCATCTCGCGGTCGCCTGACGTTGCACTGTCTTCATCAGAGATGTACTCAGCCTGTCTCTGACCTTTTCTACGAGGCTCACCACCTGCGTAGTCTTTGGACTCCGATCGTTTATATTTATTGCGAGAGCTCCGAGAGTTTCCGTTGACGAACGTAACTCTTCTGTCTTCTTCGCGAATATCTCTTTTTCCTGACTCTGGCGGTCTGTCAGATTCGTCGTACCTAAGACAATTACGACTTCTCGAATCTGGTTTGTGCCCTTTAGAGTACCGCTCGTGGGTCTCATCCCAGGCCAAATGATCTCTGTCTCTTCCCATGTTCGATTCTCTCTCGGTTTCTCTATCAAGTGCCTGTTTTAAACCGCGTCTCTCGTACTCTGGTAGACGTTCCTTACCATACGTCTCCCTTTCAGTTTTCTCATAACTCTCGTGTCTTCCTCGTTGACGGAGGTTTTTCCTGTCAAAGACTCCGGTTCTCATGGCCTCTTCTGGACCAACACTATCGGTGTCTGAATCCGAAGAACTCACTGACGAACGTAATTTCGCCTCAACTCTTCCTCTTGTCAACAGACGTTGTCGACTCGATTGCCTTGCCGTTTTTCTGTGTGACTCTCTCCCGCTGTCCTCGGGAAGATAGCGGCTACGTAACTTTTCCGAAGTTTCCGAAAGCGAAACTTCCTCACGTGTCTCTGTGTTACCTCGGCTCCTTGCTGGCTCTTCGATCTGCAGCTTCCCTCGGCGATCCATCTGGTAACCTGGGCCCGTAGGTTTCCCCGATGTCTCGCGTCGGTAAGACTTCGCATGCTGAGCAGCAGGAACAGACAGTTCTTCAAGTTTCGAACTCATCATTGCCACACTCTGTCGCAGGTAAGACATCTCCGCTTGCCAATCTACCTCATCTGTCACAGGTCTTGGGCGACCTTCTTCCATGTTGGTAAACGGTACTCGATTGCCTTCGTTTCGCTGATGCGCCACGATGTCACCACTCGTTTTCTGCACTACGGCGTCACCCCGCGGTTTCAGGCCTGTCTCAATGTCTCTTGGCCTATCACAAGCCTGTCTCGACTGTACAGGTTGCCTGCCCCGTACGATACTAGGTACTTGAACCTGCACAAGGTTCCCCGATCTATTGTCGACGAGTGGTTTGGACCTGTCAAACCTACTCTCACCACCGGGCTCTCGCCAGTGTGTGAATGTCTCGTTATTCACATCGTTCCGTACTACCTCAGTAGTCTTTGGAACGGTTATCAACCATCCGTTATCCTCATGGAAACCTCTTTCACGCCCACTGCGGGTTCCAGCTTCCGTTTCAAATGCACTGGTTTCGTCAGGTGCACCCGTTTCATCAAGCAACCTTCGTTTGCTTTTCCGTTTACGTAACTTTGGACGCGCGCCTCCGTGCTCACTATGGGGCACTTCATCCGACTCGTCCTCGGTATCTTCCTGACCTTGCCTGGTTCTGTGACAAGAAAACGCTAGAACCCCACTTCTGGTACCAGTTTGTGACGTTCGTCGCTCGAGATCAACTAACCCTTCATCAGACGTGGTACCAATTTGTGTCGGTCTTACCCGAGACGCTGCTTCGTCGTCGGGCTGGGTTCGGCTCCAGCCAACTGGCCTTCTGGAGTCGCCCGGGTCACTATCCTGTCTACTTCTGCTGTAGACGAGCGGTTCCCTGCCTCCGCTCTCAGTGCCCATTTCTCCAAGAGGAGGTCCCGAGGGTATCGCTTGTTTGCGAACAGTGTCGCTGTCAAGCTCCATCTCACTTTCGGACTCTGCCACTGCCGCGGTCGCCGGGTGGGCAACGTCCTCGTCCTCAGGATGGCCGTCCTTTAGAACAGGGTTCGCTCTCTTGCCGGCAGGAGTCCTCTGCTTCCTGTGAGATCTCTTAGTCAAAGACTTCCTCTTTTTCTCCACCTTAACCGAACCCTCACGTACCATTCTGCATCTCATGACTCTCGAGTTATCGTCAATAGGGGAAAACCCTGAACGTTCTCTTGTCCGAGTAGACAAGGTGTACATCTGACGAGTCGTCACGTCGTGCCGTCTCAAACACGCGAACATCTTGCGATAATATATACACGTGTAATATTAACGCGGTATACTGGTCTCACGACACTCTCTTCTGATAGGATAGGTTCTAGGTCTAAAACCTCCCTAACCGCACGCAGAACTGTGTTCCGACCGGCGCACGAGGTGGGCCCTACTTCGCACTTCGGTCAGTTCTCGGAACTACGTGTTTCGATCACCAAGTTATTTGCTCTGAATAACGATTGGTTTGAATACAAGATTTTCCTGACTCTATCGTTTTTCCTGGTCTTACCGCACTGTAATCAGTTGTCGGGCGGTCTTTTCCCGTACTGCGGTCTTTCGGTGACAGTGGTCTTTCCCAGTAACTATTTTTAGTTACCGGGCGATGGAGCCCCTCCAACGCTCCACCGGCGTGTCAGCCATCCAAGTGTCACAATCCAAATGTAACGCCGACCCCGTAAGGTTACCAGAATGTCCTGAATTTTGTTCCCAAGAATTTCCGAATTTTGGTTCCCTAACGAGGGTCACGCTTACTCCCACAGGTAACCGGACAAGCTCCGATCGCGGAGTTCTTCAAAACCCAAGAGGGAATTTCCTGCCTGTCGCCAAATTTACCCTTATTATCGTTTTTGTACTAAACTGGTTTTTTCAGGTATCCCGACGGTCACTTCACCGAGTGCCGAAGTCGCGTAAAACTCTCCCAGCCGATGACGCCGAAGTCGCGTAAAACTCTCCCGGCCGAGTACGCCGAAAGCGCGTAGAACTTCCCCTGTGTCGAGTACGCCGAAATCGCGTAAAACTCGTCTCCGTGGACAAAACCAAACACTGTCGGATCTTGGAGTTCTTCAAACTCCAAGAGGGATTTCCTTGCCCGACGCCAAATTTACTCTTGGTTTCAAGGATTTCAGAATTCCAGAAAATGGCTACCTTAAGAAGGTCACCTCTACTCTCATGGGTTACCGGACAAGCTCCGATCGCGGAGTTCTTCAAAACCCAAGAGGGACTTTCCTGCCCGTCGCCAAATTCACCCTGGTTTTCGATCTCACACTGAATTGGTTTTCCTGTGTATCAACGGTATCCTTCCCCGAGTATTACTCAGCCGTAGATTTCCCACAATCGGGATCTAAGGGATCCAACCCGCCGGATCGGCGCTGTCGGCCCGTCTTCCAACAGTGAACTTCTCTAGCTGTTCTCGGGATCGCCTGATTATATTATTCGGACGCCCCTTTCGTCCGTAAATATATTTGTACTAACCGGAAACTCGAACTCTGACTCGGTCGTAACCAAAATCACTCGCCTACCACACTGAGTGCAGTATATTTGAATCGGTAACTGAATCGCTAACCAACAACGCTGTTTAACAGTATTGCTATGTATGAAGAGTCGAACCAACTCTTCACGTATAAAGCAGCACACCGTGAGGCAGGCTCTATGCATCCCTAATGAGCGCGTCTGCTCGCTATGCGCTGGCTTCAGACCGTCGATCGGGCTTCCCTGCCACGGTCGTTGCCGACCAGTTGCCTATTGAAATTAAATAAAAATTAAATGATCGATGCTGGGCCTTCGCATGTAAAATTAAGAGAAACGATGCTGTTCCCTTCGCATGTAAACTTAAAGAAAACGATGCTATTCGCATAAAATAAATCTTCCCACATACGCACGGTGACCTTGACCGCCACAGTACGACTTGCTAAAGAATCTCTAACATTTCGTTCTTCCTGCTTTTCCTTCCTCTCCCTTTCTTCTTTCTCTTTCCGTTCCTTCTTTTCTCTTTCTTCTTTCTCTTTCCTTTCCTTCTTTTCTTCCTCTCTCCTCTTTTCCTCCCTTTCTTCCTTCTCCTTCCGTTCCTCCCTTTCTCTTTCTTCCTTCTCCTTCCGTTCCTCCCTTTCTCTTTCTTCCTTCTCCCTTTGTTCTTTCTTTTCTTCCTCTCTCCTCTTTTCCTCCCTTTCTTCCTTCTCCTTCCGTTCCTCCCTTTCTCTTTTTTCCTTCTCCTTCCGTTCCTCCCTTTCTCTTTCTTCCTTCTCCTTCCGTTCCTCCCTTTCTCTTTCTTCCTTCTCCTTCCGTTCCTCCCTTTCTCTTTCTTCCTTCTCCTTCCGTTTCTCCCTTTCTCTTTCTTCCTTCTCCTTCCGTTCCTCCCTTTGTTCTTCATATTTACGGATTTCGAACTCCAGACGGCGCTTCTGCAGCTCGTAATCCACTCCTGTTGGAGATATTGGACTACCCTTAAATTCCTCTTCCTCTTTTCCAATCTCCATGGCCCATTCTTCCATTAATTGATTTCGATCCCATGACATAACATCATCTTCGTCCCTTCCTGCCTTCATAAGATACACCCTAAGGCGCTCAGACGACATTTTGCGAATATTCGCTTGCATCTCTGTTGGCAACGCTTCCATTTTTACAAACAGTCAGTCAACAACAATCAACAAAAAAAACAGACACCACGCGGCAAACCCGCCACACAAAAGGAAAATTCCACAACCCAAAGTGCAACTATGCAGTATCCAAAGAAGTATACTCGCCAAGTACGCAAAAACTATACAAGCTCACGCAAGTCTGGCCTCGATCACAACAATGGATCAAATTGCAAAGAAATAATCAGCAGATATTGAAAGAGAAACAATGGCTGCCTCCCACTCGGCTGCAACTCCACTCTCTTTTCTCCTTCTCAGCCACGACAACACCTAGGATCTTACCCGTATGTTGACTGCTGTCTTCTGCTGTCTCAGCCGAACGACGCACTTCGTCCGTCCGACTGTCGTATGCCGATTCACCCGTCTCCCACGGTAGAAAGGCGTCTCGATCCGCTCGCTGTCTGGAACAGACCGTCTCTTGATCCTCCGGGTTGACTCCTTCCTCCGCCGGCTCGCGTCTTCTTCACCGGATCCAACACCGATGATCCCGCCGCTGCCACCAATAATGTCGCGGTCGACTCCTTCGATCGCAACGACGAACCAACGAAGGAACTATTAAAAGATCTTTAATTAAAAATAAAGTCGATTAAGTGTAGAGTAAGTCAACTCGTCTATCAAATATCACAATCGTAGACAGCACACAGGTTGGCTGGTCTCGATTGAACGTCATACGATCAATGTTTCAACGTTTACAAATCTTCGTCAAAAAGGCCCTTAATGTACATCAGGTCTATCTTATATAGAGTTCTCCCGGATTCCAGAACGTTCTGTGACGTCACTGTACTTTTCCCTGGAAAGTCCTACTGAACACGTATATCCTTGTTGCATGCACCGAATTAATGTTGACAGCTTGCTGCAGAATTTTCCGTGCGATGTAAACAAGCTTGTTGACGCGTCGGTTTTCTTCCCTTGATGCATGCACCCGCGTAGACCGCGACAAAGTCAGTGTAAAGAGCGAAGAGCAGTGTGATATTGTCAGTATGATTCAGTTTAGAAATTCGATATGCGACCAACTGTGGGCTAGTGCTGCTTTAATGCAATTGGAACACATGTCATGAATCGATATCCTAAGACTGTCTTAAGTCATCTACGAGAGGCTGTCCTGGGTTCAAAGTGTTACTGGCTTCATTTTTATTTTATTTAATTCATTTCACACCAGAGAGCACAGGGGTGCCAATGTGGAACATAAATCTCGAAATTTCTGCCTTGACAGAGTATTGAACTCCAATCTCTCAGTTGACAGCCCAGCACGTTAACCACTTGGCTATGACGCGGCTCCTAAGATGACGAACGTCACGTACATGATGTAATCTTAGAATCAGTGTTGTAGAGACCTATGAGCAGGAATGACTATTGGAAGTGCGACCCAATGGGGTTGAGCATTGAGCATTGAGACGCATGTATCTCCCGATGAATTGTAACAGAACTAAAGAGACAATGAGCAGTTCCATCCACTCAGAAACAAAACACTTCAACGCATCTCATCAATGAAGCTTTGTTCCAGGTCCTCAGACTGTGAGTGCCGTGAAACTAGATGCCTACGAACGCCTTTGCCTCCGACTTGAAGACGTTGGCTGCTGATGGCAAAGGAAGCATTATTTAAGTGCTGTGAGGATAAATATTATGGTTCGTCTGACGGTGGTATAGACATCTCGATGTGTTGGCGTCTGTCGAGACCTAATGCTAAACGTTGATACTTAGCGGCAGATGGGTCTTCAGTCTCAAACGTCAGCGCTTTGTTACTTCAACGTCATTGTAGTAGGCATCTCCTATATAACTATGCAGGTGTGAGCGCCGTGGAATGTGCGCCACTAAGACGTTGGTCTACTTGGAGCGCATTCTTAGCACACGCCGCTCTTAGCAACACGGATAGTATTACAGTGAACGATTGAGATTCCAGTGTCTTTCCCTTTTAATTGCTATACTCAGCTAAACCTCGATTTGGAATCCTGGTATTTTTTCAGTCACTTCGTCAGAAAGGTCGTTCATTTGTATCCTTCGCTTGTTGTTTAAAAAGCGTGTAATAAATTCGCTATTACCGTCCTCTACACTTACTATTGATTACCGTCCTCTACACTTTCCATTGATTACCGTCCTCTACACTTTCCATTGATTACCGTCCTCTACACTTTCTATTGATTACCGTCCTCTACACTTTCCATTGATTACCGTCCTCTACACTTTCCATTGATTACCGTCCTCTACACTTTCCATTGATTACCGTCCTCTACACTTTCCATTGATTACCGTCCTCTACACTTTCCATTGATTACCGTCCTCTACACTTTATATTGATTACCGTCCTCTACACTTTCCATTGATTACCGTCCTCTACACTTTCCATTGATTACCGTCCTCTACACTTTCCATTGATTACCGTCCTCTACACTTTCCATTGATTACCGTCCTCTACACTTTCCATTGATTACCGTCCTTTACACTTTCTATTGATTACCGTCCTCTACACTTTCCATTGATTACCGTCCTCTACACTTTCCATTGATTACCGTCCTCTACACTTTCCATTGATTACCGTCCTCTACACTTTCCATTGATTACCGTCCTCTACACTTTCCATTGATTACCGTCCTCTACACTTTCCATTGATTACCGTCCTCTACACTTTCCATTGATTACCGTCCTCTACACTTTCCATTGATTACCGTCCTCTACACTTTCCATTGATTACCGTCCTCTACACTTTCCATTGATTACCGTCCTCTACACTTTCCATTGATTACCGTCCTCTACACTTTCCATTGATTACCGTCCTCTACACTTTCCATTGATTACCGTCCTCTACACTTTCTATTGATTACCGTCCTCTACACTTTCTATTGATTACTGTCCTCTACACTTTCCATTGATTACCGTCCTCTACACTTTCTATTGATTACCGTCCTCTACACTTTCCATTGATTACCGTCCTCTACACTTTCCATTGATTACCGTCCTCTACACTTTCCATTGATTACCGTCCTCTACACTTTCCATTGATTACCGTCCTCTACACTTTCCATTGATTACCGTCCTCTACACTTTCCATTGATTACCGTCCTCTACACTTTCCATTGATTACCGTCCTCTACACTTTCTATTGATTACCGTCCTCTACACTTTCCATTGATTACCGTCCTCTACACTTTCCATTGATTACCGTCCTCTACACTTTCCATTGATTACCGTCCTCTACACTTTCCATTGATTACCGTCCTCTACACTTTCCATTGATTACCGTCCTCTACACTTTCCATTGATTACCGTCCTCTACACTTTCCATTGATTACCGTCCTCTACACTTTCCATTGATTACCGTCCTCTACACTTTCCATTGATTACTGTCCTCTACACTTTCTATTGAATACCGTCCTCTACACTTTCCATTGATTACCGTCCTCTACACTTTCTATTGATTACCGTCCTCTACACTTTCCATTGATTACCGTCCTCTACACTTTCCATTGATTACTGTCCTCTACACTTTCTATTGATTACCGTCCTCTACACTTTCCATTGATTACCGTCCTCTACACTTTCCATTGATTACTGTCCTCTACACTTTCCATTGATTACTGTCCTCTACACTTTCTATTGATTACCGTCCTCTACACTTTCCATTGATTACCGTCCTCTACACTTTCCATTGATTACCGTCCTCTACACTTTCCATTGATTACTGTCCTCTGCACTTCCATTGACATCAAAGAAATACACAGACAACGATGAAACAAATGGTCTTCAACCGCTGGTGAAATAGTGGCATGGAAAGAGGAAGCTCATTGCGCAGTTGGTCTTCATGGACGCCTATTGCGCTGTGAAGAGCCGTTAAACGTATAGAAGGTTTTAAAAATGAAGCAGAATTGTTTCTGAAAACAGTTCCATAGAAGAAGAAACGCAGAAGCGCAGTTTCTGTGGATTGAAAGATTTCCCTTCAACTGAAACCTGACTGCAGCATCAAACATAAGGATGCCTTTCAACCTTCGCAACTTGCGTTGTTTCTCGTTTACAGACCCAGAAGGGACGGATGGCTGAGCTGTCATCAGATCGCCTGGCATTTCAAGGAAGCCCTGCCAAGCTTGATGTTGCCTTAACTTCATTGTGCCTGCCAGCGTTTTATGCACAGCACAAAGCCGCCACACAATGCACATACATATGTACGTAACTAGGTACGTAGACATCTATGATTGTATGTATGTATGTATGTATGTATGTATGTATGTATGTATGTATGTATGTATGTATGTATGTATGTATGTATGTATGTATGTATGTATGTATGTATGTATGTATGTATGTATGTATGTATGTATGTATGTATGTTAAATGTATGTTAATGCATGTAACGTATGTTAAATTGTTAATGTACGAAAATGCATTTTATCGTATGTCAAAGTATGTTAATGTATGTACGTGTATGTATGTATGTGTATGCGTAAATGCATGTATGTGCGTGTGTGTATGTATGTATGTAGGTAGGTATCTGGCTGTTCATATAAAATTATTTTATCGTAACAACCTTGCAGTGGCTATAAAGTATGCACTTTTGTATTTGGAGATCAGACTTATATGATAGAAGAACGCAGTAAGGTTGGACAATTCGATGTCAAGCTAAGCAAGGTGGGTGAAAGGTCAAAGGTCATCTGGTCTTTGGATAGTTATCGTTTTGTTTGTCTCAGGTTGACCTCGAGTTCGACCTGAGTTGTTACGTCAGCGATGAAATTAGCGTGACTTTTACAGGCCTTTGGAAATAAAATCGTGTTCAAAGGAAATCCTTCGGATGTTACTATTACATCGTAAGAAAATCCTAACACGAATCCTTCGAATGAAAAACCTTTGAAGAAAGTGCAATCGAAGATCATCATTCATAGTGAATATCTGGCATCGAAGAATTTAGAATCCTATACGTATGATGCGATTACTTCTCGTTAGGACTTCTTCCGTCAGAAAGTTCTCTCGAATGCAATGTCATGACCAAAAATTCGTATAGGAGTATAATGAGTACTCTGGCGGCACAGTGTCGGTGGAAAGTTGAGACGGCAAGGGAGAGGACTGGCTACCCGCCTCTATATGCCGAAGCTAAGAAAAATGAAGTCTCTAACACTTGGCACTCCTTGGCTACCCCAGGCTAGCTAATATTTTGTTTCTTTTTTGTATTGGGAGCCTATGGGGTCTGATTCTGTTTGACTACTTCCCGCAGGGCCATCGCCGTCGCCACCTCTAGACCTCAATCGCTATCCCTCAGCCAGCCCCAATGTTAGGTTAACCCGACAATTGTACCTTCACTTGATTTCTGTCCCCATCATGGAAGCCAGTGATCGATGTGGCTCTCCCACTGTCTGGTACTTTGACTTAACCTAAGGAGAAAGTAGAGATAGTGTGAGTCTTATTTAATTCTACATCTAATCCAAACCGAAGATGAAAGGAATTGAAAAAACATCGACAAAATTGAAGAAAATTCTTAGATTCGAAGAGGATCGAAGAGACATCGAAGATTCAAAAATTCGAAGAGAAATTGAAGATTCAAGAAGGAATCGAAGAAGATTCGAACAAGAAGAATCGAAGAAAATTGGAAGAGGAATCGAATATGAAGAATCGAAGAAAATTGAAGAAGAAGAAGAAGAAGAAGAAGAAGAAGAAGAAGAAGAAGAAGAAGAAGAAGAATCAAATAATATGAAGAATTGAAGAATAGGAGGAAGAAGATGATGATGATGTAGAAAAGGAAGTGAAAGAAAAGAATAGGAAGAAGAAGAGTAGGAAGAAGACGAAGAAGAAGAAGAAGAAGAAGAAGAAGAAGAAGAAGAAGAAGAAGAAGAAGAAGAAGAAGAAGAAGAAGAAGAAGAAGAAGAAGAAGAAAAGGAAGAAGAGGAAGATGGGCATTTTCTTAACTATCCTCGAATATAGTTCCAAGTGTTCTCGACTTCATTATTCCTTAACTAACTTCGGTTTTGAGGATTTGTGGTCATTACTCATTTTAGACCAGAGTTCACTCGGTTACCAATGTGGAACATGAATCTCGAATTTCTTTCTGCTCTGGCAGAATTGAACTCCGACTTGTGGCTAACCGTCCACGTGGTTAACCACTTGACCCACTGGACTATCGCGCAACTTCAAAAGTTGATGAACGTCATTTACCGGATGTTTGTTTCGAAACGATATGTCGGGACCTGTGGGCAGCAAAGATGGGCAAGATTGGTTTAAATTACTAATCGATTAGAATTAGAATTAGCAGCAGCTAATCAATTAGCAATTAGAATTAGATTTCATATACCACTTTTATCTCAATACTATTAAAGAACGTTTCAACAAATTCAGGATAACTTTATCACCAGTCGCCTGCACAGCCATTGTAAGAATGACAGAGAACTAAGCCCAGAAATGAGAACTGCAAGCTTACTGGTTCCCTTATTTTATAACATGAACGGGTAATTGAAACAGTCTTCAAACTCAATATTAATAAACTCATTCTTAATCAACTCGTTCCTAACATGATTTCAAAAGCTAATCGATCAGCTAGTCGTTTTACGATTAGAATTAGTTAAAAATTTCTAATCAGTTAGAATTAGGATCAGACGACAGCTAATCAATTAGAATTAACTGTTTGTCTAAACGATTATATGTATATTCGTTTATTGTAAATCAACGAGGGATACACACCGCATGATCACAGCTTACAACAGTCTAAAGCGATAATAGTAATAATGATATTAAAGTATATATTTCCAGTGTTATGACAAAGAAATGTATGTGCTAGCGAGATTTGAGAATTAGTCAGATGGATTGAAGATGCTTCTATACAAAACTAGTAACCCATTAGTTCTCTGGTGGGCAGAAGTAGTGACTGGTGGAAAGGGCAACCCAATGTAAAGGCAATCTGAGAGGAACCCTTTTCTTGCCCCATAGATACAGCTGTTGCCTCAGTTGCCTATTTTTTTATTTCTGGCAATTAATTGTCCAAACATACAAAAGCCTTAACCCCAGACTTCTAGTAACAGCTTATATATGAATACGCAATTAAATAAAAGATTTAGACGAACATAGACAGACAGACAAACAGTGGAACTGACAGACAGACATACAAATATAAACAGACAAAGACAGACAGATAGATGAACTGACAGAGAGAAAGAGAAACGAAAGCAGACAAACACAGACAGAGGGACAAACAGAGACACATACAGAGATACATACACAAGTACAGAGAGACAGACTGAGGAACGGACAGATAGATTGACGAAAACAGAAACATACGGACGGACAAAGAGACAGAGTGAGAGGGAGAGGGACGGATAAACAGACAGACGAACAGACAAACATCATTATGTGAAGACGTGAGCGTTGCGTGGGTGTGGTTGTAAGTGGATGGGATAATATGTCTTCGTGTGAGTTCGCCTGAGGCAGCCTGACCTTTGTGAATTATGCGAGGGGTCTCCGCATGGGGGCTCCTCACATGCTGCATTAGACGCTTAGGGAAACGAATCCGGGACGCACCTGAATTGATGCCAGCCCGTACCACCTGTCCAGATAGACAGGGGGCGATCGCGGTGGGATGGTTGAACGCACGAAGGCGTTTGACCCTGACCCTAGAGGCGGAGTTTCCCTGGGACCTTCGCGGCAGCACGTGTGCCACAAAACACAGACAAGCAAAACGAAACTGGAGGAGGAGAAAGAGGAGGAGAAAGAAAAGGAGGAAGAGGAAGAAAGCGAATACGATGCGGTTGCAGGAGAGAAAGAAGAAGGGAAGGAAGAGGAGGAGAATGAAGAAGAGGAGGAGAAGGAGGAGGAGGAGAAGAGAAGGAGGAGGAGGAGGAGGAGGTGGTGCTGGTGTTGGTGGAAAAAGTGCAAGACGAAGAGAGAGAGACGAGGAGAATGGGAAGAAATAACGAAACAAAAAGGAGGAGGAGAAAGAGGATGATGACGACTAGGAGGAAGAGGAATAGAGGAACAGGGAGAAAGAAGAGAAAGAACAGGAGGAAGAGAAGGAGAATCGTAGGCAGAAGACAATGAGAACAAGAACCGGATTGATGGTGATGAGGAAATGTGGAGGCAGAAGAAAGAAGAAGGAATAGGGAGA
>OY744607.1:58861121-58876121 GCA_963556255.1 Allolobophora icterica
ACAGACAGACAGAGAGACAGAGAGACAGAGAGACAGAGAGACAGAGAGACAGAGAGACAGAGAGAGACAGAGACAGACAGACAGACAGACAGACAGGCAGACAGGCAGACAGACAGGCAGACAGACAGACAGACAGACAGAGACAGAGACAGAGACAGAGACAGAGACAGACAGACAGACAGACAGACAGAGACAGACAGACAGACAGACAGAGACAGAGAGACAGAGAGACAGAGAGACAGAGAGAGAGAGAGAGAGAGAGAGAGAGAGAGAGAGAGAGAGAGAGAGAGAGAGAGAGAGAGAGAGAGAGAGAGAGAGAGAGAGAGAGAGATTAAGTAAGAGAAGTGGAGATAAGACTGAATGGGAGAAGGAGGATGAATGAGAGGAGTAGACGTAGTAGGAGCAAGAGGCGGAGTAGGAATGAAAGAGTGTATATGCAATTATGCAGGAGCAGTTGCATCGGAACAGTACGTAGAGGCGGACGCGACGTGTGCCGTACATTAGCGCTCCAATTGAAGGATCAGCTTCAGTTGGAGAGAGATTCCGTTGGAAAGCAGGAGTCAGTGCGTGACCCGTATACATACCCATAGATACAAGTACTCGATGTTTAAGAGACGATTGTCTTAGTCGTCCGTTCAGCCATGTATCGGTGCCTGTTGTTGTGGATGGTGGCTATCGCGCTGGTCATTCGGATCAGTCAGTCAGTGGTCACTCAGAGGCCGCGAAAGGCAACGGGGACAGGAGGACAACTGGTCAGTTCGAGTATGGACACCGTCGTCGGCAAGAGGAATATTCCCAGTCACACTGTAAACGCTGAAGAATCGAGGATCAGGTAGGAAGATGACAACAGTCGATTTTCACAGCTGCTCTATATATAGCGTGGCAATATCTCATCCTAAAAACTTTCAACGAGCGCTATATAAATCTGGTATTATTACAATAAAATCAACATTACGTTTCTAGAATTGCTACAGTGTTACACTAGACGACGTGAAAGTTTAAGCATGATAATTGACTTGAGTGATTCGCATGAGTGAATCGCATGAGTGATTCGCATGAGTGATTCGCATGAGTGATTCGCATGAGTGGTTCATTATTAGCGCCTGTATTAATATCTAACCATCGGCTACGGTAGCCAAATGGTTAGAGCGCTCGCCTTGTATCATGTTGAACAGGGGTTCGAGCCTCCCCTGAGAAGATTACTATAATTATTATAGGGGATCTTCTACACTCACAGTTGCTCAGCGGCACAGAATGATATTTGTCATTAGATAGTGGCACTTGGTAAAAGCGTAAAAAATAAATAATATAAAGTAATTCGATAGTACTAATATCTCTAACAATATAAAGTAATTCGATAGTACTAATATCTCTAACAATATAAAGTAATTCGATAGTACTAATATCTCTAACAATATAAAGTAATTCGATAGTACTAATATCTCTAACAAGCAGAATGGCAACCGATATTTCGACGAGAGTAGAACAAATCACCTTATCTATTGGGTAGGTGATCAATATGCAGGGTTCAAGCTTAGGTAAGGTAAGGTAAAGAAAAGTAAGGGGTCAACAAAGTAAACTAAGGCCAGGCAAGTTAAAGCAAGTATATTTCAGGTAAGAAACCAGGTAAAGAAGGGTATATAAAGGTATGGTAAGGAAATCTACTCCTCAATGCACCTTTGAGTAGTGCCGAAAATGCCCTATATTAAGTGGATTGATGCATGCATGCATGCATACACATATACAAACATACATACATACCTGCATGCATACATACATACATCCATACTACCATACATGCATAGATGCATACATGCATACATACATGTATACATGCATACATACATGCATACAAACATACATATGATGTGCACATACCTACATAGATACATGCACACATACATACATTGCATACCAATATGCATATGTACATACATATATATATATACATACCAGCATACAAAATATACATACATAGATGTATATATATATGTATATACATACATACGTGCATGCAAAAGTGCATACATACATACGTACATACATACATACATACATCATACATACAGTCATACATACAAAAATACATACAAAAATACATCCATACATGCACTCATGCATAAATACAAAGGTAACGCATTGTCTTATGGCAAGGCAGTGGCCCTTTTCTCAGACACGCCTCCTGCACTTGCTGCACTATCTGCACCTGTATTGATCAGTCTTTGAACTCTGCTATCATACACCACTGTTCACACACTGTAATGGGCAAACGATAGATATTTAATTGGTACTTCCTTAGTATTTTATTTTTATGCTACCAATTAACTTACTATAGCGCCTTTAAAGCACATCACAGGCATGGGCGTCCGCAGGAACTTTTCTAGGGGGCAAAAGATTTGTATGTGGGAGCAAAATGACGTTTTGCATTGAATTTATTCAAAAAAGCTGATTCGTGAACAGAGAAACCGTGACAACTTTAAAAATAAATAATAGTCAAGGACTTACCGAAATAATTAAGGTTTTTGCATTGAAAATTGTGTTGGGACTGTTGTAATAATCATAATAATCAAAAGATTTTATTTTTGTAAAATATTTGCAAAATCCAGAGAATTGCCCCCGCTTGCCTCCACCCTCCAGATCACAAGAACGATGCCGACGCTAGCCTAATGATTTTAAAGTAATTTAAGGGCATAAAGGTTCAAACATTACTCAGATCACTGGCGCTGTCCTCTGGCCTCTGGTTAATTGGATGCGTTCCAAAGAATATACATGTATGAACCTTGATGGATTAACATATCTGAAGGTTTTCAGGTTTAAAATACATGACTGGTTGTCTACCGAGTGACCCAGTTACTGACCCAATGAATGACCCAGAGACACATTATGGTCGACCGACCGACCTACCGACGGCCCGACCCATTGATGAACCTACTGCTCGACCGCCTGGAGTCTTCTAAGAGTCTCCCCATCCATTCTTACCGAACTGGTTGCAAGGTCCTGTTGTTCAGGTATCGGGCTTTTGCGTAACAGTTTAACAGCGTCTCTTCTGAGAATGAGGGGCGGATGGGTGCGTCTTTCTGCCATTGATATCGAGCTTCGGTCTAAGTTCGTTGTTTATTGGGCTCCAGTCTGGCACCACTGAAGGCAAATTAGAGATGATAAGGATAATGATTGTCAGCCACAGAATAATCGAGGGTATATAATTATGTTTCGAGGTGTAGCGAATACAAGTGTCCGTCCGCATTTTAAACACACTCCTTCGCATTACAAATTCAGCCTAACGAAACCAAAGAACGATCTGGTCTATTTGCGAGCACACTAGCCTAAGGTAAGAAAAGGTAAGGTAAGGTAAGTGCGGTAAGATATGATGACGATGCTAGTAAGGTAACCGTGAAGAAGCAAGTGAGTAACTAAGCATATTCTTTGTTTTTTCTGGCTGCAACTCACTCCAGTGTACATACAACATCTAAACAGCTGCTGCAGGTCAATAAGAATATTAAGAAAGCATTCTTCATGAGAAATCCATTGCGATTTCTTTTGGCTTTCAAAACAGATTGTTAACTTTGAGAAATGTGTTAAGGTAACTCTGGCAAATAAGGCCCACCTAACGAATTTTAAAAAATAACAGCTACTGATATGCAACTGTAACTATGCAAAATAGCCAAACGAAGACTATGTGGACTTAGTTACATAGTGGATTAATTACTTCGCTCAAATTAAATGTCACATAGTAGCAAATAATTGATTTTTAAACGTCATGATTTGGGCCTTATTACCCAACACGTAAGGTATTAAGGCCCAGCTTTAAAAACTTTCTTTTCTTGTCATTTAAATGTTCGATTTAAAATTTCAGTGAGCACATGAACTCATTATTTTATTGACAATCTATAACTTAGGAATTAAATATACAGTAATTATTAATTATAGTTTTCTGAAATAAAGGAAATTAATATGATGAGAACATATAGTGTCATTAATTCAAGCTGTTCCTGAAATCATTATCCGTCACAATGCTTCATCTTCTTCCATTTCCTTATTACCCACAGTATGGTGGGCCTTATTATCCTCACTTCAACACCATAAATAATTAAATCAATTTCCGGTTAATTCTTAAGTGTATATTAGGGTTTTCAGCCTATGTAGTCTTGCCAATATTCACTGTTTACGAATATCACTATAGCAACTTGCATCCTCTACGCAGAGTTAGGATTAATTAAGGTATTAATACACACGAAAATAGGCTAATTACGAAATAAATGCTCACAAAAATCTTACTCTCTGCATAATTCAAAGATGTCGCTGAAAATGAAAACGCATGCGCAACTAAACTAGTCCACAGGTCAAGGCCTATCAGCAAATACAACTCTAGCGACATCTAACGACTAGATTCGTAGATAATTCAAGTGGGCCTTATTACCTCCCGGGCCTTAATACCCCCAAGTGACCTTATATACAACATTTAAACAGCTGCTGCATGTCAATAAGAATAGAAATAAAGCATTCTACATGAGAAATCCATTCTGGCTTATTAAATGTTCAGATACAATACAATACAATACAAATTTATTCTGGCTTTCAAAACAGATTGTTAACTTTAGGAAAGTTTTATGATACAATCAAATCACATTCATTTGTAGTCGGCGAAATGAACGGCACGCAACGTAACGTTGTGCATCTAATAAGAAAGTCTTTGACTCTCTGAGTCTTTGAATCTTTGAGGCTACGCTGGCCGGAGCTCATGTCATTCGTTTTGGAGACATTTCTGAGACTGCTTTGGTCATTTTCTCGCAGTGTTTCACTTGTGGGCCTTTTCCTTGTCATCCTGTGCCGCAGCATTTCCTGAGTCTGCCATGGATTTAGTGTTGTTTTCTTTCCAGTGGAATTTAAAGTTTCTTCTTCTTCTTCTTCTTCTTCTTCTTCTTCTTCATTATCATCACCATCACTTCTTCATTATCATCACCATCACTATCATTGGCATCATCATTGGCATCGTCACCGTCATCATGGTCATCATCATTGTATTGTATTGTATTGTATTGTGTTGTATTGTATCTGAAAATTTATAAAGCGCCTCTAACAGTGTTCGCTAATCAGAGGCGCTCGTCATCATCCCTTCCTGAATCCAAATTGTAGCTCTGACACGAGGTTGCACGATTCCAAATTTCGCAGTAACTGCCGTACCACTAGCTTCTCGATAACCTTGGAAAGGAACGTCAAGTTAGAGATAGGGTTGTAATGCTTGATGCTATCTGGATTTATTCCAGGCTTTTTGATTTCTGGTCGTATGATGGCACGCTCCTGACTCTCCGGCAGGCATCCCTCCGTTTATGAAGCATTGCAGAGCTGATCCAGGAATGGAACTAGTTCGTCAATAAATTCTTTGAGAATGGGAATGGGTCAGGCATGCACGCTTTTAATGATGGTGACAGAAGAAGTGACTTCAGTTCAACGTCAGTCACCTTTTCGAACCTTTCAAAACAGCATTAAGTTTCAGAGTGCTCTGGTGGAGCCGCGCCCTCGGAGACGCGGCGAACATATGAAACTGTCTTGAGCAGTTGGCGAAGAAAATCTTCAAATGAAACGTTGGTCCCTGTAAGCCGCCGACTATCCTTCGAATCACTTGCAATCATGCTCTCCCAGTACTCCAGCTCCCTGTTCTTGAAAGACCCGGACTTCTTCCGCAGAAGCTTTATCCACTAAGCTCGATCCTCTTCCAGGCCACTCCTTCTCTATCGAGTTTCGACGCTCGGCGCGCCTGATTGTTAAGCGCATCGTTCTGTACTCAACATCGAACCAAGAAGTGAGAGCACTGCTTCTACTGCGCGTTATCTGCATCAGGAGCATCTCGTCAATAATGGAGCGGAGAGTTGTTTCATAAACTTCGAACATCTCTTTAGTTGTGAGATTGGCCCCCGCGGAAGCGAAGCAAAGCCGGCTGACGGTTAGGCGTCGGCGGAAAGCTTCTCTTTCTAGAGACTTTCGTCCTATGATTATTATTTCGTTATTATTTCAATCATTATTTTTCACTATTATTATATTATTTTCACTATTATTATTATTATTATTATTATTATTATTATTATTATTATTATTATTATTATTATTATTATTATTATTATTATTATTATTATTTTATGCCCAAAGGACCTGTGATCTCTGGGGGATTTAAATACTTATTAAAAGAGAGAGAAACATCTGGAACGGCCACTATTCGTCAGATTCTGGTACAGAGAAAGTGATGCGGAAGCTTCTTTGTGGTTACACAATACGCCACATTTATATGCATAACAGTGTACAGCGGACGACAGCTTGACTTCATTCTGCCCTAAAGGATTCTGCGGTGGATCCATTTAGCCACAAAGGTCTCTTTAAATGTGGATGGGTCTGTTATACGTCGACGGGAAGAGAGGAGGAGATACAGACGGAGTTGTCACTGTTTGTCGATTGCAGGAACTGTTTCTGTCACCTTTTACCCTCCGTGGGAAAGTCCGAAAGATTCTGCGGTGGCAGCAGTGGTTACTCTTAGCCACAGGGGTCACACTTGGAGGGAGGGACTGGATAGTATCGAAGGTCTCACTCGCGAATCCCTCTTACAGAACCTAGGCAGTTTGACGAGGAGAACGCTTGCACTCAGTTTATGGCAATGTACGCACTAATGACTGGCTTGTGTCGGTTCAAAACTACCCGAATTGCATCAATAACAGCCTTCCCCAACCACGTCCATTATATATATATATATGTGTGTGTGTGTGTGTGTGTGTGTGTGTGTGTGTGTGTGTGTGTGTGTGTGTGTGTGTGTGTGTGTGTGTGTGTGTGTGTGTGTGTGTGTGTGTGTGTGTGTGTGTGTGTGTGTGTGTGTGTGTGTGTGTGTGTGTGTGTGTGTGTGTGTGTGTGTGTGTGTGGGTGGGTGTGTGTGTGTGTGTGTGTGAGTGGGTGGGTGGGTGGGTGTGTCTATATATGCGTACATACATATATACGTACAGTTGTTCTCGAACAGCATTTACATTAATACCGACACAGCGGAATCTAGGCCTCAATATATATGTATGTATGTTGATGTAATACTACATCAACAGCTGCCAGGAGTAAACACCATTCTGTGAGTAAGTAAGTGTTAATCTGGTAAGTCTCCTACATGCCATTAAACAGAATGACAGAGAAATCGCGCCGAAAGTGGTTTCTTCTCATTTAACACACCTCGGCTTTTTGTGCAGATTCCAATAGGCTGCACGTGTCCGTTCAGATCGTTATATATATATACATATATATACACATATATACATATACATATACATTATACAGTACTACTTACTTAGTACTAAATCCTTCCCACGCAGGTCTGCGCACAGGCATCTTCTCCATTCGTCTCTGTCCAATGCCGCGGTCTTTCAGCCTATTGTCCGACGACATCTCCAAGCACCTTAAGTCGTCCTTGATGATCTCCAGCCAGTTCTTCCGCCGTCTTCCTTTTTTCATTCTTCCCTCCCTCAGAGATCCAGGTCATCTCTTCTGTCCTTGTCCATAAGAACCACGTGTCACAACCATTTCATTCTTCTCTTTATGCATAGTTTGCTCTGCATTCACTTCTCTCGTCCGCTCACATGATTTTATTCGATATATGCTGTATTACAAATACATATTATAATTTGTCATTTAATACATATACACATATATACACATATATATTATATATACATATATATTCTACAATGTTTAATCGGTAAAGACAAAATTAGCGAATTGTATGTAAGAGTATTTGGCCTCAGGTTTAGCATTCGACCTGTCAGTATTGAGAGCTCTGTTCAACTTTCTGTTTACCTCGAAAGAAATTTAGTGCCAGCTTTTTAAATTGCTTGCATCGCCAAATACAGAAGCAAATTGTTGTAAAGCCAAGCGCAATTATCTCTTTGTAATTGGACACGCTAGGTGGGCGTGGCAGGAGACAGGCCAGCCTCGACGGAGACACGTTTGGTAAGCATGGCAGGAGACACGTTAGCCTCGAAGAAGACACGCTTGGTGGCAGTGGCAGGAGACAGGCCAGCCTCGACGGAGACACGTTTGGTAAGCATGGCAGGAGACACGTTAACCTCGAAGAAGACATGCTTGGTGGCAGTGGCAGGAGACAGGCCAGCCTCGACGGAGACACGTTTGGTAAGCATGGCAGGAGACACGTTAGCCTCGAAGAAGACACGCTTGGTGGCAGTGGCAGGAGACAGGCCACCCTCGACGGAGACACGGTTGCAGCTCAAGGAGCAAAACAATCTGCGCTGATCTATAATGTTAAAAGTCATTAACACCTAGACTATACGTGTAGCCTATTCATTTATTTCATCAGTAAAACTGAATTTGAGGCTTGCGTTTTGATCACTGTTACCAAGACGAAGTAATGTAAAGACCAGAGTAAGAAATGGGGCCTTGGTTCAAAAGTAAAGCTAGATGATGATTGGCAGTTGACAAGTCAGGCGAATTAACCCTATACTCCTATATAAACTTAAACGAACCAGGATTTCATTGGATGGAGCACATAACGCAGCTATTTCCAATTGCGTTTATCACTGAAGGGAAACACTTTTTTGAAGGACAGTTACTGTTATTAAAAGAAAGCATAGATTTATTATTTTGTTGACTTTAACCTTTGAATTGAAATTGTATTATTCACCAATTCCATTACTCTCAGGCATCCATGCCCATTCCATACTCATATTCTATAGCCCGCCCGACCGACCGCATCACCCCTCTGTTAAAGGCCTACCTGGCGTAAGCGAATCTCGCGAATTCTAACTATAAAGCGAGAAAAGCAAGACTATTACTACCAGTGGAACACCTCAGCGGATTGGGTACAGGCGTACAGCGCTTGGCTTGTAACGCGGACAATACGGGTTCGATTCTCCTCCCATGAGACATTTACTGCGTAGAGATCTTGCAAGTCCTACAGTCACAATTCCTCAGCGTCGTCAACTGATGATTGGTCAATAGATAGAGGTGTTGAATAGATGTATGATGATGATGATGATGATGATGATGATGATGATGATGATGATGATGATGATGATGATGATGATGATGATGATTATGATGATGATGATGATGATGATGATGATGATGTTGTTGATGATGATGATGATGATGATGATGTTGTTGTTGATGATGATGATGATGATGATGATGATGATGATGATGATGATGATGATGATGATGATGATGATGATGATGATGATGATGATGATGATGATGATGATGATCATAATAATAATAATAATAATAATAATAATAATAATAATAATAATAATAATAATAATAATAATAATAATAATAATAATAATAATAATAATAATCTATACATATAATATCCATATAGTGTCCGTCTGTCGGGGGACGCTACGTCACAAACGGGCTCTGTTCTATTGTGAAACATAAACTGTTTGTCTTGACGACGGCGATAACCAACGATACATATAGGCCTATAATATGACGTCATAATATGACGGGCAAATACACTAGTAATAATAATAATAATAATAATAATAATAATAATAATAATAATAATAATAATAATAATAATAATAATAATAATAGTAATAATAATAATAATAATAATAATAATAAAATAATAATAATAATAAAATAATAATAATAATAATAATAATAATAATAATAATAATAATAATTTAATGATCCAAGGATCCCAAATTGTTAGAGGTGTGGTCTGCATCCCAACAGTCGTAGGACTTGGGATCGATTCTCATTATCAATACTGATTCCAGTTCCGCTGTGTATGTGTACAATCAGGGCACGCGCATAACACACACAGACCTGTATATTTACGGTTGATGTGTGTGTGTGTGTGTATGTGTGTGAATTTATTCATACATTCACGTATGCATATATATTATATATAAATTGTGCATATATATATATGCATGGTATATATATGTAATTTATGTATGCAATATAGAGAAAGTCTTTGGAGTCAGTTCTTAATTCCCGGTATTACCATGCAACCAGGTTGACCCAACTTTATGATACATTATCTGGACCGACAAGATATATTTGGTATATATATATATACTAATATGCTGTATTGTGGATATCATATATACATATATGCATATATATATACATATATATATAAACTGAGAATGGACGTGGGTCTCTGGTGCTGTTTACAGTCTGAACGTGGCCTCGACCGTCTGTCTGTCTGGCTGACTAAAGTGGCCCCTGCAGCCGCTGACTTCCGTATTTAGCCGGTTTTCCTCAGCGGCTTGCATGCTGGGCACGTCGCTTAAGTCTGGTATCCCGTAGATTGAAGCGGATGAAACGTAGACGCTGCACAGACTGGTGCCCTGCGGAGCGCAGCCTACGCTGGTTCTCTGATAAGCGTATTTTATGTGAGAACGACGCTTCGCCGATAAAACTCCCTCGGGGTCTGAACTGTAGCCGCCAAAAAGACAATAGCATTTAGTAGAGTGCGCTTAAGGTTTCAATTAACATTTCGATCTCACAAGTGCTTCAATTTAATTCCAGGTCGGAGATTATTACCGCACCCAGTGTCGTTTTACGTCTCTCGTCCATATGATGGTATTTGACATTGGGAGAGGGAAGCACGCGGAGAAGGGAAAGTGTAGGGGATGGATCGAGGAGATTTGAGGAGACAGAAAAAAGACAAAGTGGGACGACGGAGCCACCGGGCATTGAGTGCAAAGCAGTGCTCGTTAGTAAAATTTTTATAGCGTCGATAGAAAGTAACTATTCGTCGAATTTAGCGATGTGCGTGTGTGTCTGTGTACGTGTGTGTTTGTATATATGCCTGTGTGTGTGTATGTCTGTGTGTGTTCTCCAGTTCGAATAGTTCCGAACACAATTGACTCCCTTTGCTGTGATTAAAACGTCGTCTTTGTTGATTGGAATAGAAAGGTAAGGACATGTTAGAAATGGTACGATAAATAAAGGCAATTTAAAGACAAGGTTCGACCTCCTTAGTTTGTTCCATTCCCTAGTTTCGTAAGTGCCTGAAGTCCGTATTAGTGGAAAGTAATTTCATAGGCTGGGATCTGGAGCTCCAATTATGAGTTTTTTCTTAAAGTGGCGCTTTATAAATGTCAGATTACAACTACAAATTACAAAACAATTACAAAGAAAGCTATGTCACTTACAAAGTCCTTTAGTAGATGTAAGTGAGGCGACTTCGTTGTCTAAACACATAATACACGGCCGGTGTCACAAAATAGAGTATCCCCCATACAAGTATATCCAGTCTTGTTGTCAAGACCTTAAACCTCAAGACCAAGACCAAGACCAAGACCTTGAACCTCAAGACCAAGACCAAGACCAAGACCTTGAACCTCAAGACCAAGACCAAGACCAAGACTTTGAACCTCGAGACCAAGACCAAGACCAAGATCTTGAACCTCAAGACCAAGACCAAGACCAAGACCCAAAAAATCGCAATCAGGTCAAGACTTCTAAAATTGTCAAGTCGGAATATTCGCTATTTTAATGAAAACATGAGTCTTTTATTTTATTCAAGCAAATTAACTTTAAATGCAAACTGCAGAGAAATCCGAATTTGTATTCAAAAGTCCTTCATGCAAACTATTATTCCAAATGCCTTTTGTATTTTATAAAAACCAATTCGCTCAGAATTTTCTGACCAAGACGTGCCTGGCGGGCCTCATAAAAATTCCGCCATGTGAAAAAATACGTTCTACAGGTGCTGAAGTCGCTGACACACACACAGAGTAGTTTTTCAAGCACTGGATGTAAATGTACAGATAGTGAGTCCTTTTGAAATCTTCCCATGGTTTATCATACCGTCTGATACAGAATAACTGTTGCTGCTGCCAATGGGTTTTCCTGACCAACAAGACTTATCCATCCATAGATATTGGTCGTATGATACAAGCAGGATTGATACAGAATTCTTGTGTTCTGTTAAATGACTGTTCATATTGACAGTCGGTCTTGGTCTTGGTCTTGCGAGACCAAGACCAAGACTTTGAACCTCAAGACCAAGACCAAGACCAAGACCTTGAACCTCAAGACCAAGACCAAGACCAAGACCTTGAACCTCAAGACCAAGACCAAGACCAAGACCAAGACTTTTAAAAACGAACTCGAGTGCACTCGAGACCAAGACCTTGGTCTCGAGGACAACAAGACTGAGTATATCCCCTTAGCAGAATGGAGTATCCGGCCGGATGAATGTGAACGGGAGGGACTATCCCCCCTCGTGCAAACGTATCCCCCATGAGTCGTACGAAATTATCCCCCCCCCGTCAAAAAGTATCCCCCTGCAACATAATTACAAATTGTGCGATTTAAGTCAGTTTACAACTACATCAGTCGTGGTCAAAGGCAAAGCCACATGCTACTTATTGTTGGCATGCGTGGGAAAATAATCCACTGAAGTCAATGATCCTCGAATTACTCTCTTTCTCTACTCTGTCCTCTATTTACTCTTAGGCAAGTTGTGACATTGATATCGGTCGATCCGTATCAGTCGGTATACACCAGCAAAACGAGGAAGACAATGTTAGCAGTCACAAACGACAGTGTCATGAAAAGGGACTAAGGCGCTAATTAGGTGATTTGGTAGCTCACGCTTGACATCGGTCGATTCGAATCAATCGGCACACCAGCAAAACGAGGAAGACAAACTATTAGCAGTCACAAACGACAGTGTTATGAAAAGGAACTAAGGTGCTAATTAGGTGAATTGGTAGCTCGCGCTTGATATCGGTCGATTCGTATCAATAGGTACACCAGCAAAACCAGTGAAGCCTTTTGAGGCAATGAACCAACTTCAATGAATCGTGTTCTCTGTGGTGTTGTAATCTCACGCAAATTAAACAATGTCTATTCGCATTATTAGTTGCGTGAAGGCTTGTTGCGATGGGTGTGTCTAAAACAAGGATGACAAATATCGGCAATCAGCCAGTCACAAACGACAGTGTCATGAAAAGGGACTAAGGTGCTAATTGGGTGAATTGGTATAGCTCGCGCTTGATATCGGTCGATTGGTACCTCGGCAAATCTCGGTCGACAATTGCGTCAGCTCTACACAAGGCACCTAACCACATCGGGAACCTACATGTTTAAGTCCTCCCTGCCAGCAGCAATTGGACTTCTCTTCGTGTGGGCTGTATGCAGCTGCCTATCCATTTGAGATTGCTTCCCCTTTTACCCACGCTGGATGTTGACTTCGGTGAGCCTTCAGAAATGCGAAAATTTCTTGATAAATATTTCAACGACAAGGAAATGCTGTTCCTACTGTAACTTCGGTTTGATTTGCTCTAAATATTGCTTAGAACACTTAGAACACTTAGAGTCACTTGCTTTACCTGTTTCTCGTTTTGGATTTTGATTATGCCCTACAGCATAGATTTGTCTCCCTGTTGTACTCCGCCCGGTTCCTATGACTCACTTAACCTTGTTCCTTACCAACTTAAATACGTATACTCTCTTTAGCTGTGGTTGGACTGGGAGCGCTCCTGAGTAGATCACTTTGAAGGGACGCTATTTAAAAGCTCCCTAATAATGATGATGATGATGATGATGATGATGATGATGATGATGATGATGATGATACTACTACTACTACTACTACTACTACTACTACTACTACTACTACTACTACTACTACTACTAATAATAATAATAATAATAATAATAATAATAATAATAATAATAATAATAATAATAATAATAATAATAATAATAATAATAATAATAATAATAATAATAATAATAATAATAATAATAATAATAATAATAACAATAACAACAATAATAATAATAATTATAATAATAATAATAATAGATTATCAATTATACGCATTTTCAATAATACCTTATGCCTGTGAATTTTTATCCCCCGGGGGATGACTTTACACGATGGGGGATAGAAATGGTTTATCCCCCGGATACTCTGTACCGGTAGATTCCATCCGGGGGGATAAATTTATTCATCCCCCCGGATAGTTTTAGGACGGATAGTCTGTCACGCGACACCGGCTTGGTTGCGATTTTCGATTTATCTGCCTGATAGCCGTTTTATAGCACCGTAATTAGGTTGCTGATTTGTCAGCGTCATCAACCGTTGGTTGATTGTTAGCGTCACCAACGATGGTTGAGCACTGGCTGTGATTACCACATGATCAGTTGGTCTTGATCGACTCAACGTCTTCGCATTCGGTAGAAGAATGGAGGCAGAATGGAATCGCATTCTCGAGTGAAAACTAGATTGCTTTGTTGGGAAGTGGAATTATCGCCCGTAAGAGATAGGATAGATAAGAAGAACGCTGATGGGAGAAAATGTGAAAGGGGGAAGTAAAAGAAAGTTAACAGTAAGAGGGAGGAAAGATGAATTTCCAGGATGAGAAAGAAAAGAAACAAGAAGAATTAGAAGTAACGGAAAAGTTCAGGACAAAAGAAAAGTAAGAAGAGAAGAAAGAGAGAACAAGATCATGAAGAATTAGAATTAGAATTAGAATTAGAATTAGAATTAGAATTAGAATTAGAAGAATAAGAAGAAGAAGAAGAAGAAGAAGAAGAAGAAGAAGAAGAAGAAGAAGAAGAAGAAGATGATGATGATGATGATGATGATGATGATGATGATGATGATGATGATGATGATGATGATGATGATGATGATGATGATGATGATGATGATGATGATGATGATGATGATGATGATGATGATGATGATGATGATGATGATGATGATGATGATGATGATGATGATGAACAAGAGTCAAGAAGAACAAGAACAAGAAGAAAGTCAAGAACATTAAGAACAAAAAGATCGCGAACAACTAGAACAAGAACAGGAGGAACATGAAGAGGAGGAAGAATCTATAGAAACATCACGCACAACAAGTTGAAGAACACAAAGAGTAAAAACACAACAAGAAAAGACAAGATGATCAAGAACAAGAATAATAAAAGGGAGGAGTGGAGGAAGGTGCGAAATTCAGAAAGAGAAAGAGAAAGAAGCGGAAG
>OY744607.1:58878621-58888621 GCA_963556255.1 Allolobophora icterica
TGAAATGAAACTGTTCTCGCGGGTCAGTAAGTGCACAGCACGGTTTCTAGAAATCACGGTGTTGACACTATATCGTCTAATAACCGTTGACCGCGGTTCTGCGGTCAACAAATAACACTTCAAATGTTATTACACTGTACAGCAGATAATTGTATATGAGCAACAGAGAGACAGAGCCAGAGAGAGAGAGACAGACAGACAGACACAGAGAAAGAAAGAAATAAAGGAAAAGGTAATAATCACAATAAGACCCACATACTCCTATACATGAGAGTTGTGGGACATGGTTTAAGCGATATGTTAGAACTCTCGCCTTATAATACGTACAGTACGGGTCCGAGCCTCCTCTCCTGACCCTGAGACGGTTACTGTGTGGGATCTTGAGCAAGTCCTTCACTCACAATTGCTTAGCGTCATCAACGGATGCTTGGTTATTAGCTAGTGACGCCTCATAATAATATTAATTATAATTATTGTGCAGGCCTATTGGTGGTTGTGTTCAGTTGTCTATAAGCACTGAAGCAGGGCTGCTCATATGAGACACCGAATCTGTGTAAATCGCGTATCGTTATGGTCGATCGCGTTAAGACTTCCTTAGAACTCTTATCAATTGACATTCATACAAACAGACCAATTAAACGCCGTCGAAGTAGGCCTACTCGGTGCAAATCAAACCGAATTCATGTTCCTTATTCCACGTTCATATCACGATTCCGGTAAAGACTAGAGTAGCTCCCAGGGGTGGCGGTAATTAGCATTAATTAAGTTACATTAAGATATTTTAGTGGGTGCAACGCCTTTTAAACTGTGTACTCGTTCACCCGTATAGTGGGTATCCCTAGACACCGAAGTCGATAGCACTTGCCATATAGACACCCTAATTAGACACTCATTGTGGGAGTCGGTTACCATAAAGATCTGTAGGAGATACCATAATTAGACTTCATATGTGGGAGGCGATTGCTTAGGAGACCACAGTGGACACACCGAATAGGATAGCGGTTACCATAGATACCCGAATTGGATATCAATTGTTTCAGCTGGTTGCTTAGGATACCTAAAGTGGATACCTTAGTGGATACCCATTGTGGATAACTGATGCCATGAAGACTTCTATGGTTCCAGTCGATACCCCTAGTGGATAATATAAGCGTATGCGTGTACGTATCTTGCAATTTATGTAGCGTCTTTTATTAGCGTATGAGTGCCTCGTGTAATCTAGTTAGCGTTACTTTTATAGCGTTCTTGTAACTGTAACTGCAATCTAAAATTTATAAAGCGCCACTCAGAAAGATCAGAGAAACCTGAGGCGGAGGGATTCCCATATCAGCCTTGGAAAGCTGGACACGGCCACCAAGCGAAATGAACTGAATCTTGTCCGTCTTGAGGCGAAATCGATTTGGGGTCATCCAGCCGAGGTGACCTCCAGAATCCGCTCGACTATCGGTTTTCAAGTAAAAAAAACAGAAGATGGTTGTTTCATAATTTATCAAACAGAGACTGATTCTGGCCGCATCTCGAAGGATCGAAATAGAGATTTGCGTTTGGAAGCAATGTCTTTAGTAGGAGAGATTAATGTCGCTATACAGCGCAAACAGTATGTCTGATGACAGACGACAGTCGTTGTAAACCATAACAAGACACAAATGACGAACAGACCTGAACGACTGTCGCGTTATTTCCTGGGTCTTAGTCTTAGTTCTAGACCGAGACCTAGGACTAAGACTTAGTCAATTTAGTCCAAAGCCATTTCGTTTCGTATCATATCTAGGCTACTGTTCACTCTTTTACTTATATTTCGTCAGCTGTTTAGATCTGTTTGATGTAGGCATTGGTTTCCTGTAGAATTGAGTATAAGAAGTGACTAAACCGTCTGACCTATGAATAGATACCTAACATGAAAACTTCTACCTACCATCGAAACTAGTCTCTCGAACTCTTTCTTTCCTGTTAGAAACACTTCGAAAGTCATTATTTCTCACTGGCTGATACCAATCTGCATCCGTTAGATCAAACAGCAGTTGACCTCATGGTTGATTGACCACGCCTTTGTTCGGATTTCTGTGAAAACCTTAAACGCGCTAAAATAATTTTCGTCTTAATAAGAATAATGTGTAAAGTGCGCTTGTGAAGTACGTGAAAGGTGCTATATATAGAAATACTTACATACGTACATACACTTAAACATACATAGTCCCTACATGTGAATAAGTTTCTCCGATGCTCGAACTATTTTCACTATGAAGAAACTCTTCAAAGCTCATTATTATGCATGACTGGCTTTCAACATCTTAAAATCAAAATATATACACTTCACCTGTATTGGCTAACTGCTTCTCAGATTCGCGTTTCTGTGTGACTGCATGCGCAACAATGTTCGTTATAATAATACATATTATGGAGATGTTACTGACGAACCTGTATAACCCTTATAGGCGCCGTATACGATTGTTAAAAGTTATATATAAACGAGAGATCAGAAGCACAGGTGACTCAAGTGAGTCTATTCTTTCATAGTAAACGACTATTGCAATACGCTTGGCTTTCTTCAGGCCTATTTCATGCTTACTTCTTCTCTAGCAATTTCTTACCAACCATGGCTCGTTTTGAAGCAAAACGGACCACGTTGAAGTTTCCGCTCTTCTATAGGAAAACGACAGAAGCCGCTTTGGGATCGATTTATGCTCTGAAACAGAGACAGAAATGAAGAAAGAAAACTATCGTCGACTTTGCTCGACTTTTCGATGATTGTTTGAGAAATTAGTAGCTGTCTAATAAATAATAGAATAAATAAAAGAAATCTGAGAATTTTCTACCGCGTTGGACGATAACATATTAGATTAAACCATGATGCGGAAATGAATCGGTATCCGTTCGTAGCTGCTTTTAAGAAAGTAGGCCTATTGGCAGATCGAAACACTTTATTGCGTAAACAAACGTCTAATGTAACATTTCCAAGACTACAGATCTATATCAGTAGAATAAAACATTTCAAACTGTGAACGAAATTTAAAAAGCTTAAATTAGTTTTGGTCAAATATCAATAGGCCTATATATGAAATGAGCAACGAAAATGTTTCAATAACGACTAAATTAAGTGGAAAATATAAATTACTATAGAGTCCCAAGAGGAAGTAAATATAAATTACAAGAGTCCCAATAACGTCACAATGACTTCACTTATACAAAATGAGCAATCAATAGGTAATCTGTGCTGTCAGGTAAGTCAGTATCCAGAGTGTCCTGCAGGTGTCTAAAATTCTTCAAGCAGGTATTTATAAATTGACTAATAATTTCCATTAGTTTTGGGGAATATTCCAGGGATTCTTTTTCCGTTCACTGTAGATTTTAGACGGAGGTGAGCAGAAATACATTGTCATACCACAGTAAGTGGTATGACATTGTAATTTTTCAGTCTTATGCGCCGGATATATCCATAAATAAGAACCTTTTCTTTACTGTCAGCAGAATGTTTGAAAAAATATTCTCCCAGCTCCGTATAAAATCTACAGTGAATAGTGTATAAATACATATATACAGGTATGTGTGTGTATTTATAAGGCCTTTCAAGAACCTCTTCAATGTATGAGTGTTCTGGAAAGGTTCAGAATTAACTAAACTTGTTTTGTTAGTAGCTAAGAAGAACTGTAATGACTTTGCAGTCGGAAGATGTTTCGCATCTGTTATCTCGAAAAGAAGTTGAAGAAGGTGTTTGGTCGAAGACTAACGAACCTGACGTCGAACCTGCTGCGCTACTACGACCTTCCAGCGCCGATGAGGCTCGATCCACTGCTCCGCGAAGCCTATCTCGTTCACAGGTGTCCTCATCACAAGTCCACCTTGTCAGCACCACCTGCTAACACCAGACTGCCAAGCAACAAAACAAAGACAGGTATACGACCTATTTCTTAGTCACTCTGCATGTCTCAAGTCTAATATCATCCACTATTGTAATTAATATTTATTTGCTATAATTTACTATTATTTTTATCATCACCATCGTCGTCGTCGTCGTCATCATCATCATCATCATATAGGCATATTAGTTTCCTGACCCGTACAGCCGATACGCTGTCACGGGCGAGCTCAATTTGCGTGGATGCGCTCGAAAGAACATTGCAACATACGAGAATATAATCTCTTGGTCATCATGTATTATAGGCATATTAGTTTCATGATCTCTTTGTATTCCTGTTCATCAAAGTGTCTCTGTCAAACTGGGGTTCATGGTTTATAAAATATTGAACTGTAGCTGACCATATTCAACAAGATCATCTTGTTGCCTTTCTTTGGTAATACTGTTCTTGGTGAAAGAGATTTTTTGGTTGTTAGACGTCATTTTGGAATTCTATCCTTCTGTCCGTTTCTATCACATTATTCTAAACTTAAAACGTTGTAATTGTTTATCCACCATAGGCTGCGTCTCTGTCTCAGAAGATTTACCTTTTGGATGTTGACCTGATTTTGGCTTAGGTTTGGTGCGCCATCGGCTGATGCCTTGTATATTAGACACCGACACTATAGAAGCTTCCAATTAATACATTGGAGAACGTTAGTACTAGTTATGACGCAGATTGCGAGATGGAGAAATCGGTTTATGCTGTCTGATGTGCCATTGAAGTAAAAATAGGTAATGGTGAAATTTCTAATTACCATGACAGTTAATCTTAATCTCAAAATGTCTAAAAGCCAAACTTAAAAGCTAAGCGCAGGGCATCACTTACTCACGAGCGCTGAGTCGTGTCAGAGGGGTTGTCGAGAGACAAACAGAGCTGCAGAACCCTGCTTACAAGGAGAAAGTTCTTCTTACTCACTGTGTATATATTATATATATATTATATATATATATGCCTGCACAAAATATATTATATATACATGGGGAATTGGACTACATCCTGTAGCTCGCTTACTTGCTTACTTCATATTCTCTGTCACGTACGAAATCACTCTTTCGGTTACTCACTAGTTCTCATTTATGCTGAATATACAATCGACTAGAAAGGAAACAGTGAAGTTTCTTCCACCAACCGCCGTCAACATAGCGGCTGGTTTCCAAGACACAATCTCTCTCTAAACGTCCCCCCCCCCCAGCGGATCGGTTTCGAAACAAATTCTCGCCCTGCCGGATCTGTTTCTGAACAAATTTTTTATTGGCGAATCTGTTTAGATGGAATTGGCCCATCGGATACTTTTCTTCTATTTAATCTACCACTGAAAGAAATAAACTCTCCCGACGTGACTTTCTTTTATCACATCGTAATCGTAATCGTAAACTCCAAATTTACGAAGCGGTACGCTAAAGCTCAGCGCAGGGCACCAGCTTGTTCGCGAGCGCTGCGTCGTATCGGAGTCCAGAGAGCGATGTCCAGTGGAAGACCGAGTCCAGTTGCCAGAGAGACCAGAGAGAGGAAGGAGGCAGAGCGGCTGCTGAGGCAGGTTTCTTTGGGAGAGAGAAAGTTTGGAAGGCAGAGGATCGGATGGATTAGGGTAGGAATTCTTGAAGAGGTGAGACTTCAATTTGGAGTGGAAAGCCTGTGGAGTGATAAGTAGAGATGCCTGAGGCAGATGACGATAGGTCAGTGGTGGTACTGACGGAGGACTTCAAAAGTCAAATTAAAAGTCACGTTTCAGTTACAGTTAACGATAAAATTTAAGCTGTTGATTTCATTACCTTATAGTGAAACTAATTATTTATGACCATAATGGCACAACATTTTGGCTAAACTGATAGTCTAATTTATAATAAAATGTAGAAGATTAAACTGGATCAGAGTGAAAAAAACTGCTTGCAGAACTGTTGTTTAAAATGCTCAAAGCAGATTGAAGCAGATATCTCTCGTAGACGAAGTTTCTAATCTTTATTCTACTGGATATTATTTTGGCATTCATTTGTAATTTTAACAATATATACGTTTATCCATCTCAATAGCTTTTAGTTGCTCCACAAATTCTATTGCCTTGGCAATTAAATATATTTTCACGGTGACTGTATAATGAATGCTACAACAGTTTCACTGAAATCACCTAACCTTCTTAAGGACCATGCTTGTGCGAGGAATATTTTGCAGTGGTCTTTTTTATACGTGATAGGCAACCAATTATCGCTGTTCTGGCTTTTATTACCACCTTGAGTAAAGCCTGTTGTAATCAGAATAATTCTTTGGTTCAGCCAAACACTTCAGACGTCTTATCTTCTTTGAAACAGCATTGGATTATTCTACTGTAATCCCTTTCTATTCGTTGGGGTTGGCTTGATAAACTAGATAACACTGGCTTCTGTGTTGTTCTTTGACGAAGATTATACATGATTCTCCAACTGTATACACTTACTCCACATAAAAGAATCGCATCTATATATGCGATGCCAGGATCTCGTATCAACCAATACTTTAGTTCCATTCACTTCCTCTTTCATCTGATAGCCTACTAGCTAACAACTTAATCTGATACAAGTTGAAGCTAACAACAAGAACTATATTTATTATTATTGCTATTGTTATAATTATTATTATTATTATTATTATTATTATTATTTTTATTATTATTATTATTATTATTATTATTATTATTATTATTATTATTATTATTATTATTATTATTATTATTGGTATTATTATTTTTATTATTGTTAGTAGCCGATCTGCTTAAGGCAATTAGGAAACATTGCTGTGGTCGGTTCAACTTTCTGGAGTAGGATGTCTAGCACTCTACGACATGAACTCCTTCGTCTTTCTTACGTCAATTTCGGGAAAATCATTCCGATCAATCCTGGTTTTTGAAGCACCTTTGTTTAGTCTCTCTTGAAAAAGGCGCTATAGAAAACTCTGATTACAACTATAATTACAATTAAAATGCTGTTGTTGTTGTTGTTGTTGTTGTTGATGATGATGATGATGATGAGGAGGATGATGATGATGATGATGATGATGAGGATGATGAGGATGATGATGATGATGATGATGATGATGATGATGATGATGATGATGATGATGATGATGATGATGATGATGATGATGATGATGATGATGATGATGATGATGATGATGATGATGATGATGATTATTATAATAATAATAATAATGATAATAATAATGATAATAATAATAATAATAATAATAATAATAATAATAATAATAATAATAATAATAATAATAATAATAATAATAATAATAATAATAATAATAATAATAATAATAATAATAATAATAATAATAATAATAAGATTTGACTCTTTGTTACGAAATGGATTGTCGAAAATTTTGAACGTGGAACTGTCGGACGAGAATTGGCTTCAGGCATCCCTTCCGGTGAAGGATGGTGGCCATGGGATACGCTGTGCTGCTACGCTGGAACTTTCTGCCTTCTTGGCTTCTGCTGCGAGCACAGGCGAACTCCAAGCACACATGCTGCCACCAGAACTAGCTGATGCCTCAGACGATCTTGTAACCACAGCACTGAAAGCATGGACAACGCTCACGAGTGCGGATCCACCAACCGGATCTACAGCTCATCGTCAAAGAGAATGGGACAGCCGCTGGATAAATAAGGCGTGGACAACTTTGCACGAGTCTGCGAACAATGCACTGGACCGGGCTCGTCTCTTAGCTTCTCGGGCACCACACGCGGGAGACTGGTTGCTAGCTCCTCCGGTCACTGCATTGGGCCTCCGCTTGTCCGATGAAGTGATACGGATCGCGGTTGGAATTAGACTTGGAACGACTCTGTGCGAACCACATTTGTGTCAGTGTGGCGAGAGAGTTGACGCCAGAGGACTCCACGGTCTTGTCTGCAGAAAAAACGCTGGCAGACATCAACGGCACAACATGCTCAACGATGTCATATGGAGATCGTTTGGAAGAGCAAATATCCCTTCTCAGAAGGAACCGTTGGGCCTCACCAGAGAGGACGGCAAGCGACCTGACGGCGTGACGCTTATCCCGTGGTCATGCGGAAGGTGCCTCACTTGGGATGTGACCGTTTCGAACACATATGCAGCGTCACATCTGGCTGCAACATCAACCGGAGCAGGTGAGGCCGCAAACCGGGCAGCCGCCGCCAAAAGATCCAAATACGACACAATCACCCGAACGCATGCTTTTGTAGCGGTTGCAGTGGAGACGAGTGGTGCATGGAGTTCCGAAGGATTGGATTTTGTGTTGGAACTAGGACACAGGCTGACGGATTCAACTCAGGACACGCTTGAGACAAGCTACCTGTTTCAGAGACTGTCGATAGCTGTCCAACGCGGGAATGCCATCTGCTTCTCATCGACATTTTCACGATAAATTGTTCACTGAGTGACGCTGAGATGGCGCTTCAGATTATTTAATCATTATTGTTAAATAATAATAATAATAATAATAATAATAATAATAATAATAATAATAATAATAATAATAATAATAATAATAATAATAATAATAATAATAATGATAATGATAATGATAATGATAATGATAATAATAATAACCTGCCTATAGCTTAGCGTCATACCAGTTGAATGGTAGACAATCCGCGTAGATTTTATCGGGAAGCTATTATTTTATTTCCATTTCCATTTATTTAGTTCATCTCCATTGGTTTTTACTGGCTCCCTGATACCCCTTTTGTCACATGTGTGGTCCCCAAAACCTAATCATGCATTCACCCTGCGTGGCAAGTTTTATAGCTTACGCAATTTGTGCGCTGTCGTTGATTAGAGTCTGCAGAGATCTCATTTACAAATCTATTTGCCAGAGTTCATTATTGTCCTGAGGTGGTTTATTGGAAAGGAACAATTCTTAGGAAGTTCAAACTTCAAAGGAAACGCTGATCAAAGGCAGGCAGAGCCTAAGGATTCGACCACCGCAGTAGCAAGCTGAATATTGATCGACGGAATCTGAGAGAAGATTTAAAGCCTAACCTGAGATCAGCAGACCCTTTTTTTAATAATGATGCTACTACTATTACTACAGCTACTACCTACTCCACCACTACTACTACAACCACTACTGCTGCTACTGCTGCTACTGCATCTGAGGATACATTATTCCAGTGAGGAAGAGATATACTGTTTGAGGGAGAGATACACTATTGTGGGAGAGGGATACTGTTAGAAGGAGAGATGTATTGTTTGAGGAAGAGATATATTGTTTTAGGGAGAGATATACTATTGTGTGAGAGAGATGTTTTTTGAGGAAGGGAGATAATGTTTGAGGGAGAGATATGCTGTTTGAGGGAGGGAGATAATGTTTGAGAGAGATACTGTTAGGGGATAGAGATACTGTTTGAGGGAGAGATATACTATTGTGGGAGAGAAATACTATTAGGAGGAGAGAGATACTGTTTGAGGGAGAGATATACTATTGTGGGAGAGAGATACTGTGTGAGGGAGAGAAATACTGTTTGAGGGAGAGATATGCTGTTTGAGGGAGAGAGATACTGTTTGAGGGAGAGAGATACTGTTTGAGGGAGAGAGATACTGTTTGAGGGTGAGAGATACTATTTGAGGGAAACAGATACTGTTTGAGGGAGAGAGATACTGTTTGAGGGTGAGAGATACTGTTTGAGGGTGAGATATACTATTTGAGGGAAACAGATACTGTTTGAGGGTGAGAGATACTGTTTGAGGGTGAGAGATACTGTTTGGGGTGAGAGATACTATTTGAGGGAAGCAGATACTGTTTGAGGGAGACTTTGTATCATTAAACCGTTTTCTCCACCAGACTATTTTATTGACCATCGCAACTTCACTCCATGGCTTTAGTTCAAAACACATGTAGCTGTTATGCCGTCTGCCTACGAAAAGTGAATGTGCCACCATAGACAGGTAGTCTCGGCCGATAACCTCGGCCGATAAACTCCGCCGTTATCCTCGACAGGTTGTCTCGGCCGATAACCCCGGTCGATAACCCTCGCCGTAATCCTCGGCAGCTACGCCGGAAGTTAGCCGTTTAAAACCCGTTGCTACATAAAGCCATTTTTTCATTTTTTGAGGTCCTTTAGTGCCTCAGTGTGATTC
>OY744607.1:58893621-59023621 GCA_963556255.1 Allolobophora icterica
GAGGCGCCGTTGTATCTGATCCCCGTCAGTCACCCACTTGCCCTTATGATGTCAGGTTCAGAGGATCAGAGGTCACAGGTCAGAGGTGATGGATTGCTCAGACCATGATTCAGATCCTCCCCCTCGGCGCGCTGTCTCGATGGCCGACGGTACAAGGCAGCCGTACTCCCCGTTGTGACAATGTCTGCCTGCCTGCGTCGAGGGGAAGACTGACCCTGGGGACTTGAAGGGACGGTGTTAAAGGGCGTTGAGTTGCC
This sequence comes from Allolobophora icterica, assembly GCA_963556255.1. Lineage (NCBI taxonomy): Eukaryota > Metazoa > Annelida > Clitellata > Crassiclitellata > Lumbricidae > Allolobophora > Allolobophora icterica. The sequence continues at coordinate 58,893,879 of OY744607.1, forward strand.
ATCGATGATGAACGGTTATAGGTCGTATTAGACTCTTGTGGATCATTAGGCGTTCGTCATAAATTGCCGCCTGCCATGGCAAGTAGCAGAAACTGTGAACGGGGCCAATTACTTCAACCTGCGCCTGAAACGAAGTCAGAGACGAAGCAGACAGAACGTCGAATAAACCTCTTACACACGTAAAAGCACAAACGCTTCAGAGCCATCAATTGTTCGCACACGCTTGAAGGCTTTCATTGAAGCCAGACGCTGTTGACTTCCTCATCCAGGTTCCCCTTCTGTTCTGCTGCTCTCGGAAACCAGTTTTTATTCTTACTTAACGAGCTTTTTCTCTTGCTTGGCCTGGATTTTGGAATTCTCTTCCTATATTCTGTCCGTTCTGTTTAATATCTCTCTTCCTGTCTCTCTTCGTTCTGCTCAGTCGCTTTATGTCATTTCGTTCTCAACTTAAGATTTACCTTTTGAAATCGTTTATACACCACAGGCTGCTTTTCTGTGTTATAAGTTTTTTCTTCTGGATTTGGTGTGTCCAGGGGCGTCTATCCCTCCCCTAAGTCATTAGAGCAACATCCCCTTCCCCCTGTTCTTCGCCCCTTCCCGTTTCTTCTCCCCGTTAATGGTGGCACACACACTGAAAGATCGCCCCCTCTCTTTCTTGGATGTAGCATTTGCTCCAAGGCTTCTATGGTGTATACGCCCCTGGGTGCTCCATCGGTTGATACCTTCTGCATGTAGACATCAGCGTCATAGAAGTTGCTAATTACAATAACAATTGTGTGTGAATTCCAGTTAATTTGTCTGTTATCCGCACCTTTGCGAGGTTTCCAGCGTACGCTGTATGAATGTTCATATCCTTATCACATTTTCTGCTGAATTTCTCTGTGTTCAACGCATCTGCTCGAATAAGTTGCCCAGCAATATGCGACCTCAGCTACTTCGTCTCTCTTTGTCTCTATTTCTTTCGGCAAACGCTTCAAGGCCATCCTGTTCAACCTTAGTTTCATTATATCAGACCGGGAGGGCCTTTGATGAGTTTCTATCAAATTGGCGTTATATAGATTTGCAATTACAACTACTGCTTGTGGCTTATTTAATGACTTATCGATCAGAGCATGAACTCTGAAACGTGGCCATATCTAGATTTGACTAAGTTCCTGTGAATAATCTGGTTTCCGCGACTTCGCATTTTTGGGAGCTGTAGAAATTTCGAGATTACGATTACGAAGTTGATCACTGCTTGCCTGCCAGGCATGATTTCTCTGTTTATCTAAGCTCTGCTTACTTACTGAAGACCTTTTGTCTTACTAAACAATAACAGCATTTAGTCTACAGTAGTCTACGCCTCTGATTAGTTTGTCAATTGCAAATAACAGACAGGTGGTTGTTTATGTAGCGCTTTCAGTCCATTTCAGAGGAGATGCTGAAATGCGGCTGTCAAAAAACACGTCTAAAAAGGTGTTTTAAGGTAGGTTGAAAATTAATGCTTACTTTTAAGTGGGGCTAAAATTGTTTACCTAGATAGTAAATGCTTTCTCTGAAATGCTTCCTTGTGAGTCAGGTTGAAATGCTCACTGCTAAGGTAGGTTGAAATGTCAATTTCAAACTATGCTGAAATGCTTACTTTAAGGTAGGCAGAAATCTTTACATTTAAGGTAGGTTGAAATATTTATTTTAAAGTATGCTAAAATGCATACCTTTCAGTAAGCTAGAATGTTTTAATGTAATGTAGGCTCGTGTGTTTATGGCACAGGTATATGCTTAAACGACGAACAGCAGTCAGAAACAATACACAATACAATGGCGTGTCTGAAATGTTTGTCTGTTTCAGACCAAATGTTGTAGTCCGAGCCACTTCAAATCGCTCCAAGTGTTGCACTACAACTCTTCCGGAAGTCTAAACGTCACCGTTTTACCAGATCTAATCGCCGTCAGATGTCGCTGTCGCCGTTGCTAAGCAACGACTGCCGTTGTCGGTGTTAGGGTCGTGTATATATATATATTCTAGTTATGTGCTGCAAACAATTGCATTTATGACGAGCTTCATCGTTAAGAGATACGTGTCAGTGGTGCATGGTACTTGCCGACGACAACAAGGGAGCTGAGCACGACCAGTAGCCTCAACGTCATCTTTCCGCTCTGTTGTCATGACAACGACTGAGTGCGCCGTCATGTTTGCCTCGTTGCTTGGTTACTTCAGTGTCTGGACACCTGCGAAGCTCTGCGTCTCCAACATTATCGTGAAATTTCTTTGACACTCTGCCCTTTGCACGATTTTTATGTCGTCATCGTCGACACTGTTTTACTGCTTTCATTAGTTGATTATATAATCGTTGCTATTGCTGATGTAAATGTACACTTTTTTCTATATCGAACGCATGGCTTCGACCCTGCTAATGTTTCAGTGAATTACCCGATGAGGTCCTTCACCACCGCTGCCCGTTTGAATGAGTGCCACGCCGTTTAAGGTTCCCGTGTTGGGACCAGGCTAGCCGAGATTTAAATCTCTGAAAATAACCACTATTGCTATGCGAACCGGCGTCTCACCCACGGTGGGTGCATGGGACGTACGAGTCTAACCAATTTAGATACGACTATGATGCTTATGAATATCATTGTTATTAATAATATTTATATTATTATTATTATTATTACTACTACTACTACTACTACTACTACTACTACTACTACTACTACTACTACTACTACTACTACTACTATTGTTATCATTGTTATTACATAGCGCTAATTAAGAGCTTATAACCTTATGAGAAGCGCGATACAAATGTTTTGTCGCAATGACAGTGTTGATGCGTTGAAGAAGCGCTTCAGTCAAGACTTCTTAAGTGTAACACCTCTGAGGACAGCTGTCGACGGGGGCTTATAAGGCTTTGACCTTACCCTGCGTCTGCGATTATTTATAATCGGGATGAGTGAACCGACTTAAATCCGGCGCAGAAAAAGCGGAGCTTTTGCAGTGAATGAGAAATTGCTCAGACGCTCTGCCGAACAACATCCAACTGTGAGAGACTGACACAGAATTTATGGTGGCTCTATCTGTTTTCCACGGCTCGCTCCATCATCATCACCACCACCACCCGTAGCTTTCCCTCTTCGGTTTTCCTAGAACATTTCGTAACCAGGCAACAGCTGTAGAAACTGGCTAGGGCACGAATTTTTAAATTGTAAATTGATGTTACGCTGATTGAAGAGTACAACTTCACTCACATAATTCCAAAGACTTAACCAAAATAAAAGAAACTATCCGTTACGGCCCCCATGTTAGTTTGTGAAAGTAGCCACGTTCTCGAATCACGTGACGTGTTACACGTGATTGGCGGCCCGCTAGTATTCGAAGGTGCGGGCCGCCAGATGGTCCGCTAGTCATTTCGAATTCCAAAGTCTTTGCTAGTCAATCTCGAGGTCCTTGTAAGTTTAGTCATTTCTTTTAATGGTAATAAAGAAGTCTTTGTTAATAAATTACGCAGTTGCTATTAAGCAGATAATGAATTGCAGGTAGCTTTTCTATCCTACACTAACGGTCATAATTGCTGTTGTCACAGATTCCTTTCACGCTAATTAAGACGTAGACCTAGGCTGTGTTTCAACTCCGTCACTAAGCCATGTTCATCTGTCGGAATTTAAAATAAAAAATAACGAAAGAAGGAGAAAGAAATGAAAGAAAAATGTCGTAAATCTTCAATTGTCACTCTCACTAAACTTGAAAACATAAATATATGCCTTTTTTAATTATTTAATAGCAAGACATTAAGTGAAAAATTCAAATTATTTTTAAATGAATGCATTTACTCAGGCAAGATGGAATTTGCTACACAAGCCATTTAAAAAGTTTATACATAATATATATGCATTATGCAGCACACGTAAAATTTTTTAAAAGCCTACTCAAAGAATTAAATTTTTTAAGCCCCGGCCAATTATGAGGCCTAAGCTGTAGCTTTTTTTTAGCATATTGGTAAATCCGGCACTGTCGGCCTAATGACACCCTAAGAAAGTTATGAAAATGTCAAGACTGATGAAGCCGATAACATTACATCTCAATTACATCTCCTTGCAGTTGGGAACTTATTTGACCCGCCCACAGTTAACGAGAGTACGAATTTGATAAATACGAGTTTATCGTGTGAAGGAATGCAGTATTTATATGGCTATGTTTTGCGCTTCTTTGATTCCTCCATTCCTGCGTTCACCGTGGTTATGAAAATGACGATAGACTCTTCGTTGACGAATTCTTGCTGACCTGACAGCGTTGACTCTTAGACATCTAGATATGGACATGGCCTCGAGTTTGAATGCTGACATTTTGGTTTCTTATTTGGATTCGTGTTCAGCGTTTAATGCATTCTTGTATAGCATGGAGCGTTTAGTTATAGTTTTAACACGAGGCATTTAAGAATTGGGAGTAGTAGATACCCCGATATCTAGATTCTAGATTACTGGAAACGCCAAGGAGGGCCGCTTAATGCCAGAATAGACGATGAACATATGCAGCCTGAATACAGCATTATTTTGTTCTCACACGTCGTCCTCGCTTATAGGCTGAGCGCTTTAAAGCAGTTAAGGAATTCTATTTACATAAGCTACTGCAAGCGCTCAGTCGAATCAAGCGATGACCGCAGACAAGCGATAGCACAAACCTTTCATCTGCGGTCATAGCATTTGCTTGCTGCTTCACACAGTACAGAATCGCTTAAGCATTCCAGGTAGCGCCTACTTGGAATGCCATTTCTGCTTTGACGACAGACTAATGTACAGATGATTGTAACGCCTGCAGCGTATTGCGTAGACTTTTTTGCGTCTGGTTTAGATAGATTTCCTATGACATAGATCTCGATTTTATTTCTCTGTGCTTGTGTTTCATTTAGTAAATAAAGTCTTCATGTGGGAAAAACACAACGACAAGAACTGATTAGATTTACTGTTTGTATTAGGTTTTAAATGTCATATCAACCGAGTCTAATTAAAGTGTCAAAGCAAATGCTTTCAATTGTATTCTCCGATGTTTTTGTTGTTGGAGGGGATCAACCCTGAGCTCTTCTTCTCAGCTAATTAGTTGAAAAGATGTGGGGGAAGGGGGTTAGGCCACTATAAAATTTTCGACCCTAAGCTGTTTTTTTTACAACTAAACAATGCTATTATCTATGTATTGAGTGTTCTGGTAAGTAGTGTTCATTGTCACTCTTTTCTGCTTTATTTTCTATAAGTACTTTTGTTTTGTTTAATTACATTGATTCATTTCTACTCGGCATCCGTACCTTGTACTCCTTCAGCGTTGCGCTGCTTTGTACATCTATCTTGTTCCAGTTCATAGAATAATAGCTTAGGTAAGTTATGGTAAAGTGAGTCGAAATAAGGTAAGATAATGATAAGATATTGGTAAGATAAGCCGAGATAAGGTAAGGCAAGGCAACAAAGCTTAGCAATCATTCGATATTTCATCAAAACAATCGATAATCGTCAGAGGATTGTTTCTGATGAAGTTATCAACTAATTTCCATCGCATCCACTCCGTTGGCTATAGAAGGCGTTTCCAGTCCTTTCCAACACCCGAGAAATTTAATGAATATCTCTGCGTCCTTGTTAAGTTAGTACTGCCTATGAAAGCAACTTGCTCATTATCATAAACCGAGAATGTTGCTAGCAAAGAGTTATCATCGTCCAACAGATTTCAGTCGATTCACCAACACAATAATTCGAGTTACGTTTCATCCGACACTAAATAGATTGCCAAAACCTAACAAAGGACGACCATGGAATGCATTCCAGACAAATTAAATTGGATAGCATGGATCACCTCTCACAGTTTATCCGAGTCACACAAACATGAGAAATGTACCGAGCGACCTGCAGGATCGAAACTGACTGACCGGGTCAATGAGTACACCATTAGGCGCCTCTTATGTGCGTACAAAGCTGATTAAGGGCAGTTTGGATATATTTCCAAGGCTGAACACAACGAAACTGAGAACGAATGCACCGTATGACCTCGAGGTCATATTTCGTCGACGATCGTAGGCCGCGTTGCTATTGGTGCGAAGTTGTTCGGAGGGCAACGAGTGCATCGTCTATGACGTAATCAGCTGACTTAATAAGCATTGCCCTCTGAACTCAGAATTCATGAAACCTGTGTTCAAACAAGCGACGCTTCGTTAGTATGGTCTGTCTTTGCTTCGTCTTTCTTATCATGGCTTTGGTCATCATCGCCATGGTTACCGTGGTTTTTGTTATCAAGGTTGTTGTAACGATGTTTTTTTTTATTACCATGGTCAATGTAAACATGACCTGATTGCTGTGGTTTTCGTTATCATGATCTTTATCGCAATAGTCTTGGTTGTCATGGTCGTGGTTACCATGGTCTTGTTACCACGGTCTTTGTTATCCCGGTGCCTGTTGCCATGGTCATTGTTACCAAGGTCTTTTATTACATGGTTAATGTTACTATGGTCACTCTGATTATCATGGTCTATATTACCAAGACCTTTAACGCAAATCTTTATTACCATGGTTTTGTTTAGCAAGGTCTTCGTTACCACGGTGCCCGTTGTCATGGTCACTGTTACCATGGTCTCACAGCCGGAGAGCCATAGTAGATGTACCGCATGACCTCACCCAATGTCGTCTGCAGTGTCCGGATATTGGAAGGTTCGAATGCGTTCTGCGATATGAGGTGAGCCATGATGTGAATGACGTAGAGATGACGCCATTCTATGATCTTATCGAACAGCAGGTGTCGATCGATGAAGTCTGGGGTCGTCAGCTTGTAGGGTTCGACGTGCAGCAGGTGAGGGTGCTTCACGTACAGTTCATAGGGTCGTCGGGCGCAGTTGTAGTCCCAGTCCTTGGGACGGTAGTCGCCGCGGTAGGACTCGTAGACCATACGGAAGAACTCGGCTCCACGGGCGGCGATCATGATCCCTGCGATGAACTTCGGTGGCTTCTCTTTGCCGAGGGTGGCGTTGTAGAGACGCAGGGGGTGGAGGCTGTTGACGACGATGACGTCCGTGTCGAGGTAAATGCCTCCGTAGGTCAGCATCAGCCGGAGCTTAGCGACGTCTGCCGCATGGTAGACGTGGCCGATTGACTGGTTATAAATGTCCCTCGGAGGTTCGCTGTGTACGATCTTCAGAGGCACACGGCGCCATAACTTTCGCCACCATTTCCCCGACGGCAGGTGGTTGCAGTGCAGAAGGAGAAGTTCCGGCTTCTGGATGCGGTGTGCGCTCAGGATGCTGATGTAGTTGATGAAGCTGAGAGGATGGTTGTCGTCCGAAGCAAACCAGATGAAGTGGACGATGTTTGGAACGACGTACGGAGGAGTGGCCACAATATGAGTCGCCTCTTCGAACAAAGGTTCCCGCAGCAGAGCAGGAAACTCTGGGTAAGTGGTGACAGAGTTAATGGCAGGTGTTTGAGATGTCGCCTGACTGGTCGACGAATGGAAACTCCTCACATGATTGCTGGCTAGAAGTTTAAAACCATGACAACTGTTTACATTTCTTATTGTTATTATTATTATTATTATTATTATTATTATTATTATTATTATTATTATTATTATTATTATTTCTGATTTCGGGGTAATTAACCAGAACTATTGCAACAAGTACAGAAATACACTTGTTTGTTTTAGTGCTTTAAGATTGATTCGCTACAGCTGAGTGCAGAAATATTACACTAGTACTATTCTAGGCCTAGTATGCTTTGACTCAAAATGTAGTTAGACACAAGAGCATCTGGGAAAAGCCTCAACTCCTCCGTATGTCGTTCCAACTAAATATTGTTTCCTATAGATCGACAGATGCAAACTTCTCACATGATTGATGTCTAATTAGATCATAAATTGCCAAAGATTAGTTGATTACAGGTCAAATGGTGCTGTAGACTTTTATTGGGTGACTGCCAGTTAGTCGCTTTCTTATTTAAATAGAACTATAAAGTACTCTAAAGCATGGTTCTTGTGGTACTTTCTACTGCAGGAGTTCAAGCAGTCCTGTGAAATTAAAGGAACAGTCGTTCAGTAGCTATGCGATTAGCGTACATTGCCTTGGCTTATGCTCTAGCCAATGATGGGCAATTATAGTTAACTAAAAAGTTGCTAACTTTTAGTTTAACTAAAAAAAATTAGTTACGGAAGAAGTTTAACTAAAAAAATAGTTTAGTTAAAACCATAGTTTAACTAGAAAATTTTAGTTGCTAACTAAAAAGTTTAACTAAAAAAATCAGCAATATTCAACTAGTTTTCCACAGTGAACAGAAAAAAACCATTTTAACACTGCATGTTTTTAGCATTAACAGCCTGTGCTTTCAAATTCATACACTACTTACAGTACGCATGTAGCTGTATGCCAGAACAGTACACATTGCATAGTTTGAAGGTGAAATTGTCATTGACGCTTTGCATTATTACAGTTCACTCAACGTCTTTTGATTGTGAAAATGTTTGTCGTGAAAAGTTGGAAAAAAGTTGGAAAAAGTTTAACTACTTTTTTAGTTTAGTTAACTAATTTCCAAAATCAGTTGCCATCTTTAGTTAAACTATTTTTTTTAGTTGGAAAATAGTTTTAGTTTAACTAAAAAAATAGTTTAGTGCCCATCACTGGCTCTAGCCATGTAGTTTAATACACAAATATATGTTATAGTAGGGTGGTCAAAATATTTTATTATTGAAATTGACGTTGCACAGCATTTAATATTGTTTCTTTCTTGGAAACAAACTTTTCAGAAAAAGTTTGCCTGCTCATAAATATGTACAGCAAACAAAATTCTGTTTATTCTTTGTCTCAGTAGCAGTTAGCTTAAATTGGTCCAGAATCAGGTAAATCTTCATACAATAAATGACTTTGGCCATCCACTTGACCATGTTATATGCAACAGGCAGCGGGAAATGAGGCTGCTTATATATTGGCAGTCTGCATCCCAGTAACAATAGACAGAGTTCAATCATTTCTGTATAGTCTTCTCGTGACAAATATAGGAACTGTCGGCTGACATAACAGCCTGTAAGGACGAACAGACTTCTTGCCTGAGCTGAAACAGTATTGGATTATCAAGTCGACTGCCATCTAGCGGTTTATAGTTTTTCTGATTGATGTTTGGCCAGAACTGCTTTGACCTTTCAAACAATGCAATGTTTGGACTGATACCAGGATCCAGCAAGATGTGAAGACTGCCGATAATTATCTCATGCATATTATATCAGCACTGAATCAAAGTAATAAACTGTATAACTTGACCAACAATCAGAAACAGTTTAAAACATTGAATACCAAAAACTTGCAATGTTTTAAATTTTTGCCATCATGAGAACAGTGTTGTTGCCATTGGTATATTGAATAGTGCAGACTCTTGCGACAAGCGTAAATTTCAGATATATAAACGTTGGTGCTATTGAGCAACCTCTTAAAATTGTCTAATTGCTCACAATTTTGAGAAATAATATTAATTTGAAAGACGAACGAAATGAGCCTATGTGCATTGAAATCTGGAAAACAATCATCATACATTTGTGGACCACCCTATGAAGGGATGGGCAACACCATCGATTAAAGAGTGAAACTATCCGAAATCCAACAACACAATGCCTCCGATCTATAGATACTGAAAAGAAAAGGTTTACTTGCTTCGAAGAGTCAGATGAAAAACGATCGCTACGAGAATCGATCCAGGGACAAGTAGACTGAAACAGAGACATCTTCTTCTGCCCCTCATTTCTGCAAGAACTTCTCGTCGAATTCCACTCGTACCCTAGATCGATGAAACCATCATTCACCATCCCACATCATCATACACGAATTCATAATCAACATTCCTGGAAAAAATAATAATCCATTTGTGAATAAGTGACTTACTTCCTATCTGTTTGCATGGCTACCTGACCAATTGACTAACCCACTTTCTGGCTGTCGAATAATTGATTAAAAGCTGCATAAATAACTGACTAAATGCAGTGTTTTAGTTGTCGGGGGTTTGGGGGGTTCAACCCCCCTAGTTCTCTTTCTAATCCCCTCAGCTAAGTAACTGAAAATACGTTGGGGGTTACTTTACTACGAAAAACTGGTGTTTGGTCTATGTGATTATGTGATTTGGTAATCTGTAAATTTTTGACCCCCCCCCAGTTGTTTTTGGACAACTAAAGCACTGACTAAATGATCAAATGACCGAGTGACTATATGACTGCCTAAATGAGTGACTGACTGACTGAATGACCGACTGATTGAGTGAGTGTGATTGTCTGGCTGGCTAAATGATCTTGCGAGTAAGGATCTGACCGACTGACTGAGCGAGTGAGCAGTAATACTAGACACGTTTATATGATAGCCACAAGAATTGTGTGGTTTACTTTAGCGTATACTGTTAACACTACTTACAGCGACGATCGTTCTAGTCAGACTCTAACCAGAATTGAAGTGCTCGATATTCATTTGATTCGTTTCATATATACGGTACACAATGCTCACCAGAGTTGGGTGTATATGTAAAGAGGGCGCAGCCTGAATTCCTTTCAGACTTCCACCGGTCAGTCACGTATAATAGGCCTATGCAATCGATAAACATGTTTTAGTGACAAAACTAGAGTCCCTTGGGCTCGTTTGATTCGCATGGCGCCACGTCTTATGTGTGTATGTAATAGCCTATTTAATTATGCACACGTCGTATATATACATATACACATGCATATATATATATATATATATATAATGCAGGCAGGTGTGCGCATATTCTAAGTATACTGGGCCTGTTTTACACACGTGCTGTTACGTGAGCTCAGTCCACCTGCATTTGCCAAGGTTGAAATGTGTGCATTGGATCGTGAAGAGCCCGCAGTGTTTGCGACGATACATGTGCAGTAGGCGATCATGGGCGAGCTCACCCAAAATCGCCTACTGCACTTACAATGCATCTATGTCTCTCTCTGCAGGTACTTTTTAGAAATGGCGAGTTCACCATTACTATGACCCGACCTACTTCGCTGTGCCTTCGGATCGCTAATGTTTATGATTATAGTATACTGGAGCACTCTGATGTGTCGTAAATAAAATACTTTGCTAAACTCTACATAAGGACATATAGTTTAATAGTTAACGGAACAAGGACTTCAACTGTGCAAATAACTGACTTGACCCAGTTTATGCCTGCTTGCCTTTTGAGCGCATGTTGACATTTCCGTTTGTGCGATGGTCTCCTCAAAGTGGTATCTACGGTCGTATAATAACGTGTATTTGTAATTCATTTATAATCTTAAATCGAAACGCGATACTTGGACAGAACTCGTCCGTTGTCGATCGCACCATGATACATGACGCAATTCATTGCAACACGCCTTTCTAGCATCGGATACAATCGTTGGCTGTGTATTCTTGACTGCCTTCGACTGAACCGATTGTCAAGAATCGGGCCAAAACAACACGTCAGGTGATGCGTATAGATTCAAGACTTGTCGCTGTGAACACGATGTTTGCCTACATAGCATAGCAGACAGTTAAATGCATACAAAAGAAGACTGAAACCCAAAAGAAACTTTGTTCTGCTACCCGAGGTAATTCTAGGTCATAAGTTACTTAAGTCCAGTTTATATTGCCGTGGTTGGGCTGGGAGCGCTTCTGAGTAGTTAACTTGAGGGGTCGCTATATTCAATTTTCAAAATGAATGAATGAATGAATTTGATATCGTATTGGCTACCGCAGAAGGCGGATCTGATTGGTTTGCTCCTCTCAGTGGCGCTATATGAATGTTCAATTACAATTACAAATCTTATTTACTTTGGTGCAACTGCTCAAGTATAGTTTTCAAGTTCATATGTCAGTCAGTTTTGGGGCGTGGAGATTGTTGAATGGTAACACGCTGGCACGAAGATCAGAAGGACGCGGGTTCGATACCCGTTACCCCCAAAAGGTTGACACAGCCTTTTCACTCCCTACACTCCGACTGTAAAATGAGCAGTAGGATAGATGGACAGTTAAATTAGACTCCTTTTAAACTTGTTATCGTCTGTAACTACTATATCATGTAAACTTAGCCCACTGCGCACAGTTTGTCATTTTTAATTCAGTAAACGAAGATTATTGTTAGTATTTGACAAATGACTCAGTGTTGATGAACGATACATTGTGAGCAATCAGGTCCGAATGTAAACGCAGTCATAAGGGAGATCGACAACGGATAGGAGAGCAGGAATTTGGTTTGCAGTAGGGCCTATAGGACGAGTGATGAGCAAACGCTCAGAAAACAGCGGGATTGGTTGGATCAGCTTTGGTCCTGAAATATATTGGTACCGAAAAGTTGAGAAAAAAACGAAAAAGAACAAGAATGCTGTCAAAGATATCTTTTGCAAATTCAGCCAAATATGAACCAAATGGCAAGAGTTTAATGTAGTCTATGTATGCACGTATGTAATTACGAATGTATATATTTATGCATGTATGTACAATTGTACATGAACATTTGTATAGCGCCGTTTAGATTCTCGTAAAACTGTGCTCATGGATAAGTGCATCTAAAGATAGAATGAAAACTGATTGATAACAACTTTCTTTTGCTATTTGCAGCAAAAGGTCGGGCATGCACTTTCACCGAGGCAACGGAAAATGCCCTTTAAGTGCCTAACAGCTGATTCTACATACACGCATATACCCCGATGGCTGGAAGGCCTCTCCACAGCTGCAACTACGCAAGTTCAAAAATGCGGAAGGAGGATTTTTAGTAGATCGCGATCCTTCCCCCTGGGGCTTCCTCAGCGCCGAAAATGAACGTCGGTCGGAACTTGTCAATTTCTTAATTTCGAATGCCAACGATGAAGAACATGCAAATTTAAATAATTGAACATAAATCTGGAATGTTCACGTCGGAAATAACGAGTTTGCATGGCTAATACCCGGCCGTAGGGTTATAGAAGAGAATGAGTTTATGATACGTCTTTGACGTTGGTGTCGATTATGTGGTAGTTGTCTCTTTCTTTAAGTTTCAGCTCGAGGAGTCTGGCAGAGATCTTCCGAGTTGTTATCAGTTTCACGTCCTCTGGCGGGTTCATTTGGTCACACCGTTGCCATTGGTTCTCGTTATCTACAGCACTACTAGATTTATTTACATTATAGTTTTAAATAAGTTTTTTGTTATCTTTATATATTTTATATATTTTTGGATTTTTAGATTTTTAACTTCACGTCTAAAATCTTATATGCACTGTATTTACCAAAGGGTTATTTGCAGCAAAAGCTGTTTTAGTGAATATAATGAACACCTTCGAGCATTTCTGTGCAAATGATTGTGCAGCACTGGAGCATAGAACTAACGTAGACTGTGTAGAACGTGCGGCGCAAATCGGGTAAATGCAAGCAAGATGGAAGTTTGCAAGAGACTGGCACAGCTGGTGGCCACCTGTATAGTAATCATCTGAAGAAAAGTCTCGCACCAGTTATAAGCAACTGCCATGGCATCGATGGATGAATTATATCGACCAGCTGTTAGCGAAATTGCAACCAGGGACTATTCCAGCCATTTTCCACAACATAGGCCTACTAGATGATGAGCAAATCCCGAAACCAGCGAAAGGCGCCTCGGTGCGTAAAGGCAAGCGGGAAAACCGGATGGGGGTTCTCACAGAGTTCGACCCACTGCACTGACCCAGATGCAAGCTCAAGGTTCAGACAGACGAACCGCCGACCGACCACCTCAGAAGATGAAGTAGGCCTATGACCCCCCCAGAATCTCGACACGAGGGGACACAACACCAAGATTCCTTGCAAAAATAATTTTCTTAAAGTTTCAAGTGAGAGATATTCACATAAAACGACTATTGTGCTTTACATCTGCTAGTGCGTTTGCATCATTGCATGACAAGGTACACCGTTCAAGTCGTTGTGACGCACTAAAACTCCGGACGCAGAGATTCAAGATCAGCTTTCGAGTTGGCAATCAACGGCTAACGATTTTTATTAAATAAGGCAAACGTCTACAATACAACAGCTAGTACAGCATACCCTAGATGGCGCATGAACCTCGTTTCAATCGGTAGGTGGCAGCACTGAAGCCGACACTCTGTTTCATTTAAAGGCACATACACCGCAAAGGCGATAGTGAAGTTGATTTGTAGTTTATAGTTAAAGTAGACTGCGTGTTAGTTTTATACTTCTCCATAACAGAAACACGCACACTGGAACCTTCGAAACAATCTTCAATAAAAAATTATAATTGTTGTCGTATATGCTGTAGGATGCTGTACTTATAACTTGAAGAATAACTCTGCTTAATCATTATTTGTACAGGTTTGGCCACTGCTAGTTTTGCAGGGCTGTGTATGTGCGAATGTTTTTATATGTTTATGTACACCAAAATGCGGTTCGCAATTTGTTTAATAAAGATTATTCTATTCTATGCCATTCTATATAAGCAGTGCTTTTTTTCAGCCGGAACGCACCGGAACGGCGTTCCGGCACCTTTTTTCAGCTACTAAAAATAATTTATTTATTTTAATAATAAAAAACAATAATTTAGTTAATTTAATTTAATTTCAGTGTTTTGAACTGTTTTCAGTGTTTTTTGAGACCCCTTCCAACCGCCAATCCCGTTTTTCTCGGGATTTTAGCCCTTCTGTAATTGTTCCGTTCCGGAACCTATTGTTCAGTTCCGGAACCTTTTTTTCTAGAAAAAAAGCACTGTATATAAGTAATACTTCATGAGAACTATCTATCAATCGCGTACCATGCATGGTCAGAGCATAAATTCAAAGATTCGGAACCTTAGAGCTAGGCTTTCATGTTCGATATGCTTCGTTCCTCCTTGAATCCAGTGCACCAAACAAACGTTCTTCTGTGGTTAGATTTTCAGCTGCCGCAGCAATCCCGCAATTGGAAATCTTGACAATCTCTTCGTCCTTATATCTTCGGATATTGACCTGATTACGGCTTGGCTTTGGTGAGCCATCGGTTGGTGCCTTTGCCAACAGCGCAATATAAATTACTAAATTATAATTACAATTCTGTCAGCCACGAGACCTTTCCGCTCCAGGAACGGCGTTCAGAACAGCAACTACAACTACCGTGTCATCTATTCGGAATTTGACGAAGATGATTACTAGAAACGAAAGCCTTTTTCATTTTCTCCTCTCCCTCCTCCTCCTCCTCCTCCTCCTCCGCCTCCTCCTGCTCTCATCCCCCTCCTCCTCCTCCTCCTCCTCCTCCTCCTCCTCCTCCTGCTCTCATCCCCCCTCCTCCTCCTCCTCCTCCTCCTCCTCCTCCTCCTACTCATTCTCCTACTCTTGTGCCTTAATTCTTTCACTCTGTTCCAATTTCCAAACCTCATTGGGTCGACAAAATGCCGCCTCCTTAACGCTCGATGACGGAAGCCCCAACTGACAAGATTACTCCGCCAGAGTGAAGCGACAATTAAGATCTCTGACTAGGGATTTGGATGATCAGGCAATGCGATTATACGAATTAAGCATATAACACACAACAAATAAAGATGAACCCAAAACGTCTAATAGTTTCATTATCATGACACACGACATCGTTCACTAAAACTTAAGTACACTTTTTCAAGGTCTTCACACGTTGAAGTCCAAACTCTGTAATAGGTTGAGCATTCAACCGAAAACCCAATGAGTCACCTCGGCAGAAAACGCAGTTAGTATTTAATTTACGCATTGTTATATAAATTCAATGTCTTCAGTAACATAGATCAAAAAAACACTTATTATTTACATTTAGTCATAACTATTACATCGAATCTAGGTTTTTGTTACTCTTCTGATATTACTTTTAACCCTGGCAAGAGTCCATTTTTAGTACAAAGGCCCACCTATCCAGGTAATTTCCATAGTTTAACGACCTTACGTTACCTACCGTTGCTGTTGATGACCACATTGTCAACCATCAGTGCTGCAACTTTAATGTGATTTGAACGACGTAATTAGGTGTTCAGCAAACAATTATTTGAATTAAGTTGATATTATTTTAAATATAAGACTAGATAAGATTTTAAAAAGAATTAGCGACTCTGTTTTGCAAAATATTGTAGAAAAGAATTTAAGATAATTAAATCAGTGATATTACTTCATAGTTAGAGAACATTATTTTGTTGTTGCCATTTCGTTGAACGCAGTTAAATTTATGTTCGTTTGTTCGTTTGCTTGCTGCTTCACACAATACAGAATCGCTTAAGCATTCCAGGTAGCGCCAAATTGGAATGCCATTTCTGCTTTGACGACAGACTAATGTACAGATGATTGTAACGCCTGCAGCGTATTGCGTAGACTTTTTCGCGTCTGGTTTAGATAGATTTCCTATGACATAGATCTCGATTTTATTTCTCTGTGCTTGTGTTCCATTTAGCAAATAAAGTCTTCATGTGCGAAAAACACAACGACAAGAACTGATTAGATTTACTGTTTGTATTAGGTTTTAAATGTCATATCAACCGATTCAAATTACAGTGTCAAAGCAAATACTTTCTATTCTATTCTCCGATGTTTTTGTTGTTGGAGGGGTTCAACCCCTTAGCTCTTGTTCTAACCCCTCAGCAAAGCAATTGAAAAGTTGTTGGGATGTAGTTAGGCAACTATAAAACCTCTGTAAAATCTTCGACCCTAAGCTGTTTTTTGACAACTAAACAATGCTATTATCTATGTATTGTGTGTTCCGTTATGTACTGTTCCTTGTCACTCTTCTACTCTATTTTATATAATTGGCCTACTTCTGTTTTGTGTAATTACATTGATTCATTTCTACTCGGCACCTGTACCTTGCTCGCCTTCAGCGTTGCTCTGCTTTGTACACCTATCTTGTTCCAGTTCACAGAATGATAGCTTACATAAGTTATGGTAAACTGAGTCGAAATAAGGTAAGGTAATGCGAGCTTAGTTAAGATAAGCTGAGATAAGGTCAGGCAAGGCAACATAGCTAAGGAATCATTCGATATTTCATCAAAGCAATTGAGACTTGTCAAGGTTTGGTTCTGGTGAAGGGACCAACTAATTTCCATCGCATCCACTCCGTTGGCTAAAGAAGGCATTTCCGGTGCTTTCCAACACCCGAGAAATTAATGAATAGGCCTACCTCTATGTTAATGCATGTTATAAGCAGTTAAAGCAGCATACACAAAAGCGCATGCCCAACAATGGGAGAGGTAACTAAAGCTCAAAAGACACTCCACTTCGAGAGATGGATTAAAAGGGTTTGCCCCATCGGCATCAAACTTTAACGGTGCAATGTAGCAGCGTCCTTGCTAAGTTAGGACTTCCTTTGTAAACAACTTGTTCCCTACCATAAACCGAGAATGTTGCTAGCAAAGAGTTATCATCGTCCAACAGATTTCAATCGATTCACCAACGCAATATTTCGAGTTACGCTTCGTCAGACATTAAGTAGATTTCCAAAACCTAACAAAAGACGACCATGGATTGCATTCCAGACGGATTAAATTGGATCGCATGGATCACCTCTCACAGTTTATCCGAGTCACACAAACATGAGAAACGTACCAAGCGACCTTGCAGGATCGAAACTGATCGGGTCAATGAGTACACCATTAGGCGCCTCTTGTGTGCGTTCAGAGCTGATTAAGGGCAGTTTGGATAGATTTCCAAGGCTGAACACAACGAAACTGAGAACGAATGCACCGTATGACCTCGAGGTCATATTTCGTCGACGATCGTAGGCCGCGTTGCTATTGGTGCGAAGTTGTTCGGAGGGCAACGAGTGCATCGTCTATGACGTAATCAGCTGACTTAATAAGCATTGCCCTCTGAACTCAGAATTCATGAAACCTGTGTTCAAACAAGCGACGCTTCGTTAGTATGGTCTGTCTTTGCTTCGTCTTTCTTATCATGGCTTTGGTCATCATCGCCATGGTTACCGTGGTCTTTGTTATCAAGGTTGTTGTTACGATGGTTTTTTTTTATTACCATGGTCAATGTAACCATCGCCTGACTGCTGTGCTGTGACTTCGTTACCATGATCTTTATCGCAATAGTCTTGGTTGTCATGGTCGTGGTTACCATGGTCGTTGTTACCACGGTCACTGTTACCACGGTGCCTGTTAACATGGTCATTGTTACCTTGGTCTTTTTTACATGGTTAATGTTAATATGGTCACTCGTATTGCCATGGTCTTTATTATCAGGATCTTTAACGCAAATCTTTATTACCATAGTTTTGATTACCATGGTCTTTGTTACCACAGTGCTTGTTGTCATGGTCGCACAGCCGGAGAGCCATAGTAGATGTACCGCATGACCTCACCGATTGTCGTCTGCTTTGTCCGGATATTTCGAGGTTCGATTGCGTTCTGCGACACGAGGTGAGCCATGATGTGAATGACGTAGAGATGACGCCAATCGATGATCGTATCGAACAGCAGGTGTAGGTCGATGAAGTCGGGGGTCGTCAGCTTGTAGAGTTCGACGTGCAGCAGGTGAGGGTGCTTGACGTACAGTTTATAGGGTCGTCGAGCGCAGTTGTAATCCCAGTCGTTGGGACGATAGTCTCCGCGGTAGGACTCGTAGACCATACGGAAGAACTCGGCTCCACGGGCGGCGATCATGATCCCTGCGATGAACTTCGGTGGCTTCTCTTTGCCGAGGGTGGCGTTGTAGCGACGCAGGGGGTCGAGGCTGTTGACGACGATGACGTCCGTGTCGAGGTAAATGCCTCCGTAGGTCAGCATCAGCCGAAACTTAGCGACGTCTGCCGCATGGTAGACGTGGCCGATTGACTGGTTGAAGATGTTGCTTGGAGGTTCGCTGTGCACGATCTTCAGAGGCACACGGCGCCATAACTTTCGCCACCATTTCCCAGACGGCAGGTGGTTGCAGTGCAGAAGGAGAAGTTCCGGCTTCTGGATGCGGTGTGCGCTCAGGATGCTGATGTAGTTGATGAAGCTGAGAGTATGATTGTCGTCGGAAGCAAACCAGATGAAGTGGACGATGTTTGGAACGACGTACGGAGGAGTGGCCACAATATGAGTCGCCTCTTCGAACAAAGGTTCCCGCAGCAGAGCAGGGAACTCTGGATAAGTGGTGACAGAGTTAATGGCTGGTGTCTGAGATGTCGCCTGACTGGTTGACGGATGGAAACTCCTCACATGATTGCTGGCTAGAAGTTTAAAACCATGACAACTGTTTACATTTCTTATTAAGTAATTGACCAGAACTATTACACTTATTTGTTTTAGTGCTTTAAGGAGGATTCGCTACAATTGAATGCAGAATATCACACTACTATTCTAGGCCTAATATGCTTTGACTCAAAATGTAGTTTAACACAAAGGCATCTAAGAAAGCCTCAACTGAGCTTCTTAAATATTGTTTACTGTAGATCGACAGATGCAAACTTCTCACATGATTGATGTTTAATTAGATCATAAAATGCTATAGTTGACTACAGGTCAAATGGTGCTGTAGACTTTTTATGGATGACTGCCAGTTAGTCGCTTTCTTATTTAAATAAAACCTATAGTCCTCCAAAGCATGGTTCTTGTGGTGCTTTCTACTGCAGGGTTTGAGCAATCCTGTGAAAATACAAGTTGTTCAGTTGCTGGACTGATGACGTACGTGCGCTCGTCAACCTATGCGATTAGCATACATTGCCTTGGCTTATGCCCTAGCCATGTAGTTTAATACACAAATATTATATTATAGTAGGGTGGTCAAAATATTTTATTATTGAAATTGACATTGCAGAGGATTTAATATTGTTTCTTTATTCTAAACAAACTTTTTAGCAAAATTTGCCTGCTCATATATATGTACAGCAAACAAAATTCTGTTAATTCTTTGTCTCAGTAGCAGTTAGCTTAAATTGGTCCCTAATCAGGTGAATCTTCATACAATAAATGACTTTGGCCATCCACATGACCATGTTATATGCAACAAACAGCAGGAAATGAGGCTGCTTATATATTGGCAGTCTGCAGCCCAATAACAATAGACAGAGTTCAATCATTTCTGTGAAGTCTTCTCGTGACAAGTATAGGAACTGTCGGCTGACATAACAGCCTGTACGGACGAACAGACTTCTTGCCTGAGCTGAAACAGCATTGGACTGCCATCTAGTGGTTTATAGTTTTTCTGATTGATGTTTGGCCAGAACTGCTTTGACCTTTCAAACAATGCAATGTTTGGACTGCTACCAGGATCTAGCAAGATGTGAAGACTGCCGATAATTATCTCACGCACATTATATCACCACTGAATCAAAGTAATAAATTGTATAAATTGACCAACAATCAGAAACACAGTTTAGCACACGGAACACTAAAACTTGCAATGTTTTACATTTTGCCCATCATTTGAAGAGTTGTTGCCATTGGAATATTGCATAGTGGACACTCTTGCGACAATCATAAATTTCAGATATATAAAACTTTGGGGCTACTGAGCAACCTCTTAAAATTGTCTAATTGCTCAAAATCTTTGAGAAATAATATTAATTTGAAAGACGAACGAAATGAGGCTATTGTAATGGATGCCTCTGTCCCACATAACACACTTAGATTATTGTACACGGTGAGTGAGAAAAAAACGTGTCCCTACATATTTTGCTTTTACTTCGTCAGAAATCAGGTTATGTCAATGAAGTTTTAAGAAAAGATAGAAGAGTTATTACTGAGCATTGAGAAAGTTAAAGTTTGTGTTCAAATTGACCTCCTTGGGCATCCACGCATGCGCGAAGACGCGTACGCAACTGCTTGACGGACTGGAACGGGAACGTTTGAATCTTGCTTGTTTGTTAGCCTCTGTGAGTTCTTGATTGTGTCGTTTCTTTAAACATTGCCAAATGTAAATCACTCTTAACGATTCTCCTAACTGACGACTGGATGATCCTATTTCTCAAGATATTTCTCTCTGCGTGCGATGTGTTTGCGGCATAGTTTCTGGCTGAGCACCAGCGATTCAACCTGTTCAACATCGTCGACCGTTCTGGCCGCTCGCAGGCGTCCGCTACCTGGTTGACGATGAAAAGACCCAGTATAATCGATCTTTGAAAGGAGAGCATTTAATCCATTACGAGTCCACCCTTTATCTCAAAATTGCTTTAAAAAACGTTTCGTACGAAAATGTTTAATCTCTCTTTCAAATCTTACGACATGCTTATTTTCTACGGTAAACACCATTTTGTCGGGGCTGTCGTGGCGTAACTATAGTTTAGGCTGGTCCAGCTTTTTTTATAACAAAAATAATTTACATAGCCTAGCATTTGGCTAGATCATCAAGCGTCATTATTCCGAAATTTCATTAAGTTGATGGTTATCTGTATGAATTATGCTAAGTTATGTAGGGACACGTTTTTTTCTGACTCACCGTGTATATTAGTAAGTCAGATGTTGCAATGAACAGTGGGTTTGTGATTGTATTATAAATACGTAACAATGACCACTCTATATCAACAATGGATACAAGTGGCTCATGATTTGGGCTATGAAGGAGAAGAATTTAAATCCTTTGTAAAAGATAGACAGGCGGAAACAAAGGAGGAGAGATTGATTGAAAGGGAAGAAAAGAAAATTATGATTGAGCTAGCTGAAAAACGCCGAGTTGAGGAACAGAATGAAAAGTCCCATCTAGCACAGATGGAATTGGCTGAGAAACGCCGAGTTGAAGAACAAAATGAAAAGCGCCATCTAGCACAGATGGAATTGGCTGAGAAACGCCGTTTGGAGGAACGAGAAGAGTCAGAAGACAAACAACGAGAGAATGAATTGGAGCTTAGGCGGATTGAGATGCAAAGCCAGAAAGAGATTAAAATGAGACAATTGGAATTAAGAATGACACTTGAAACCGCTCAACAAGAGAATAGACATGAGAACGGTGGAGTTAGAAATGGTAATAAAAATACAGGTCAGAATAATAACGCCAAATACGTTAAGATGCCAGTGTTTAAAGAGGAAAGAGGTTGTCTTGACGCGTACCTAGTAAGATTCGAACGTACATGTAAAGCATACAATGTACCAGCAGATCTATGGGCTCTTACTCTTGTTCGTTCTCTTGATGGTAAGGCACTTAAAGAATCGCATAAGGAAAGAATTATTGCTGGGAACGAAATTTGGCAGCATGTTATTAAAACAGTTAAGCGCGCTGAGAAACCATTAGTATATAGTGGACCAATGGATTACAGAGTGGAAAATGGAGAAAAGTTGTCAAGAACGAAGACAAATCAGGTGAAGAATGAAACTAATACTAGGACGAAGTATGTAAGTAAAAGTTGTGGTTGGCGAGGATCGCAATCAAGTGATAGTTGGAGGGCAAGGCGAGATGCTGGGGCCCGTGCAAACTGGATAAGAACGGCGTGGAATGAGACAGCTAGATCTTCAGATGAGTTCTCGAGCAAGAATGATCGTAGAGATGAGTGTGTCGATATGGTAGGACGCGCAACGAAGAAGAAAGATGGATTTCAAGATGATGAAGTATGGAATAAAAGGAGGTTTGGTAAGTCTGATCGAGATAAAGACGTGCCTAGGTACCACATGGATAGCAGATGGTAGAAGTAGAAAGTGGAGATGAGATGTGTAAATAATCGGATAGTTAATTAAGTATTTAGTTTGGTGTTAGAGGACACCACAAGTCACAGAAGCGTAGATGTGACATGATGTTTAGCCATGAAGACTAAACACGATCACTCTTATTTAGTGAGTAACCACATGTGATAGCTAAGAATAGCTTAATGTGTTGCTGAGTAGATAGAGACTAATAAAGAAGGCGAGATTTTAAAATGATACGTAGTAATGCAAAGAGAAGTACCACGAGAAGTAATAGTTAGTCCGAAGTTGAGTGTACACAGAAAGGAGAGTGTGGTCAAAAATAGTTGTAATGAATTATTTCGAAAATATAGTGAGATGTGCTCAGAAACACTAAGAAGATGTTTGTTAGTGGAGCATAACAGTAAGCAAATGAGCGGATTAATGGTGATGAGACCATTGACAGACCTAAAGAAGCACTGAATTTTGAAGTTATCTGGTTCAAACCAGAGTTCACTGTCAGAACAGATGTTTCTGTTATACTAGTAGGTTGTTTTAGCATGGAAGCATAAGGGATTGTGACGTCCTGTGACATATGCTGGCAAGAAGCTAAGGAGGGAGAGAAAGTGGTTGGTGCAAGAGAAAGAATGTTTGGCATTGATTTGGGATATCCAAAGGGTCAATTTACACTAGATACGTATTATCGTAGACTTCTGGAATTAACGACTGGAAGTGGTAAGAATGTTAGATTCATGCGATGGTATATGATGCAACAAATTTATAGTTAGAGATTAGCTACATTAGAGGCAGTGAAAATGTAGTTGCTGACTATTTAAGCCGAGGTTTAGAGTAGATGGATGTAGATGTAGATGTTAGTAATGCAAAAGTTATATAGTCGATAAAGATGTAAATAAGTAAGAAAGTTGTATAGTTAGGATATTGTAATATGTGAGGTGATGAAGGTAATTCATTACTTACTTGAAGCTTTGAGTAAAAAGTGATGTATGTTAATATGTGATGTCAGAATAGATTAAGTTGAGGTTGTGTTGAGAAAATGTAGTAAGTTGAGTAAGGTTAATAAATAGAGAAGTGTTTTGTGTGGTTATAAGAGCCATTGTTAGGTAAAATTTGGTAAATTTTAGTCTGTGGGGGTGCTGATATGTAATGGATGCCTCTGTCCAACTCAACACACTTAGATAATTGTATATTAGTAAGTCACATGTTGTAATGAACAGTGGGTTTGTGATTGTATAAGCTAATTTGATTACTACAGTTAGCTAATGCAATTTTATTAAGTGAACAGCCACTATGACCAGCTGTATATATATATATATATATATATATAATATATAATATAATATAATATAAATACTAATAGTCAAGTAGGTCTGGGGACTTGTGTTACGAGAACGAGCCTAAAGAGACGATGTTGGCGACAGTCTATTCAGGTGCCATGGATTATCGATCTGCTGCTGCGCATGCGCAATGAGTGACTTCACTGAGAGGGACGTTAGTTATGATGGCGAACGCTGGACGTAATGGTGTACGTCTTGTGAGGCGTTGTCATTTAACTCGTATAATTGTGGTAGTAAGTTGATATACCACGTATTGATCGGACAATTTTGTTGTGGCGATTCAAGTGAAGAAACGTTGTTGAACTTGTAAGACATTCTTACAGGAATTCTATCGAATTGAGTTCGAGAAGAGAAATTAGGGCCTACTTGAGAGCGCAGTACTACGTCTTAAGTTCGTATCGAAGCGAAACGATGGTAAGCGATCGTCGTGAGTTGTAGTGCCCTGTCGTACGAACTGAGTACGGTATTTCGATTTGACAGACTTTCGAACAATTGTGTCGCAGCTTGTTTTATGCTGGACATGCGAGTTATGTGAACATATGATTTGGTGAAAATTCTACGAGAAATAGAACTTCTAGGTAGAGAAGCATTCATCCGCCGAGATCGCAGCATCAATCCACGTCAGCGGTGTTGAAACATTGACGATTGGGGCAAAATACGAAAGAACGATTCCAATGCCACAAGCAAAAGAAAGGAGGGAGGTTAAGTTAGATTTAATATTTAGATTAGTTAATGTCAAGCTGGTCTAAGTAAGGAATAAGATAGATATATTGAACTGTCATGACACTGAAGTTATTCGTACAACGATTTGTTGATATTTAATACAATTTGTTAATATTCATCGACGGTCTTTTCATTCATATCTTAAAATAACCTTAACCTCATTAGGATCCAAAGAATCAAATTAGTATTCAAGTAACGTGGAGTATGATCAACTCCTAATGCCTTAGCAGTTCTGGGTGAAATCTTGGGTATCGTTACACCTATGTCCATTGATATCTGAAAAAATTCATCATACATTTGTGGACCACCCTAATAGGCCTATGTAGAGGGGTGGGCAACACCATCGATTATAAAGTGAAACCATCCGAAATCCAACAATACAATGCCTTCGGCCTAAAGACACTGAATAGAAAAGGTCTACTTGCTTCGAAGAGTCAGTTGAAAAACGATTGTTACGATAATCGATCCAGTGACAAGTAGACTGAAACAGAGACATCTTCTTCTGCCCCTCATTTCTGCAAGAACTTCTCGTCGAATTCCACTCGTACCCAGATCGATGAAACCATCATTCACCACTCCACATCATCATACACGAATTCATAATCTCCATTGCTGGAAAAATAACAATCCATTTGTCAATAAGTCACTGACTTCATACCTGTTTGCATGGCTACCTGACCGACTGACTAACCTACTATCTGACTGTGGAATGAGTCATTAACTCAACGAGCGAGTGGTTGAATAATTGATTAAAAACTGCATAAATAACTGACTAAATGATCAAATGACCGAGTGACTATATGACTGTCTAAATGAGTGATTGACTGACTGAATGACCGGCTGTGACTGTGTGTCTGGCTAAATGACCTAGCGCGTAAGGACCTGACCGACTCACTGAGCGAGTGAACAGTGCCTTGGAGCTGTATAATACTAGACACGTTTATACGATAGCCACAGAATTGTGTGGTTTACTTTAGCATACGGTTAATACTACTTACAGCGACGATCGTTCTAGCCAAACTCTAACCAGAATTTAAGTGCTCGATATTCATTTGATTCGTTTCATATATGGTATACAATGCTTACCAGAGTTCGGTGTATAGGCCTATATGTAAAAAGTCGCAGCCTGACTTTCTTTCAGACTGTCACCGGTCAGTCACGTATTATATGCAAGCGATAAACATGTTTTAGTGACAAAACTAGAGTCACTTGGGCTCGTTTGATTCGTATGGCGTCACTTATAAAAGACCTATGTGTATATAATAGACGTATATACATACATAATTTATATATAATGCAGGCACTTGTGCGTATATTCTAAGTATACTGGGCCTGTTTTACACATGTGCTGTTACGTGAGCTCAGTCTACTTGCATTTTGTACATTGGAACGTGAAGAGGCCGCAGTGTTTGCGACCGATGCGACGACATTATGTGCAGTAGGCGATTATGGATAATCGCCTACTGCACTTACAATGCATCTAGGTCTCTCTGCAGGTACTTTTGATAAATGGCGAGTTCACCATTACTATGACCCGACCTAATTCGCTGTGCCTTCGGATCGCGAATGTTTATGATTATAGCATACAGGAGCACTCTGAGGTGTCGTAAATAAAATACTTTGAGTGGAGTTAAGCTTATATGAATGTTCCATTACAATTACAATTACAATATCCTATTTACTTTGGTGCAACTGCTCAAGTATAGTTTTCAAGTTCGTGTGTCAGTCAGTTTTGGGGCGTGGAGATTGTTGAATGGTAACAAGTTGGCACGAAGATCAGAAGGACGCGTGTTCGATACCCGTTAGCCCCATAAGGTTGACTTAGCCTTTTCACTCCCTACACACCGACTGTAAAATGAGCAGTAGGATAGATGGACAGTTAAATTAGACTCCTGTTAAACTTGTTATCGTCTGTTGCTACTATATCATGTAAACTTAGCCTACTGCGCACAGTTTGTCATTTTGAATTCGATAAACGAAGATTATTATTAGTATTTGACAAATGACTCAGTGTTGATGAATGAACGATACATTGTGAGCAATCAGGTCCGAATGTATACGCAGTCATAAGGGAGCTCGACAACGAATAGGAGAGCAGGAATTTGGTTTGCAGTACAGGACAGGTGATGAGTAGGAGCTCAGAAAACAGCGCGATTGGTTGGATCAGCTTTGGTTCTGAAAGATATTGGTACCGAAAAGATGAGAAAAAAACGAAAAAGAAGAAGAATGCTGTCAAAGATATCTTTTTTCAAATTCTGCCAAATGGCAAGAGTTTAATGTATGCTATGTATGCACGTGTGTAATTACGTATGTATATATTTATGCATATATGTACATGAACATTTGTATAGCGCCGTTTCAGGTTCTCGTAAAACTGTGCCATGCATGGCTAAGTGCATCTAAAGGTAGAATGAAAACTGATTGCTAACTTTCTTTTGCTATTTGCATCAAAAGGTCGGGCATGCACTTTCACCGAGGCAACGAAAAATGCCCTTTCAGTAGGTTAACAGCTGCTGCTTCTACGCACACGCATATACCCCTATGGCCGGAAGGCCTCTCCACAGCTGCAACTACGCAAGTTCAAAAATGCGGAAGGAGGATTTTTAGTAGATCGCGATCCTTCACTCTGGGATTTCCTCAGTGCCGGAAATGAACGTCGGTCGGAACTTGCCAATTTCTTAATTTCGAATGCCAACGATGAAGAACTGTTTCATGAGAAATTTAAATAACTGAACATAAATTTGGAATGTTCACGTCGGAAATAACGAGTTTACATGGCTAATACCCGGCCGTAGGGTTATAGAAGAGAATGAGTTTATAATACGTCTTATGACAGCGAAAGTCTTTGACGTTGGTGTCGATTCTGTAGTAGATGTCTCTTTCTTTAAGTTTCAGCTCGAGGAGTCTGGCAGAGATCTTCCGAGTTGTTATCAGTTTCACGTCCTCTGGCGGGTTCATTTGGTCACACCGTTGCCACTGGTTCTCGTTATCTACAGCACTACTAGATTTATTTACATTATTGTTTTAAATAAGTTTTTTGTTATCTTTATATATTTTATATATTTTTGGATTTTTAGATTTTTAACTTCACGTCTAAAATCTTATATGCACTGTATTTACCAACGGGTTATTTGCAGCAAAAGCTGTTTTAGTGAATATAATGAACACCGTTGAGCATTTCTGTGCAAACGATTGTGCAGCACTGGAGTATAGAACTAACGTAGACTGTGTAGAACGTGCGGCTCAAATCGGGTAAATGCAAGCAAGATGGAAGTTTGCAAGAGACTGGCACAGCTGGTGGCCACCTGTATAATAATCATCTGAAGAAAAGTCTCGCACCAGTTATAAGCAACTGCCATGGCATCGATGGATGAATTATATCGACCAGCTGTTAGCGAAATTGCAACCAGGGACTATTCCAGCCATTTTTCCAGGGTCCGATTTGTCAAAAAAGAAGCAGGGGGGTCGGAAATCTATACAAATAATAAAAATGTATTAAGCCATAATTAATTTTTTACTCGTTATTTTGTAAATGAGGTTAATTTGATGGCATGATCATCACACAGGTAGAATCTACTAAATTCCTGGGTGTATGTGTAGACCAGCATTTAACCTGGAAAGAGCACATTAACTATATCTCCTCAAAAATTGCGAAAAATATAGGAATAATATCTAGAGTTGCACATCTGCTACCCAAAGAAGTTAGGCTTAACCTATATTATTCGCTAATTTTCCCTTACTTAAATTATTGTACTTTAGTCTGGGCCTCAAACTACGACTCCCGTCTTCATAAATTAATAATTTTACAAAAAAAGGCAGTTAGAATGATTGAGGGATCCCGGAGATTGTATTGTATTGTATTGTATTTAAACATTTATAAAGCGCCTCTAGTAGGGTGAACCGTTCAGAGGCGCTCCCAGTGCGCAAGGCCGAGAGAAAAGAAATAAGTCTTGAGGAAAGTAAAAGAAGATGAGGGGTTACTTATTAAAATTAAAGAGCGAGTAGAAGGAGACAGTGTATTCCAGAGAGAGGGACCAATTGAGGCAAAAGATCGGGACTGAGCCATAGCTGTTCTAGTACGAAGAACTGAGAGATCAAATCTGTTTGAGGAGCGAAGTGGACGATGCGAAGAGACAGAAAGAGGCCGGTGAATTACATCAATTAAATATTTGGGGGCGAGACCCCGCTGTGTCTTTGACACCAGAATAAGGATTTTAAACTTAATACGTGCAGAGAGAGGAAGCCAGTGCAGTTTCTCAAACATGAAGGATGAAATGCGTGAGTAGCGTGGCAGACGGGCAATTAATCTCGCAGCTGCATTTAGGACTGACTGCAGAGGCATGAGACGGACCTTAGGAAGACCGATTAGATATACCCATGCTTCCCCCATTTTTAGGCAACTGAAATTATTGGACCTAAAGCAAATCAAGATCTTCCAAATTGCGGACCTCATTTATCGATACGAACATAATTTATTACCTAGGTCCTTCGCAGGCTACTTCACCCGCGGATCACTAGTACATGAACATAACACTAGGGGAGCTACACTATATCGAACTGCTAAAGCACGCACCAATACAAGACTGTTTAGCATTAAATCGTCGGGGCCTCAAATCTGGAGATCTATACCCTTGGATATAAGACTTGCTAGGAATCGACTAGACTTCAAAAAACGAATACGGACATTCCTAACAGAATCTGGTTATCCTGCTACTGTTTAGAATGAAGCCAACACCCCTTCCTGTTGCATCTGTGACATGATGACCACACCGGAGCCCGGGCCCAGAGCTACTTAGTTAAGATTTCTTAGTTAAGGATAGTTAAGTCAGAACACTATGCTAGATGCTCCCTCCTGAATGTTTAAAATAGATCTAGTTCAGGCTAGACCCGATTAGGATTCACAGGAGGGAGCAGTATTCGTGCAGCCATTGTTAATGCTGGTAATTGTCTCGTACGGGTGCCCCAACAGCGGGATTTCTATCCCTTCGGGGACGCCCTTTGCTTCCAGCGACATTTGTTCTCATTCCTGAGTATAACAGCGCGGAAAATTTTAGCAATGAAATCCTTGTAAATGAAGTATAACCTCGCCTGTTATCTGGGTTTTTTCTGTTGTTCTGTTGTTTTAGTTTTTTGGTTGCAATAAAACATATATTGAAAACATATATTGAATGAACTTCCATAATATGTCAAGATTCTGCAATGACCAACAGTCAACTACGATGCAAACATGACATCGAAACAAATTTATATTCAAAATTAAAAGGAGTTTTCAGTAGCAGTTTTAGCTGAAATATACTAATAGGAACAACAAATTGTAGGCCCACACAGAAGCGTTAGACGTGACTAAATTGCACTGAAAGATTAAATACAAGTACACAACCAAGGCTATCAAACCAATGCACCAAGTACTGTCATTGGAAATACTAGCAAACCCAATGAACCAGTGCACCAAGTACACTAGTACAGCCACTATCAAAAAGCTGTGCATATTTCTTTTGTTTGTGCACAATAGTCGCCTTGCCAATTGGCTTATCTAAGGCATCATGGCGCCCACATTTCAGCCAGGAAATAACGTACAGTATATCCTGGCATTCCAAGATGTTAGAGATGGCCCGTTAATGCTGATCATCAGCCAACAGCCAGCAAGTTGCACACTGTAGGCCTATATGTTGCAAGTTCATCTGGCTAAAGCCACGCTCGCAAGCTGCAGACGAAATGAGCAGAATCTTCAAAGTGTGCTCAAGTGTTGCGAGATGAGACTCCCTATGCTGGCCTTGTTTTTATGTATAGAGTACTCGATCACAATCTGAGAATAATATTGTGACTTATTGTTAATTAATTTTTTTAAATATGAAAATAAATTGGGAAGATCATTTTACTTATAAATAAAGGGTCTTCTATTATAGGCTATTAAGAGGTTCAAATTCAACACAAAAGGATAAGCTTTAAGATTCTTATCCAGTTTTTAATAGAAATTGTTGATACAGACAAAGAAAGAAATTAAAAAGGGTGATAGGCGGGACCTCCAAACTAAAAACAGATAGATTGAGTCAGTTAATTAGCTCAGTTAAGCCTACAGTTGGATGTAAATTTGAATAGGCCCAAAAGGACTTTGCGCACTTTTCCATTGGAAAAGTCATCAATAAACTGATTAAAATTCAGTTGACGTAGAATATCACTCTCTATGCTCAACGCTGCAGGGTGGCTAGGTCTCTCATGTGTCATACTTGAAATGAACTTTCAACACCTTTGCCATGTATTGGTACATGAACTGCTCTTGACTTATGTTGAGTCCTGTCTCGTCTTTAAACATTTTGACAAAATAAGAACATTGCATAAAATTATGAGCTCATTGCCAATGCTTTCATCGAGGTCATCGCCGTATATTGCTACAAGGTTTTTCTCTGAGTTGTGTATTTCTTCATGACTACAAGATTCAAGCCTAGATAGAAAACCAATAAACCTTGAGCAGAGTAGTTCGTATGATGCAAGTCTTCTTGTCAACTCGGTTGTGAATTGATCAACGATGGGCAGAAAATTGTCAATCCGAAACTTCTCTGAAGCAGAGTGCACAGCTTCTAGGGTTCCACCATAATCCAGTGATAGGAGACGGACGTTTTGATGACGTGTTCTTGTTTGGACTGGCGGTTGTAGGACAACAACTGCAGCATCACCAGTGACTTTATATAGGCACTTTTTATAGGCACAGATGAGCCTGCATTTTGACCACCTTATGCCGATCTCCAATTCGGTTCATGTCACAAAAATGACAGCATATAGCTGTGCACTGATACAGATGTGCACTCTAGTCTAGATCAATCGGTCAAAAGCGCCAGGGAACGCTGGACAGAATGCCACTGCATGTCTACTTGACCTTTACCCCGCAACTGGATGCTCGTGGCGTTGGAGCCGATGTGCCCAAGGCGAGGGCCCCGGGCATGAAGGCGCCTGTGGGCGCTGGCTTGTGCAGGGACTGTGGTCCGTTTGTTGTCTGCTGTATGTTTGGTCGTGCCCTGCGAAACATCTCTGACACTGCCTCTGCCTACACAGTAGACGACCTCAGCTTCAGTTAAAAGTAACGTAATCCCTCAACAGCTGAATATGCCAAGCTTAAAGCGCTACTCGTGAACAACATTAACGCGATATTTCAAAATTAGAGTACCGACTGGATAATAAATAATTACCCAAAGGTGACAAGGCTGTACTGCTTGCAATAGGTCATAATGGAGTCGTTTGGTATAGGAATCAGGGTAATGAATTTGAGGAGGTCAAGCCGACCCCCCGGGGGTCGGCCAAAGGCTTGAAGCAGGGGGGTCAAAAAAAGAAGCAGGGGGTCCAACCCCCCCCGACCCCCCCGGCAAATCGGACCCTGCATTTTTCACAATATTGTAGATGAGCAAATCCAGAAAATCCTATGACCCCCGAGAATCTCGACACGAGGGGACACAATTAACACCAAGGTTGCTTGCAAAAATAACTTTCTTAAACTTTCAAGTGAAAGATCTGTACATACAACGACTGTTGTGCTTTACATCTGCTATTGCATTTGCATCATTGCATGACAAGGTACACCGTTCAAGTCGTTCTGAAGCACTCGAACTCCGGACGCAGAGATTCAAGATCAGCTTTTGAGTTGGCAATCAACGGCTAACGATTATTAAATCAGGCAAACGTCTAGAATACCTCAGTTAGTACAGCATACGGTAGATGGCGCATGAACCTCGTTTCAATCGGTAGGTGGCAACACTATAAAGGACAACTCTATTTCTCTTAAACACAAACACTGCAAAAGCGTTCGTGAAGTTGATTTGTAGTTTAGAGTTAGAAAGTACACTACGTGTTCTGATTAGTTTTATATTTCTCCATACAGAAACGCGCACATTGGAACCTTCAAAACAACCTTTAATAAGAAAAATTATGATAGTTGTCCTATATAACTGATATTTAATTTAAACTATAAATCATGTACCATGGTCAGAGTATAAATTGAAAGATTCAGAACCTTAGAGGTTTTCATTTTCGATATGCGTCGTTCCTCCTTGAATCCAGTGCACCAGAAAACGTGCTACTGTGGTTACATGTTCCAGCTGCGGCTCAACCACGACCGCAGTAATCCCGCAATGGGAAATCTCGACAATCTCTTCGTCCTTATATCTTCGGATATTGACCTGATTACGGCTTGGCTTTGGTGTGCCATCGGTTGGTGCCGTGTGCAACATACACCAGCGCAATATAAATTACTATATTATGATTACAATTCTGTCAGCCGCGAGACCTTTATGCTCCATGAACGGGGTTCGGAACAGCAACTGTACAACAACCGTGTCATCTAATCGGAATATGACGAAGATGGTTTCTAGAAATGAAAGCCTCTTCCATTTTCTCCTCTCCCTCCTCCTCCTCCTCCTCCTTTTCGTCTTCCTTCTCCTCCTCTTCTGCCTTCTTTCACTCTGTTCCAATTTCCAAACCTTCTCACTGGGTCGAAAAAATGCCGCCTCCTTAACGCTCGATGACGAAAGCCTCAGCTGACAAGATTACTCCGCAAGAGTGAAGCGACAATGAAGATCCCTGACTACGGATTTGGATGATCATCCAATGCGATAAACGAATTAAGGATACAACACAGAACGAATAAATACGAACCCAAAACGATTATTAAGCGGCATAACTTGAAATGAATTTAAAAGAATCGCAAGACATTTCATCCATATGACAGCTAACGATGCAGTAAAAAGAATTTTGGAAAGTACCGTCAATACCGTACAGTATTTTTCAATGAACGAAGTTTAAAAACAGCAGAAAACATTCGTCTCAATATTGAAATTACATCAATGTACATGAGGTACATAAGTAAACAAACATCTGTGGTTATATAAAGAAGCATTTTCTTGATTAAATTAACAAACGTTCATGGCTCGTAAAATGGAGTTAAGGCCTACGGTAATAAAAAAAACATCGAATCACAAAGATATACAAGTAAAAGCAATACCAACGTAAGCGAAGAGTACTAATGCATACTGTCTCTGTAGGTAGGTATCGGCCTAATTATAATAAGTGTCTGCTGGATATCAAGCTGAGTCTTTGTGCAGAGGTTAAAAAGACCATAAAATTATACCCTAGACGATTAAGTTTGGGGGTTTATTACTTTCTGATGGTAATAAATGAAACTCGCATGGTAACGGAATTACGCTGTGAAGACACAGATATCAATGAACACTCTATCGCCGTCAGAACTCTGTCAAATTACTGACCTTAAATAGAAAATGTTCAGCAGTGTGTACAGATATAGTACATGTGTACATAATATGTTCAGTGAAAACACCTTTGCCATTTTTGACACACCAGAACGTACACTTTTTGAATCTATATTTACACAGTGGTAACGGAATTACACTCAATAAAAGCGACACGTTGAAACAAAAGTGTAATGAAAATCTAGAAGAAAATTGCATTTGATCATTACTTTTAAGTCTATAACGTAGGCCTATGTCAAGATTTTACTAAAGGTTGCACCGCATTGCTTGAAACATAGCTGTAGCCAGTGGTAAACAATGGTCAAAACCAATTACATTAATATGTAAAGTAGTCAATGCGTTGAAATTATTACTAAATTTGTCAAACTCAGTTCCATATGAGGTTGAAATTTTGCATTTAAAAATTTAAAAAAATCTTACTAGATAAAAAGATATATTAATTTTTTTAAATTGATTTTATGGATCGGTTTGCGCGGATGCCCAAATCGTAGCTTCATATATTTACCACCTCAGTCTGGTAAACAATATTGAATAGGAAATGAATTGATGGAAATCAGACTGTGAAATAATGGTACAGTATTAAAACAGTCAGGAGATGAATAGCATAAAGCAGATAAAAGAATGGTTAATAGCGAAGGCTAGCAGAGACTAGTGATTAGTTTGCCTTTGAAGTGGCGCCATGTCTTGTTTAATTACAATTACAATAGATTTATAAACGAATAGTTCATGGATGAATACTAAAATTGTTAATAGTGGACTAGCCAAGTATTTCATAGACGGCACATATAGCTGACTGGTAACTACACACGTGTATCCGACAAATGCAAAACTGAGAACACTAACTGGATAGGAGATTAGGATAAACCATGAACACACAATGTTCTTTTTAGCAATTACAAGTAGCCTCTTTTGACAAGAAATTAATTACATTTCGTAAGTTATCCACAGTTGCAAATAACGAAAAAAAATTCGCATTTAGTTCTGACTACATCACATTGTCTACATAGATCAATTCAAATAGAAAACAGAGCAAAAAATAACATCGGATGCATTCTAATCGTCTGACTTTATTCTTTGTTGACTGAAAAATCGACAACAGCCAAATGTCCAGCAGCTTAAATTATATTAATGAATGTTACCACAGCACCAAAGACTGAGTTATCCAATCACAGTTGTTCCCAATGAACGTTGTAACTGCCGTTAGAATCTTTACAATCTCCTTCATAAAGACGTCGTCCGTGCAAGAGATTGGCAAAATGATCAATTTTGAAACCCTCACCTTCCATGTTCGCATTTAGCATTACCCTGCTCTGCCCCCCTTTGCGGACGTCCTACGGTCTAGATTAGACCACTCTATTGATCTTGCAGGGTTAACATTGCTACAGGGTGGGTGACATTGACACTGTCGCGTCCAGCAGAGATTTTAATTTGTAAGATTTTACACAGTACAGACTGACTGCTGTGTCACTGAAATTGGTGTTTAAGGCACTGTAGCTTTAGTGAAACAACCGTATTTACGAAATGAGATGCGGACGTCCGCACTGGACAGAATCCCCTCTCCATGTACAAACTTGTCTGCGATTAATCGATTCCTCCTTCTACCCTCTTTTTGGACCCTCGAAGGACGACCTTTGATAGGACAATCAATGTGACCGTTCTGATGACAAACGCTTTATCCCAAAGACCAGCCAACATGTCGCGTTTTTTACTTGCTAGTTGGAGCATTGATGAAGATTGGAATACATCCGAATATTATGCTCATGAGAAAAAAAGACTATCGTATTGATGAGAAGGACGAGTTAAAATATGACTCAGATGTTCAGACGATTTGATGAACGCAATTAGTAAAATGCTAAAATCGTCTTCGGAATATTAAAACATAATGCTTGATATTTAAATAAACGAAGGCAAAAAGTCATCTGAATAACGTAGTTAAAATTACATCCAAACGAACACTCAGATAAAACCTCTTTGATCCACTGATAAAAACATTTAGTATTCACATCATCATAAGTTTTGATTCGTATCGGACGACGCACAGTCGCCTCCGCTTCTCTACAGCTCATATAGATTTGGATTTAAAGCTATACATGAAGTCTTTGATTATCGAGGGACTATCGTTCCGTCGTTAGAGACATATAATAATAGAACATTTATATAGCGCCTTCTCGGAACCTTTTCCCAATGCGATAAAACTGGAATAAGAGGTTAAAAGTCTTGCTATGTAGACCTAAATGGCGCCGTAAAAGTTACAAGGAAAACAAGTTAATAGTCTGAGCTTTACATTCAACTTTCTAGACGACATGTAAAAGACTTTGCTTCTGCATATAAGGCATTAAAATAAAGACAACTTCATTTCACCATTGGTGACCTTTGTATGGGAATAAAATAGAAAAACACATCAATCGCCAGCGATCGTTTGAATTCGGAATCAGACAACGAGATCCACTTCATGGATGATCTCAGGAATAGCTAAACGAATAATACCTCGATTTTGTGTCGCAGCTGACTTGGCACTTTAAACGAACAGCTTAGAACTGAAACGACAAAACCAGTTACAGAACTTAATGCCTGCATAGAAAATTCAGTGAAATGAAACTGGCATAAAATTCCCTAGACACTTCTCCAGAGCATTATTGCATGCAAATTTTTATATAGCTTACGGAGGCAGGAAATTGAGTGAAGACCGTGTTTAGTTTTATTGCTCTGAAAGAGTTTTGCTCCAATGTATCTTCGTTTCATGGTTAATTTTCTCTCGTTGTCTCTAGCGAAGACTCTGCATTGGCTAATTATAGCCATGCATGTGAACCGATATCCATTCATTTACAAATAGGCTCTGACTCTTACACTCATATATACCGCCTCAAACACATCAATCCACTGTTGCAGCAAATTCCATCCACCATTGCCGTATTTCTATTTGCCTACCCTTTGTACCTGAATTTCTTAACGAACTGAACAATAGGCCTACCTGACCAAACGAGTTCGTGTCTGATCGAATGTCTGCCAGTAAGCTACTACCACCCACTAAATGAGCTTTTTTGGGCCACCTCCGAAAGCCGGAGACGATAATTGCAATCGCATGTTTATTTAGCTCCTCTACCAGGGAAAGACTCGCCTATACATCGATACAATCGGCTTAAGTGAGAACTGGTAATCAGAGCGACATACCCTCCACACGTTGTTCTCGTCGTTGCTGCGCGCATGCGCAGTCGTTGGCCTCGGAATGCGGTAGCTATTGGAATCGTTGTCACTGTACGTGGGGTTGTCATAGGAACCGTTGCCATGATGACCGACCCCTCTATAGAAATCGATGCCGTTGTTGTTAGGGTAACTGGCTCCGTAGCCGTCGGAATGACCATTGTCGCCGTAGTCGATGTATCCAGGATTGGTGGCGTAGGTAGGGCTTTGGACGGGAGTAGCCCGTGCGTCAGGGCCACGGGGCTGGGCCGAATCCACTAGCTCACGATTGGCTCCGTTCATGTCTGGCTGTCTTCTCAGATCTTGTTGTTGCGGGGTTGTTAAGCTACAAGAGCAGAAGAATGAATAAAGAGCCCAGAGCTATGACTGAAAATAATGCCAATTACTTTAATTGAGCACTTTAACAAGGACAACGTGCTAAAAGTGACTGGAAACCAATGAAGCTGACGAGCTGAATTAAGTGAAATTGAGACAAGACCAGTTTCATATTTTATGTTCTAGATGACTGATAAAGTGTTAAAGTGTTAATGC
This sequence comes from Allolobophora icterica, assembly GCA_963556255.1. Lineage (NCBI taxonomy): Eukaryota > Metazoa > Annelida > Clitellata > Crassiclitellata > Lumbricidae > Allolobophora > Allolobophora icterica. Next base: position 58,931,410 of record OY744607.1, read on the forward strand.
CTGTCTCTGCGAGGAAAGCTAATTTGTCTCAATTTAATTTAATTCTAACTCAATTTATATTCGAGCTGACTGATACAAGCTAGTCGGGACTAACACAAGGTAATTCAAATTGTTTGTATAGAAAAATATTAGAAATTGATAGACATCTTTCAGATTTCGTATATTACAATTGTTTATAGTAAGGCATTATAGTAAGGCATTCGACTGCATTAACCACGATTTAATGTGGAAAACTCTACTTGAGATGGGAATTCCGAAACACTTGATATGGCTATTAAGGGGACTATATGAAGATCAGATAGCGGTGATAAGAACAGAATACGGAAACACTGATAAATTCAATATCAAGAAAGGGGTGAGACAGGGATGCATTTTGTCTCCATTCCTGTTTAACCTATACGCTGAAAGAATAATGAGAATGGCGGAAATGGAAGGGGCAAAAGAGGGAATAAAAATTGCGGGAAGGACATTGAATAATCTTAGATATGCGGATGATACAACACTAATGGCAAAAAGAAAAGATGAGCTGATAGAATTAATAAGAAGGGTAAGGAGAGAAAGTGAAAAAGCTGGCTTATACTTCAACATAAAGAAGACAAAGGTCATGACAACAGCAGAATGGGATACTTTTGAGATTGACGGAGAAGAAATAGAGGTGGTAGAAAGATTCACTTTCCTGGGATCATTGGTTGAAAAAGAAGGAAAATGTGATACAGAAATAAAACGAAGGATTGCGATTGGGAAAGCTGCAATGATTGGACTGGAAAAGATATGGAAGGACAAGCACGTGAGCATAGATACAAAAAAGGCTCGTCAGAGCCCTAATCTTTCCAACGGTTCTGTATGGTTGTGAGTCGTGGACAATGACAAAGAACATGGAGAAAAAGGTCAACGCATGTGAAATGTGGATATGGAGAAAGATGTTGAGAATATCATGGACAGAGAAAAGGACGAATGAATCAATACGAGTGGAGATTGGTGTCGAGAATGAAGAGTCATTAAAGCAAAAGGCGACAAGATTGAAGCTAGGATTCTTTGGTCATGTTATGCGATCTGATGGGCTAGAAAAGGAAATGATGTTGGCTTGTGGTGAGGGAAAAAAAAGACGGGGTCGACCAAGGAAGAAATGGATGGATGAGATTCACGATGTAACTGGCATGAATTTGGAAGAACTAAGAGACCTGACTTCGAACAGGAAGCAATGGAAAATGTGTATCATGACGATCGCTAGAGCTCCAGGAGTTGACAGCACAAGGTGACAAGGTAGACGAAATAAATATGGTTCACGTAGACGACGATTTGCAACGACCACTCGAGCCTTCCTTAGCGAGCGAGGAATCATATTTCAGTGGTCAGAATTGAATTCTTAACAGCATTGTCTGGAAATAGGAGACATTAATATGACCCGACCACATTAATTCTTCAGTAACTAAGCATAATCACCGAGATTCACAGTCAGACATTAATGTGGCCTTTGAAGTAATTGCAAAGACTTGCATGTTGCAGTTATGTGTACTTTTGTTAGGTAGTCTATGCATCTGAGGGTCATACGTAAGTTCTAACATTCCGCCAATAGTAATTAGGTTATTGGCGGAATGGTAAAAATACATACCATAGGAGGAATGGTAAATACCACTATACCAATATACCTTTACATCACGTTGATGGCGAATGGCGTATACTTACTTATGCAGCCGAAGATATTCTTCTGGATAGGTCGACTTGTAGGCGTCATAACCACTACACGGGCATAATACAATGTTCAGTCATTCAACTCTACACGTACAATGCTTTTAATATACATTAACCGATATTTATTCATTTTTATAAGCACAGAAATAATAAATGACGAATGGAAAATAAGATGAAGCAAATTATTACTAAATATTATTGGCATCCATTAATTATCTACGTTTAGCGAGGAGAAAATATCTTTCCCCTTTACTTCCTTCGGTCTTACATAGCCCAGGCAAATTACAGTTAGACCTGGTATGGTCAAAATTGCTTCAGAAGCTTTCTAAATAGTTTCCTGCTCAGGAACAATTGCTGAATAACATATCTAAAATCAGACAAAATCGAACCACAGGAACACTCCCAAAATGAATTTCAAAATGGCAGATTATCTTCATAAGAAATACCAATAAAACTAACTTACACTTTAATCCTGGACTTGGCCTGTGGACCCGTTTGCAAAATGGTGTTGGGGAATATTTCACTTCCACTTAGTCAGTGGGTCCCAAGACATGAAAAATCGCCGAGGTGCATGTCGACCACGTTGCCACGAATAACGCTATGGCCAAATCCTAAATGGCCGCAGCCGCCGCCGCTTGCCACCAAACTGCGCTTGTCCATTGCTGTGAACTTTGTCTTTAGAAGCATCCCTAAGTCCTTGAAACGCTCAGCAAAATGAACTGCTTAACAAGATTCACTTACGATGTATCGTTGTAACTCTGTGGTGGAACGTCGAGTCTCCAGTAGAGCTGGGCCAAGACAACGGCAATTGCGATTGTAGGAATGAAGAGGAAGACACACCAACCGTAGCTGAACCAGAATGCATTCTAACAGAAACACAACACAGACAGACAACACGCAGCTGCGTTATGATCCAACCAAAGGAAATCTCAACAGACGACTATACGAAGTTGTGACTTGAGCTTCAAACCCTAGATTCACCTGCATGATCTCTAGACTTCAGAACACACGATCTCTTTCCCATTTCGAGAGTTCAATCACGACAGTTAGGCCTACTTTAACCACCAGCGTTAGACTTCTATACATATTAATCTATGAATTCCTATCTTCAGCAATTATGACATCATTTGCAACGTAACATAAGGCTTTTCTAAAGCGCACTCCCTGGCAGCGCTTATGTGAGGCACTCCAGGCGTTACAAAAAAGGTTTCGATACACACACTCAGGGCCACCGACAGAAATTCCGGGCCACTAGGCAGAGCAGTCACGGGCCCCTAAACTATCATTAGGCTTTATGAGAAAAGTTGATTGCCGGCCCGGGCCCCTAACAAGCGCCGGAAAATCGCCGGGCCCCTGGGCATTTCCTCCCCCTGCTCCCCCCCCCACCCCTCTCGGCGGGCCTGCACACACTTTCTAAAACACACTGAGTGCAAGGCATTTGCTTTCTTCCTTATAACATTTATGGATTCAAACCAGCGGAGTCAGCAAGTACAAATCTAAACACGAGTCATCGCCGAGTGCCTACCAGGCACGTGATACATACGTGTCAATCAGAAGACACGCTCGGGTCGGTTAAAACTTGCTAAATTGTAACTTCTATGCGTTGTCAACATAAAATCACGCTCATACGATTCCATACAAGAAACGTTAAATACTCCAGTCAAGGTATCCTCCATTCATTCAGTTGCTGCTCTGACCACAAGATGACACGATAAGCCTATTATTCTCCGCGGCTGAGTTCGCTGGCGTAGAGACATTTCTGTATCCATCGAATGGATTTGATATCATTATTATCATGTATAGGCCTACAATAGAACATAAACTGGACATAATTTAGACAAATAATTTCTTCGTAAACTTACATATGGATCGATGGTTGAGTGACAGACGGCGGAAACAGTGTTTTCGATGGCATCCGAAAGAGGACTACAGCCACCAACGCAGGTCAACACCTGAAACAGTACGTCACGTAGATATAGTTACCTGTACATTTTCTGTGTGGCATTTAGGGAATTGTAAACGGTAAAATATAATTAAAAACATATAAATATAACATACGAATCGACCGGCAATCTTGAGACTTGTATATGGGCATATAATTATGTCATAATCATAAATGTTGGAACAGTAAGCAGAGATCCTTAGGCCTATATCGAGCTGAGGTTATTCAAGCGGTCGGTGAGTCACCTGTTCCTTTCGAGTTTGTACACAAGGGACACCTCATTTGACTTAAAGCTCACAAGTATTATCTGTATTACTATTTACATTGCCCGTATTACTAATACTACTATCATTATTTGGCACTATTTCCCAGTTCAGTCGGTACTGTATTTCCCACCACCAATGGTTTCCTGTTCTAAACCCTACTAATTGCAATTGACTGAACCGCCGATCTGGGATACTGACTTGTGATTTCATACAACTGAAAATCATCGCTCGATAATATGTGTTTTAATATTTTGCCGTTTTTGCCATGTAGTTTCAAAAGACCAACAGCCATGACATAATGCCATGTCTACTGGGTCCATAGACGATCACCACTTCCCAAGTTTGGTACAGCCACACTCTTGGACCTAAGAACATGGACGTTAAATGAGAACCATACAATTTTCGCACGGATTGATTGTCTGCAATAAATTGCAGACAGACACCATCTTGTAATTTTGTATTTACTTCATTTTGGTTTATTCGGTTTCATGAAGATCGATATCTGATCAAAAGCATAAGCCTATTATTTATTCTGTACCTAATGAAACAACTAAAACTGTGCTAATTGGATTCCTTACTTTAGTTCGGGCGTTTTCGATTTCTTTCGTGACGGTTGATATTATGTCGGATGCAACGTTGTTTACCAACTGAAATCCAGAAAGAGATGTGCCTTGCATAAATTAAATATAGTAGACTCTTAATGCACATCAATACATAAGCCTACTCATTAACACACGCACATCCACTCACGCACCCACGCTCACTAGTAATATATATATTATCAAGTGAAGGTTAACATGCAAGACACTGGCTTATGCTGCTGTATAAAAACTACACATAAGTCTGGTTCCAAGATATGCAGGTGCAAGTATAATTATAAATGCACTTGTGTACATTTACATGAACTTATTATTACATTCAAAACTGCGGCGTATAATCAGGGACATAGCAATTTAAAGACGGAAGACTTAATAACCTCCAAACTTCCGTTATTGAGTATTTGACCCGAACGAATCGAGAGCCGAGTGAGCGTCAATTGCACAGCAGTGTAAGCCAGTGTCTTCTGGTGACAATTCACGTAAAATCAATCTCCAATTCAGGTATTACCGGGACAAGACGCTGCTTTGCTTGACTGCGTCTACCACATCAACAGCCCCATGTTGCCTGCTTTGCAGACTTAGGCATATAGGTGCAAAATGTGTCATTATATAATTACGATTTTATACATGCACCTGTGTATTTTTGCATGACCTCATAATTATTGCATTCAAAGGTGTGCTGCATGCTTCAATCAGCTGCTGTTGGTCCTCGCCCTCAATGCAACACGATCAGGAACCATGAACATGGTCTAAACCGTCAAAACTGTATGGGACTTCGTTAGTTCGACTGTACGTGTGAGCGGGGGAGACCCTTGCGGTTATACGATCCTTCACATAGGAACTTGTTTTTAATTAACCTTGGCACCGCTTAACCTAGCGACCAGCTGTGTGGAGTCGTATTTAACTGACGCTGTGTTGAACATCCAAATTCACTTAAAGGCTGGAAAATTTTTCTTCTCAGTGTACAGTTTGGTGCATTTATGCAAAATATGTAATGCATAGTATACCGTTACATGTAAAGCAACACACATCGTTTACATAGTTTACGTAAATGCGCGAAATTGTACACAGTGCAAATAAACAGGTACATGTAGAGAGGTACATATAACGAAGTACATGCGAAGAGGTACAAGTAAAGAGGTACATATAAAGAGGTACATGTCACGAGGCCTATGTATAGACATACATACAACGTTAGTCTGTATTCTCGTCATTAGTATTTTCTAAAGACGTCCAATGCACTTTTCTGTTCCGTTAAAACAGACATCCTCGTCGCGTGTTTTAAGATGCATACATTTAAAAGGCTTATAGTGAAAAACGGAATGAACTTGATGTACGTTAGCGATGAACTCGCAGATTTTCCCGCAGGGTATTTGGACCACTGAGTCGATGGAGCTCAGATTCATTCTATTGCTGATGTCTAGATCTCTTCTAAGAAAGAGAAAGCACCGTTCTTATATCACTGACATAATCGCCTTTGAGAGGCACTTAAAAACCACTTTTTGAAATGTGCTGAATGAAGGCTACTGTCTCTAATGCCCTAGTAGCAAGATACGCGGGTCTCAGGATGTTTGCTGTTCAAAAGTCGTGTCGTCTAGTTCATATACAAAGACACAATCATATGACCTGCTGAAGGATTCTTGGTGCGTCGTATTTCGTCCGATTCTCTGTGCGTTCCAACAGGGTCTCCATGTCCGTCAGAAACACTTTCAACGTCTACAACAACGGAACAATCGATGTCAGGGAAAGCAAAGTAAGACAGGTCAAAGCAGAGCAAAGGCAAGACAGGGCACAGAAAACAGGGAAAGGCTAAGGCAAGACAAAGGCAAGGAAGGCAAGGCGAAAAAAGGCAAAAAAGGTAGGGCAGGGGAAAAACAAGGCAAGGCAAAGACAAAGCAAGGCATTGAAAAAGTAAGTTAGTTCAGGGTAGATGCAGGGCAGAGCCAGGCAATCGCAGACGTATGCTATACTGAAGTTGTGGACGTAAGCTGCAGCTGTGGATTTCTGACCTTCGTTGAATTTTCAATATAGAGCGTCTCGTTCAGTTCTTTCAAAGCGATTCGAAGATGTTCCTGAATAACATTTAACAGAACATGACCTATACACACGTTTCTTAAAACAGATGCACGTTGTTGTACTTTAGATAAGTTTTCTTCAATAATCTCAATCTTAATCAAAGCAATATTAAATGCTCAAGTCTATGTATTGACTGGATTTTGAGATGTCAGCTGCAAGACAGAATGTTTCTTTAGTTTTTACTGAGGTTCCACACTTCCCGCACCCTCGCTGGCTGTTTGGCATTATTTACTTGTTGTTTAATAATTAATCGTTTTATTCGTTCGTTCGTTCATTCATTCATGAAGAGGTGCACGATCAAATATAGAATTACCGTTTTGTTAGTTATTGCAACGACGATAGTTTCCGTTAAATTCTGCAGCTGTTGAACAATTTCTTGTAAATTGTTCTTCACCGTCATGTTCTGAAAAACAAAACTCTTCGTCTTAAAAACGAATATTTTTGACAAATGATAGACCATCTTTGGACCGACCAATTAAAGCATTCGGCTCTTGTAGGTGGTAATGGATTAACCAATGAAAAGTAATAACATGCAAGAAAATTGCTAAGCTACGAGTATGGCTGAATTAATATCCCTGCCATCATAGAAATCAATTAGCCGAGGTTTAATTGTGATAAATTTCCTGAAGACGGAACGAGAAGGAATGGTTTCACTTACGCTGCTCATGTTCTGCGCCGTCGCGTTTAAGTTGTTGATGGCTTCAGTCAGAGTGGATAGCAAACGAGTTACGTTCAGCTGAAGTTTACACAGAAAACAAACCGTATTTCAGAGATATTTACCACTGCAGTAACTTAGAACACAATTATCGTAAGTTCGTGATTTGCTATGACTGGTGGCTTCATTTGATTAACTGAATGTCATTTATTAACTTTGAAATGATTTCTGTCGTCTAATAGTTTCATTTTCATGAGATACGACATCGTTCACTAAATCTTAAGTAGACTTGTTGAAGGTCTTCACACGTTGAAGTTCAAACTAGCATTCTGCGTCACAGGCTGAGCATTCAACCGAAGAGAAAATGAGTCATCTTGGCAGGAAACGCAGTTAGTATTTAATTTACGCATTGTTATATGGATTCAATGTCTTCAATAACATAGATCCAAAAAATGTATTATTTACGTTTAGTCATAACTATTACATCGAATCTAGGCTTTTGTAACTCTTCTGACATTATTTTTAACCATGGCAAGAGTCCATTTTTGGTACAAAGGCCTACTTCTCGAAGTAGTTTCCATAGTTTAACGACCTTACGTTACCTACCGTTGCTGTTGATGACTACGTTGTCAACCATCAGCATCGCAACTTGGGTGTGATTTGAACGACATAATTAGGTGTTCAGCAAACAGTTATTTGACTTAACTTAAGTTGATTTTACTTTAAATATAAGAGTAGATAACATTTAAAAAAGAATTAGCGACTTTGTTTTGCAAGATATTGTAGAAAAGAATTTAAGATAATTAAATCAGTGATATAACTTCATAGTTAGAGAACATTATTTTGTTGTAACCATTTCGTTGAACGCAGTGAAGTTGATGTTCGTTAGCGATGAATTCCGTAGATTTTCCAGAAGGGTCTTTGGACCATTGAGCTGGAACTGCGATAAGTCGATGGAGCTCAGATTTATTCTATTCCCGATGTCTAGATCTCTGAGAATCTGAGAAAGAGAAAGCACCGTTCTTTTATCACTGACATTATCGCCTTTGAGAGGTATACGCCCTACTTAAAAGCCACTTTATGAAATATCTTTATACGTGCATAAATTGAATATTATTTTCCTGTGTACATGTAAGTGTAAAGTAAATCCTGTATCTTCTTCAGACAAAATGCACCTGTTTCACATGTTATAGGGCCTGCAGATTTACAAGCATAATCTAAACTTTACCACAAAAGTTTTTAACAGCACATTTTGCAGCATCTCTTAGGATCCTATATAGACCATTCAAAGCCTGACCTTTCGATACGACTTACCTGAAAAACTAAACTACTACCCGTCCGACTTTAGCCCAAAGTGACCCCGTGTATATGAACACTTGCATCACGATTTTACGAGCCTCTAAAAGGGATTGGAATACGTGACTGTCCGGCTCGGCTTTGAAGGAGTGCGTCTTAAAAGAAGCTTAAGACAGTAAAAGCAATTAATTCTTCAAGGTCACCTAGACTAAATATGAAAGACACAGTGTCAGATGGATTTTCGACCGGACTCCTCTGATGGATCATGACTTCGATTCCATTTGAAGTGACCATCGACTGGTGCTTAATGAGTCATGATGTGGCGCTACATAAGTCATTAGATTAGATTACCATTGTTTCATAGGCATTCATTATCTATAATTATAGTAGGTTTAATATACTTAGATGCGTGCGTGCGTGTGTGCATATAAAGAGACAATGAACGCTAGCTCTATCTGGCAAATAACCATAAGAACAAAACATTTATATAAAATGACGATACAATGGGGTAAAGCTCTCAAAATCGGTTCAGTGTTTGGCAATTGTTTTCATGACCCGTCGTATGCAATAGGGAGTAGCAGAGAATTTTCCAAGAAGGGACATTTAACGAATTAGCGCTGGTAGACTAGTTAGAAATATTGAATTTAATAACTACATCGACCTTAATGTTTGAAGGTACAAACGGCTTTAACGCCTGCTTTTGAAGGTAATTTCTTTGAAGAAATATTATACATTGTGTGATACCGATACGATTTGGAAAAGCCGTATTCATATGAGATATAAAAGACCAGCGCTTTTGTGAAGTAATTAGAAGGCGCCATACATACATACACGTTTTGATACATACAAAGATGGATGCATACATGCATACATACGCACATACATACTGCAGATCTAATATCTTACCGATAAATTAAATCTGTCGCTAATGTGAAACTTTTCGTCAAGGTTTAATGCTTTCACGATCCCTGCATCATTTTTGCAGTCTCTGCAATGACAAACCGTCAAACAGTTTAACAACTATGACTAATTAATTAATTAATAAATGAAAAGTTAAGTTCGCCGTACAACATTCCATCAACAGAAAACCATATAAAACGTCAAAGGCGAGTATCAGCGAACTATTTCAACGCTGCTTAATAAAGTTATTTAACAAGCAACAAATCGATATTAAAGTACACTGTACAATTGACAATAGTACAGAGATAGAGGTATCTTTACGAAGCCGTGACATTAAGCTATCCAAATATATTTGTCTATTACTCTATTTGATCATTCTATGTTATTGTATACATTTACCTGCTTATTAATCAAATCACTGTGGCGGTTTTACAATGGGACTAGAAAGACCAATTGTAAAAATGCATTCGCATAACTATAATATGTGTAATATATCCAATGTGATATATAATATTATATAGATAAGTGTTATTGGATACATCGAATAAAGTAAAAATTTAGAGAAACCGATCCGACGTTATTTGAAACTGACCGAAGAATTCCATACAATGAAACGTTTCCAAGTTGTGTCATCAGTAACGAATCCGCAATCTATCGAATATAAAACAAAACTCATTTTGGAGAAGAATATATTTATAAAATATATCTTCTGACCACACATGGCTTACGTTAGTCTGCGAGCAACACCAATTGAAATGCGTTGGCAGCAGAAAGATCGATGGAAAGACTGACAGACGATCAAGACAAACCTTACGGTCTGTTATTGATTAGAATTTAGAATGGGTGTAATAAGAAGTCAATTTAATAGGCAATCCACTAGTACACAGGCAAACAGACGGACAGACGGAGAAAAACATGGATACAGAGACAGAGACTATAGAGCATACCTTGACGAGTGCGTTATTCTGTTGCTGGTCGAATCCTCGACATCCGTCGGTGTAAATGATTCCACCGGAGACAAACAACACCGTTACGATGGCCATCAGGACAGAACAGAAGATGAACATGATGACCACCGACCTACACACAAAGGTAACACACCTGCTCTCTCAACTCATCAGAAGCGAAAAGGTCAAGTTTATGCACCTGTTCATGTACCCCTTTATACACCTTTAGCAATTTTTACACATCAGAAGCGTAAGTGTGTACACTTGATAACACGACTCTGCAGCAGGACATCAGCAAGTCACGCACAGTTTTAAACACCCTTTTAGAAACTTTACAGACAAACTTTACAGAGGAGTAGTTCCGCCTTATCTCAATCGGAGCTGAGGCACAATAAGAAAAAACATCAATCCTTTGACACTTCTAATTTACCCTCTCAACTTACAGTACAATACAATATTAGCTCTGATCGGTCCTTCGTTTTGAACACGTTGCCTAGCAACCTGCCACATAAACTCTTTAATATCTCTGCCTCTTTCTCGTTCGATCGTTGTTTCGACCTTTCGTGGGTTTCTCTTGAATTGACGCTATATAAATTTTACAATAACAATTACAATACAATATGATACAGTGCAATAAAAATTCAGCGTACTGAAACGCAATACAGTGGCACAGAGATATGACTAATCAGGTTGACTTACGCCATAAGAAACTGTGCAGCCGTCCATCTCGTGAGGCCAGAGGTCGAGTCTACGTCGTAAGGCGGTTTTGAGCAGACGCCAATGCAGAGTCCAATGAAGATTAACAAGACGATCAGCAGAAGAAGAGAACTGATTGCCACACACACGTTGAACCTACAATGCACACAGACGCACAGGTACACGTTCTGTTGTTTCAACACTTTGGCTCTTATAAATGTTGGCGAAGACTAGGCATGATTAGTTCAGGTAGATTGAGATAAGTTAGGCAGGTGAGGCTTGGAGTGGTAATGTAGTTCACGTAAAGTAGTATAAGGTATGGTATGTTATGGCAAGACAAAGTAATGCAAGGTAAGGTAAGCACAAGGTAAGACAAGTACAGGCAAGACAAGGAAAGGTGATAATATAAGACAAGGCAAAGGAGGCAAGTATAGGTAAGAGAGAGTTAGATGCTATTTATTAAGCACCTTAAACTATACGAGTCACTGGAGAAACGATCTGTAGCACAATTAGGATAGCGGCATTTGCATTTGCGCCCTTGTGAGTTACTTAAAGGCAGTATTCAAGTGTTCTAATACATAGAACCATGGATTGGATACATACATACATAAATACATACATGCATAAATACATACATGCATACATACATACATACATAAATACATACATACATGCATACATACTAGCATGAATGCATACATACACACTGCCAACTAATGACGAATCTGTTGATACTTTTCACTGACCATGGATCAAACAGTCGTCATCCTAACCCTAAACTCTAAAGATAAAGGCTACAAGGTGGTTCTACCTGTAGCTTCCATATCTGTCGACATCTGTTTTCGTTCTGTTGACGCCATCCACCAAAGGTTTCAGGTTAAGCTGAGATAAAACAAAATACAACGAAATGTTGACTCCTCTGAAAGACAGTTTCAATGCAATCATGTTTCTACATAAAGCATAAACCGTGTATCCTATTGCATCGACATTTGCCTGATCTTTCATTTTAAAGTTCTGGCTGGCAGTGGTAAAGGATCGTCTGTTGATAGGATGAATTAAGTCAGTGAGGGAGATTCTCCTTCTCCCAACAACTCGCAGTCCTATATCTAACCATCGACATTGTTTGTTATAATTTTGTGATTCAAGACATCGCATTTGATAAAAGTTCTTTAATATGTATCAATATAAAAGCCGACGTCTCCTTTGTTTAGTCGGAAAATAGAATCGACTTCCAGTCTTTTGACGGATTTTCATGTGCGTCTTTATCTAAAAGCCTGCGCATGTCTTAATTAACAAAAGACGTTTCTGGATTCTTCTAAAAGGCAGAAATCAAGTCGAAACACTCTGGCAAAGTGCCAAGTAGGCCTAATAATGAACAGTGACTTCTATAACGTCGGTGTTTAATGAATCAAAGGGTTAACTTTCGAGACGACTCGTCACCTTAAGTGCAAATTTACTTGGCACTTCACAAAACTCCTTAGAGTTGGTCTACACTGACTGACAACTTAAGATCCGATGGAATGGTCTTCAACCGCTGTTGAAATAAAAGACAGAGATGTGACTGGAATCCCATAGGTAGCAACGACAGTCTGTTCGAGAGCAAAGGGTCAACCAGTGGCTTCTATCCCCCCAAAACAACCGGGCTCAGTCCCTCTCCTCCCCCCCCTCTTTCACAGAATCCCCTGTAAGCTGGACGCAATTCCCCCTTACTGCATGTAAAGCCCTTACATACCTCGCCTTCCCTTCCTCCCATACCCCTTCCCACTCCATCCCTCATCCCTTATCCCCTCCCCTCTCGCTTTACCACTCCTGTACCATTCCTGCCTTCCCCTTCCCTCCCCTTGAAACGGATGGGTCCGGGGTCCTCCCCGAAATGTTTTTGCATTTCTACATTGTCGTAGGTGAGTTTTTAGCGCATTTTTGGAGAAAGAAAACTGGTTTTGGAAAACTATACATTTTAGTTCAACTGAACTGTTGAATTAATTTCTGTAGGGCTCCCAGTGCACTGCAAAAATGTTATGGGACAGACTGTAATATATATGGGACAAAATTTCCAAAATATGGGATGCATGTTAAAATACTGGGCAATATAGGATATTGCTTAAGAAATATATGGGGATTTTAAAGACGGCATTATGAATGGTGTAATGCAGTGGCAACAGGTTCCATCCCTGCCTACTGCAGTGTTACCCAGCCGACAATTATTTGCTGGAATATATCAAGACCTGATAATCACATTTTCACTGCACGACACGACAATAATTGTAGCATTGACCAACTAGTTTTTCTTAATAAACAGGATTACGAACGCTTTTTTCAATTTTTTAAGCTTTTTTGGCATCCTACATCAGAGACAAATAGCGGAACATAATGGGCAATAGCAATGTTTAATCTAAAATGTTCAGTCCCTGGATGTTGCAGGACAAAGCATTTTGCTGGCCTGAGTCAGTACTTTCAGTGGAACAGAAACATCCATTTCACTGGAAGGGGGGGGATTTTTCCTCTGGCACAAATTGGAAGCAGTCTCCTTCCCTCCCCCCTACTACGTAGTAGGCCATGCACAGATCTGTGAGCAAAGACTCTGTAAGACTGTAACTTGTAGGGAGTGTGATAAAAATTGAAAAGAAATACTTCCCCCCCCTGTTTTTCACTGGGCTCAACTTGCGCCCACCCTGAATAGGGATAGAAGCCCCTGGGGTAAACTACGAGTGAGAAAGAGAGAAGAAACAAGAGAGACGATGGAGAAGATAACGAAGATGGAGAGAAAAACAGGGGGAGAAAGAACGAAGATAAAGAAGAAAGGGAGTCTAATGTTGTAACAATGCAGAACGATACTTGAACTTCACAAGGTAGGCAACTTCATTCCATTTATGAATAATGTTTGAAATTAACTGCTTTCGCTCTAGGACAAACGAGGATCAATTTACGGTTGGCAAGAAGCTTTAACTAGTAAGAATTTTCAAATCTAAAAGGCAAATGAACAGCCTACAGGACGTGGAGAAGAAGCTTTGCTTACAGAATCTGCAGCTGACTTGACGCTTGACGAAATACTCTTCAATGTTCCGGATATATCAAAGCGCGAAGTAGCTACAACAACAAAGAACACAATCTAAATCCAATCTATCGAATCAAATGACTTCTATAGCGCCGTTTTCACAAAGCCAAAGAAATCAGTCGATGGCTGCTTCAAGTGAAACCGTAGTCATAGTAACAGCCTCCCAAGGCAGCTAACTACCTATTATACTCAGACTTCCAAAAAGCATCCATGCATGTGCATGCAGGCTCGTCGTCGTCGTTTTGTAAATTAGAAAATGTAAGAGACATATGCAGGCAGCTGTAGTCATAGAAGAAATGTCTTTGCAGAGCGGACCTTCTCGCAGTGCCCACGCGAAAGCAGCGCGATCCAAATTCTTCCATTCACGGATACGTCGGAGGACATGAATCGGGATCTCATGAACACGAGGCCATGATCCGACAGCGCCTGAGGTGCGACTCTGAGATCCGCTATCGTATGGTCGCAATGATGTCCAGCCAGACTCTGTGTTCATGCGTTGATTCGGCCGCGTTCTGCATCAGACCAAACTCCAGCAACAACGAGCAGAGCGGTCTGGTTTCCGGCCGATTCTGATCTTCTACGTGGAGATTGAGATCTCCAGCGATCATCAATGGCGTGCTATACACTCATTAAACGAACTGCTTTGTAAGCGAGGAGAAGTCACTGAAGAAGACAGACGACGGCGTTGGAGAACCCGGTCGGTAAATGACGAGGAGTGTCTGTGGGCCAAGCCTTGATGCTATGGAGGCAGACTAAACCTTAAAGGAAGTTGGTGTGAAGTTGGTGTTTATCTTCCATACCCGCAGGTTATCTCTGTGAAAGATGACTATACCTCCTCCATGGCATTCTGCTGGCGTTATGTCCACGGCTGATGTTGCAGAAATCCTCGGACGATCGAGGAGCCTGTCTCCAACGCACAGCCACATCGTCTCCCAGTCATGCGAAGGTCATGAGAAATCATCATTTGCTGAGCCGTGGAACAGACGAGGGACAGTAATTTTGTAGTAAGAAAGATCGTTAACCCACTTCTGCTCTGCTTGTGTGTGCTCGATCAACCACGGAGAAGCTTCTGTCAGTGACCATGCAGCCTTACCCTTTCGGAACCGACTGACTCAACAACGAATACGTCATCAAAACTATGCAACACGGTTTTGAGCAACGCTACGTAGAAGACTAGAACTGCATCAATTGCGACAGTCAACAATAGTTATTCGTATACCTTCGCTCAGAAAGAGAAAGAGAAAGAAAGGACAGAGAATGGACAGACATAAGAGTAACAATGTAGTCTACTTGGCGATAGTTACCATTTAATACTGATTGTAGTTCTTTGTTAATTCGTCTTGAAATATCCTACAACGAGAAATATGCACTTTAATGAAAAGAATGATTGTTTAATGACTTATAGATGGATTGATTTCCCATGTGTGTCGCTTTAGAAACTAGTACTGTTCTACTTCAAAACAATCCCTGCATGCAACAGACAAATTATAGCTTCTGTATGTTCAATTTCGAATAAGTGTAAAAGAAACCTTTGCCAAGTCCGAGTCGTTAAAGTAATCCATTTCCCTCTGCTCCCAACCTTCCAGTCGGGGTTTCGTAAGGGTCACTCCACGGAAACCCTATTGGTACGCCTTCTCTCAGAAATTTATGGGGCGATAGATAGGTCAGAGGTCACCCTCCTGGCTTTGTTAGATGTTAGTGCCGCGTTCGACACTGTCGATCACGACATTCTTCTTGGACGGCTTTCTGTCTCATTTGGTCTTTCTGGTGGTTTTCTTGGTTGGCTTAGCTCCTTCCTGCAAGACCGTTCCTTCTCTGTAGTCTATGGGGCCACTAAGTCTGCATGGGTTCCTGCCCCGTATGGCTTGCCCCAGGGTTCCGTCCTGGGTCCACTCCTATACATTATTTATACTGCTGACCTTGGTCCCCTCTTGGTGGCATGTGCAGTCCTGAGCCAGTCGTACGCGGATGACTTGCAGGCATATCTGCACTGTCCTGCCTCAGCAGCCATAACTGCGGTCCGTACCATGAGCAGCGCTATCGAGGTCCTGGAGGACTGGATGTCCTCCAACCGTTTGTGTCTGAATTCTGCTAAGACCCAGTTAATCTGGTTCGGCACACGCCAGCAGCTTGCCAAGATTGACTTGGAGGCTGTGGCCCTGGAGTTTCCATTGCTCACTTTCTCATCTTCGGTCCGAGACCTTGGTGTCATACTGGACCAAGAGCTGACCTTTACGCAACACATAAACCTACTTTGCCGTAACTGGTATACTATCAGCTGCGCCAGCTTAGAGTAGTCTCTCGCTCTCTAACCTGCACTGCTGCTTCCACGCTTGTCCACTCATTTGTCGTATCTCGCCTTGACTATTGCAGTACTCTCTACCTTGGTCTCCCAGCTGCTCGGATTGGGTGCTTGGACCGTGTCCTGCGCGCAGCGGCACGCCTTATTGGTCGCATCCCGAGAGTTGGCCATGTCACCGAGTACATGCGGGATGTTTTGCATTGGCTTCCTATCCCGCAGCGTATTGCCTATCGGGCCTCTGCCCTAGTGTGGCGCTGCCTTGTGGGTGAGGCCCCTGTGTATTTGCGAGAGCATTGCCGCTCCATCCTGAACATCCAGCGCCGTGGTTCCCTGCGCTCTTCTAAGCAGGCTGAGCTTCTAGTTTCCCGCTCACGGACCGCCCTTAGGCAGCGCCGTGATTTTTCCATCGCTGGCCCTGCAATCTGGAATGGGCTCCCTGTAGCGCTTCGCTTGGTCCCAAGCACCCATTCCGCCACATTTTATTCAAATCTCAAGACTGTACTCTTCAGCCGGGGTTGGGTCGGGAGTGCTTCTCAGTAGATAGCCCTGAAGAGGCGCTATATAAATTCTCCATATGAATGAATGAATGGTTCAGATCTACCTCGCATATTACTCGCCTTCTTGGTATACCATACGAGGGCGTATTGAGACCCGGCCCCCAAGATTTCCCTGTGCGCTATATCCAGCGTTAATATGACAATTCGCGAGGTAAACGTGAATGGAGAAGAGAAACACCTGGGAAATCATTTTAACCACTAACAACTAAACTTATTATACAGTAATGGTATAATAAACATGCTTGACTTCACTAAATAAACATGCTTGACATGCTTGGCTGTCAAGAACTAATGTAAAACATAATACTGTTCGGCTGTGAATTTTACCTCGTTGTCCGATCAAGCAAGACTCAAAGATGAAGAGAAACGAGAAGTGGAGAAATTGATGATGAAATGGTGGAAGAGAGACTATGAGACTCACTTCAAATACTGAAACATTGATCGCTTGACTAGCAATCGAGTCGATAGTCGTCAACTTGGAGCTTATATTTGGCATCTAAATTAAGACAAATAAATTTATAATTATCGGTAATAATGCGTAAAATAAATAATGTAAACTGTGTACAGAATCCTAGAAAATATCTTCCTGTTTGAATACATAAACAAAGGAACAGAACTGTCATATAGGCCTATAAGAATTAATAAAAAATATTGGTCATATAAGCCTGTATCAGTAAAATAACATAAAAATAAAGTCGCTATCGTATTAATATGTGAACTTTAAGAGTTAGGCTACATGTATTGTAGGTGCTGTTGATAGTTGATACATTAGAAACGCAGATATAATTATGATAATCGATGCATAGAATTTCATCTATATATACTCGGTTTATTTACTGTCACAACTCCAAGGCATAGTATACAAAACTGCATCTGGGATACAAAGGGCAGACCTAGAAGGGACGGAGGTCCACTTCATAAAGTCTTGGTGTAACATCAAATCGGTTTAGTATGACAAAATACCATACAGAACCACAATGAACAGAACCAAAACAGACTTTAATTGAGACGTGCATCGCTTAAGATTAATAATAATTCATATAACATTAATCTGTTCGCTCAACTATTCCACAAAGCATCGACCTATGAGGCTTCAACACCAGCCATTCGGTCAATTCCAGGATATTGAGAAAAAGAGCAGCAGGTATACGGACTATCTATCATGGAATTTATATAGCGCCTCTTCAAGGGCTCTACTCAGAGGCACTCCCGAGCCAGGCCTGATCAAAGAGAAAAGTCTTCAATAGAGCGTAAAAAGAAGACGGGTGAGTACGAGGAGACAGGCGAAGGAGAGGTGGTAAGTCATTCCACGCAGTTGGACCAGCGACAGAGAATGCTCGGCGCTGCATAGTAGCAGTGCGGGCATACGGGACTATAAAGTCGCCCCGAGAAGAGGAACGGAGGGCTGAGCGACCCGTAAGCGAAGAAGAGAGAGTGAAAACAGAGCATAGGTAGGAAGGAGCCATGCCCAAAACACATTGCCAGGCGAGAGAGCAAAGCCGATACAGGATACGCTGCCGGATGGGAAGCCAATGAAGAGTATGATGCATGTAGGAGGATACACTACCATAGCGGGGTATGGAGCCAACAAGGCGCGCCGCAGACCGCAGGACCCTCTCAAGGAAGGACAGGCGGGTTTGAGGAAGACCGGTGTATAGAGAAGAGCAATAATCTAAACGAGAGCAAACAAAGGCATGGATAAGAGTTGAAGCAGCAGAGGCTGAGAGAGAGCGAGCAACAACCCTGAGCTGGCGGAGATGGTAGAAACAGGAGCGAGACAGAGAAGAGAGGTGCTTAGTAAAGGTTAGTTCCTGGTCAAGAATGACACCAAGGTTCCGGACAGAGGTAGAAAATGATATTAGAGGAAATTCAGCAGCCAAAAGGGTCAGGTCAAGTTTTGCTAACTGCTGGCGAGTACCCAGCCATATGTACTGGGTTTTAAGAGGATTAAGTCTCAGGCGATTGGAAGAAAGCCAGGCAGATAGAGTGTCAGTTGCACGAGACATCAAGCGAACAGCACTCAGAGCATCCCGTGCAGAGCAATGCAGATAGGACTGGAGATCATCAGCGTAAGAATGGCTAGAAAGAGCACTAGCAGCAAGAACAGATTCGAGGTCAGCAGTAAAGAGGATATAAAGAAGAGGGCCAAGCACAGAACCCTGGGGGAGGCCAACAGGTACAGGAATCCAAGGGGAACGCGAGGAGTGGAAGACAGTAGACGAAGTGCGGTCAGATAGGTATGACGAAAGCCACTGTAGAGGTAGGTTGGAGATACCAAAGGAGGTAGAAAGGCGACGCAGTAGAAGATCATGATCTACCGTGTCGAAGGCTGCACTAACATCGTAAAGTGCAAGAAGAGTAAGTTGAGAGCGATCAATGGCACTATAAACATCATTAAGAAGACTAAGAAGGAGGGTCTCAGTAGAGTGTCCCTTACGGAAACCCGACTGACGGCAGGGTAGAAGATTGTTGGAGTCTAGGTAGCTCAGTAGCTGAGAAGCTACAAGTTTCTCAATTAGTTTAGATATGAAACTAACATTCGATATTGGCCTAAAATTCGAAGGGCTAGAGGGATCCAAGCCTATCTGTTTCAGGGTAGGCAAGATGATGGAACGTTTCTGTGAAGCCGGCAAGACACCATCACGTAGAGAAGAGTTACAAAGAATCGTCAGGTACGGAAGGAGAGTTTCAACTTGCTCCTGGATGAGAAAGGTCGGAAGAGGATCCAATTCCGACGACTTGGCAGGCGAGGCAAGAATGAGGCGGCGAAGCTCAGACTCAGTGACTGGAGCAAGGGTGGACAAAGAAAACTCAGTCGAGGAGAACGAGGGCGGAGGAGAGTCAGCGGTGTCCCGACGAACAGCATCGATCTTAGTGGCGTAGAAGTTGGCATATTCGTCGGCCGAGAACGGAGGAGGAGCCGTCGAGGAGGAAGCTCCTGTGCTCCCTAACAAGTCCTTGAAGGTGGACCATAATCGTCTCGGGTCTCCGGAGCTGGTCTTGATTTTGCTTTCCCAGTATTGACCCTCCTTGTCCCTGTAGCTACGATGCATTGTGCGAACGAATTTCACCCAGGCAGCTCTGTCAACCATGAGCCCACTGCGGCGAAACACGCGCTCCAAACGACGAGCTTGACGACGTAAGGAGTGGCACTCCGAATCGAACCAGGGAGATAGAGGACGAGTACGGATCCTTGCCCGACGTAGAGGGAGTAGGCGGTCGATGATAGAAGTCATCTCACGTTGGTAGATGTCGAAGAGAAGCTCCGCAGGCTCATCCCGGAACCGAGTTGGGTCTTGAAAGGCTGGAACAGCCAGGATGGCAGCCGCGAACTTCTCACGATCCAGACGTCGCCATCCCCGGATCTGTCTGACGGCGTAGAGTGGTGTCTCGTGCAGAAACGGAATGATGGCAGTGACCAGCCCATGGTCCGAAATGGTCGGAGGAAATACCTCAACTCTCGGAGTGCAGTCGTCTCTGGTGACAACCACGTCCAGCCAGCCACCTGCCAGATGCGTCGCCGTGGTTACATGTTGAGCCAATCCAAATTGCTCCATGTTCAGTTGAAATTCCAGAGTAGATGGCAATGTCACATTCTCAAGATGGAGATTTAAATCACCGAGAATAGCCAATTGCGTATTGTGAAGAGCAAACTGTTCTAGTACTGTTCCAAGTTCATCAAAGAACAGGGATGGCGGAGATGAAGAGCCAGGGCGATAAATGGCCAAAACAGTAAGCGGCCCACATGAGGATGAGACAGATACAGCGAGGGCTTCGAAGGTGACAGGGGAGGAGGAGAGGGCGATCGTCTTAACACGTAGATGATCACGATAGTATATAATAATGCCCCCACCACGAGAGACAGTGTCCGACGATGATGGAGGACGCGGGCGATCAATGGAGGCGAAGCCCGGAGGAGTAGATCGGAGAACCGAAACGTCCGTCGATGCCTGATGCCAGGATTCCGTCAGCACCAAGACATCGAGCTCGTGCGAGATGATGGTATCGACGATGGCGACGTATTTCTCCTTTACAGATCTGACATTCAACGTAGCCAGACGAAGAGAGCGCTCTGCGACGGGTGCAGAAGCGGCAGGAGGAGGAGGAGGAGGAGGAGACGGACGAGGAGACGGACGAGGAGGGGACGAAGAAGTCAGCGAAGCGGCCAGTTGGCACTGCCGTGTTTGAAGCGGTCGCGGTTGAGTAGATCGAGTTGACTGTCCAGCCAGGCAATGGGCTGAGAAGGAGGTAGGAGTAGGGCGCCAAAGCCCAGCGCTAAACAGCGCCTTACGTGAAGCGCGTGTAATCCTAGACGCAATGGAGCGTAGCGACCAAAATAGGTCACCAGAGTAGACCACACTAGGCATATCCATCATGGTCAGATAAAGTACAAAAGAAGCTCAAACTTTAAAAACCGAATGAAGAATCGCAAAGATAAGTCCGAGAGCTATATAACAGCCAAAAACGAGCGAAGAAGAACACTTCTGAACTGAGATATCCAATATAAACAGAAACAGACCTAACTCGGTGTTTCACGCCTAAGCGCCACACCTTCGATCAATGTAGAGGATAAAACACCAGAACAGTTAGGTGTCAGAAATAGAAATCGTGGCGACACATTTCACGACCGGAAAGAGAGAAACAATCAGGGGACTTCATGAGATAATTACTTGGAGCAGTTAGTATTTTCCTAGTGGTGACCAGAATGCAGTGTCATATAAACAGCGACACATAAACTGTGAAAATAATTCTAGTACGCAGCTAGGACCCAATGTAACCTGAACCTTTCTACGTCACATGATTAATTAATCGATCAATCAATCAAACAGAATCAATAAAGCAGAATCAATCAAACAGAATCAAAGAGAACAGGGCTAACATGATCCTACTGGGCCAGGTGCAGCTTTAACGAATCTGCCTTTGACAAATGCGCAATCAAGGACTGACAACTCTACTAAAGTGTTTAACATGCAAACGAAATACTGCAAGGGTTCAATAAAATACAGCAAATTAACAAATCTACTTGATAATGCATAGAGACCGTTCTAAAGACCAGAAACAAATGGGAAGTATACTAGTATAGGATACATTGTACCAAAAGAAGGTGGCAACATGTCCACCTTGGAACAAGTAATACTGCTGTGCTGCTTGTTACAGAATAAAACCTCCATGCCTATAGAAAGGACAACAAAAGAAAACTTAAAGGAACGAAATACAAAGGAAAATGTAACGTAGAGAATGAGAGAAATGCAATTAGAAAAGAAATGTAACGGTAGAGAGAATGCGTTCACCTGATTGGGATCTGATATTGCTCTGGTCAGATCTGGCGGAGTGCAGTAGGTCGTGGTGCCAGAGTGACAGATCGTCGTCAGGTTTCTCTCAATGTTCGTCAATGACTCATTCAGCACCGAATAAAGATTCCGAAGTTGCTTGGAGTCAGCATCGACCACTCTCAACGCCTCGACAATTTTGACCAGGGCTGAAGTCATAAGCATTAGTCACATCACCCTTGAGTGTAGGCCTATCTTCGAAATAGACCTAATTCGTTTGAAGTCTGTTACATTGTTTGTTTATATTTGAATTCAATTCAATTAACTTGTAGTATTTTAGGAAATTTAATTCTGAAAATATTCCTACTGTGGTTGAGTGTTGATAGGTTTCCATTGAGGTCGTCGATTCCAATGATGTTGCGAAGTCGATCAGTGACCATGTTGGGAAGACCTGGATTGGAAAACAGAACATAATACGCAGACGGTTTAGAGTTCATGTCTCGACTGCTTTTGTTGATCCATGCTGATAGTCATGATGACTCGCCTTTTAGATATTCACAGATGCGCTACATAAATGATCAAATGCATGCATAATAGACCCGTGCTAACTGTGATGTTCTGAAGGGCTTCTGTTGCGCAATCTGTCCACATGAAACAAGAGAATGAACGCAGGTTGTCCACAAGAAGACCCACGAGGTGGTGAAAGCCCTTCACTCACCCTTTAGTTTGTCGATTTCTCCGTACAAAGTGGAGTTTATTTCAGCGAGAAGATCGTCAACTTCCTGTAAATACAAACCAAGGATTTTCTACGCTTTCGTTCATGCCAGCTCAGAACGCTTGAGCAGCCATCAACAGACAGCTGAACACTATGCATAGACGCTAACATCTACTACTGCCTATGCGTTGTCAAGCACCTCTTTCACATAATAGATGATCGCAGGTTTCACAACGTATCACTATGCGTCTTTTAATTGTTACAACTGGTGAGACTCAGAGAGAGAGACAGACAGACAGACAGACAGACAGAGACAGACAGAGACAGACAGAGACAGACAGAGACAGAGAGAGACAGACAGACAGACAGAGACAGACAGACAGAGACTAAATATAGCGCCGTCGTGTATTCGTTAGCCTATGTGTTATTTAGTTCACTCACAAGATCAGCTGTAAGCAAATAAGAAATAACCAATAACTGGAGAATTAGACACCCATTTTTGTGTAGAAGAAAAGGTAGAAACTGATAAACGAGCAATAGGGATTAACTGTTCCTATTACATATGCGGAGGAGTATAGAATTCCTTTGATGTCTTTAGTCAGTTCAAGGTCTTGACCGCCACACCTGTTAAGAGGCCCATGACCTTCAGGCTGTCCAAAAGAACTGTCACTGACCTTGACCGTTGCTTGTTTGAAGGCGTCAACTTTTCCGAGATTTCTGACGATCGTTGGTAAGAGACCTCCTCCTCCTCCTCCATCCTTCTCTGCGCCGTTCGCCGATGTCGTCTGTTGCCGGACTAATTCATTGGACATGAAGGCACACACTGTCCCAGCACTAAATGAAAACACGTGCACTACACGATATCTGCTTCATCAAGGATAGAGGAGTAAGAAGCAACTTATCCTCAGGGATAGGGGTAGACAGAGCGACTTACCCTTCCATAGATGGGGTAGAGGGAGCAACATACCCAACAGGGATCCGTATTCCTAAGGCACAAGTTACTCCTTCTACCCCATTCCTGTTGCTCTCTCCGCCCCAACTTACTCCACAGGGATGGGTAGAAGGAGCAACTTACCCAACAGAAATAGGTTGGGCAGAAAGAGCAACTGGCCCACAGGGATGGAGTAGAAAGATTAACTTAACTCACACAGATTAAGTGTCAACCCAGTCCATAAAGGAATGGACTGTGTTGACACTGGAAGAAATGCTAAGGTTGACGGTGGACAGGAAGCGTTGGAGGAACATCGTGCATGATGCAGCCGACTCTCGATTCGAGGATTGCTAGGAACAGGAACAGGAACAGGAACACAGATTGGGGTAGAAGGAGCAATTTGCCCTCCAGGGATGGTGGTAGAAGAAACAAATTACGACACAGGGATAAGGGAAGAAGGAGCAACTTACCCACAGAGATAGAGGTAGAAGAAGCAACTTGTCCCTCCAGGGAGATGGGTAGAAAGACCAACTTGCCCACACAGTTTGGTAGACAGAGCAACTTTTCCCACAGAAAAGGTAGAAGGAGCAACTTACCCCACAGGGATAGGGGGAAAAGTAGCAACTTACCCCACAGAAATGGGAGTAGGTAGAAGCAACTTGCCCACAGGGATGGTAGAAAGATCAACTTAATTGAACTTATCCCAACAAGATAGGGGTAGAAGGAGCAATTATCCCTCCATGGAGTGATAGAGGTAGAAGCAATGTACCCACATGGATAGGGGATGAAGGAGAAATTTATTCCACATGGACAGATGTAGAGGAAGAAGCCACTTTTCCACAATGACTCAGATGTACTTCCAAGTTCCACCCTGATTCCTCCTCTTCTTTTTGTCTTTCTTGCCACTCCCATTCCAAACAACATCTACAATCGCTCTCTATCTGTCCACCTGCCTGATTCGACTGCCATGTATAATTAATTAATTAACTAATTAATGTATATCGGTACATGTTATTTATTAATGTAAGGTAATGCCAATGTCAACGGCTTTGGCTGCCAAAATATGTTAAACGATGGATAGACTAAAATATTTTACAATGCAAGCATTTTGTTTTTATTTGACAATCGTAAGAAGTAAGTTATATTCGATATAACGACTATAATATATCAGTGCATATTTTAACTGTATAACTACTGGGACAAATGTCCCAGTAGTTTTAAGGTTTGTCCCAGCAGTTTGGGTGATTTGTCCCAGGTAAAGTGGCTAAAACGGGCTACATTTGGCAGCAAGTGCTCTAAGACAGCGGTTCTCAACCTGTGGTCCGCGGCCATCTGCCTGGTGGTCCGCGAGCAAAGCCTACAATTTATATTTTTTACAATCAAAAACGTGCAATTAAACAAATTTTGTGAATTTGTAAAATTTCTGTTTTATTTCAATCACTAGAATCGGCTAGATGTCAGCATGAAACTAATAATACGTGGATTTATGGCAAAAATGTCCTTGTATTAATTTGTTTTTAGCAAAACTTTTTGTGGTGGTGCGCGACCGAGACTGAAAATTTAGTAGTGGTCCTTTGGTCGCAAAAGGTTGAGAACCGCTGCTCTAAGATACATTGTCGGCTGGGGCTCTGCCCCCGACCCCACTAGCGGAGCTCGTGACGCTCCCCTAGATCCCCCCTAGTCGTGGCCGACTTTGTCCCAGTAGTCGAAATCCGTTAAAATATGCACTGTAATATATATATACATATATACATATATATATACATATATATATACATATATATACATATATATATTTAAGACAGATTATAAAAATGAGCAAATACAATCATTGTCTATTACATAATACTACATCTTCTGTGCGTGTGTGTGTGTGTGTGTGTGTGTGTGTGTGTGTGTGTGTGTGTGTGTGTGTGTGTGTGTGTGTGTGTGTGTGTGTGTGTGTGTGTGTGTGTGTGTGTGTGTGTGTGTGTGTGTGTGTGTGTGTGTGTGTGTGTGTGTGTGTGTGTGTGTGTGTGTGTGTGTGTGTGTGTGTGTGTGTGTGTGTGTGTGTGTGTGTGTGTGTGTGTGTGTGTGTGTGTGTGTGTGTGTGTGTGTGTGTGTGTGTGTGTGTGTGTGTGTGTGTGTGTGTGTGTGTGTGTGTGTGTGTGTGTGTGTGTTTGTGTTTGTGTGTGTGTGCTGCGTGTACTTACAGAATGATGATCGTAAAGAGAACGAGGAGAATTCCAAGGCAGATCCTTTTCGGTTTGTCCCTCTCCTTCTCGTGCGTTCCGGTCTTTTCATGTCCGCATCTGTTGCAGCAACAGCGACAGAGACAGACAGACAGACCGACAAGAGGCATGACGACGATGAAGACGAAGCCAAAGGCAACGCAGACCGCAAAACCAACCCAGTACCTGATGAACTAAGAACAACAATAGCGCTTTCAGGATAACAGATAATAATGACTAATAATAACTAATAATGATGATTCAGTCATATTTTGGTGCATCAGGTAATTGTGTTAGATGCAAGCGATCATTTGTAACAGCGAGTAGAGTACACTTTACCGTGGCACACCCATGCATGCAGCGATATTCCGACCGGTCTCAGGGTACTCCTACTGGTCTTTGGTACTCCTACTGGTCTTTGGTACTCCTACTGGTCTTTGGTACTCCTACTGGTCTTTGGTACTCCTACTGATCTTTGGTACTCCTACTGATCTTTGGTATTCTGACTTGTCTTGGGTACTTCTACTGGTCTTAGGTATTGCGACTGGTCTGTGGTCTGACGTGCGCCAGTGTGTCTCCCAAATACTGAAGCCACGCGAGTGTAATGTAATGCGATGCTCACTGTATTTAGCTGTAATTGCTATTAATTTATGTAGAGCAGTGCATCGTTTTATTTATGAGCGCCGAGCCAATTGAGTTAGAGGGTTGTCCAACGGTACCGTGCGAAAAGAAGAGATCCAGTCTGAAATGATTGTCAGATGGAGTGGAGGACAGAGAAGCAGGATCAGAGAAGCTTAGGAATTCAGGAAGTAGATCACACCGTGCAGAGGGGAGGTAGGATAGGAGGTCGAATTCAGTACTTCAGAATGATTTGCGAACACAATATTGTATTTCGGAAGCCAGATTCTGAACTCCATGTAATCTCCCGTCCTACGTTACATAATATTGTATTTAGCAGCCAAATTCCAGATTCCAAACTCCAGCAACACCTTCAGCCTCATATAGCAATAATGTATCGGATTCCAGTCAGATTCCAAACTCCACGTATGGCTCCAGTCTCACACAGGAATATTGCATTTATTTGTATTAAAGCGCTGAGGGACAAGTAACAACTGTGTTCATCAATCACGTACTCGGAAACCGCATTAAATTGTAAAACCTCGACATGCAACCAACGTTGTTTAGGGTAATTTGAGATACATTCATAGGCGATGAGGCATGAAGGCCTAATAGGCATAAACTATGCAGCAGATTACTTTCTCGCAAGCTAGGATGCGTTCCAACGATATGTTGCGCAGAAAACGATTTTGGCTTGAAAGAAACATTAGGCCTACAGATGCTGCTGCTGCAGCTGATACTGAGTTTTTTTGTCATCCTACGTCTGTCTGTCTAGGCCAATCTAGGCCAATCTAGCCCTGTCTGTCTGTCTGTCTGTCTGTGTCTGTCTGTCTGTCTGTGTCTGTCTGTGTCTGTCTGTGTCTGTCTGTCTGTCTCTCTGTTGGACAGGCAAGCCTCGAGGCACATACATATCTCCTTCTCCCAGGATTTGAAGTGGCTCCTCCGAAGTGGCTCCTCCCTCACCAGTGTCGTATTACTGATAAGAATGGACCTTTGCCAGGACACAAGGCAATAACTCTTTAGGGTAAACTACAATTCCAGACTGTCAACTTCACGCAACGAATGAACCCCACAGAGCTCAAGAGGTGAAGGGTGAAGACGGATACATCCTGACCTCCTTATTCTGACTCAGTAGTTAAAAAACTGCTTACATATTTTGGGTCGTTCTGCGCTTTCGATGAGAAAGTCTGTGAAATTGCCTCAAGCGGTTGATTCGGTTTGGCTGCCAGTGCTGGAAATAATCATAGAAAACTTATATTAATAATATTATATAATAATATGTTAAAATTATAACACATTAATATGATACATGTTTACGTCGTCGATATTCTTGGCGTCGTTGTCACTACTGTCATCATCATCATTATTATCATCAAATCTGATGATGATCATTACAGTAGTAGGCTATCATCATAATCTTCAATTGTCATCAGTCATCAATCTTCAACTATCTGGAAAAAAATTTAAAATATTCTCATTTAATCTCGTTTTCTATTGGTTGGATTTTCCAAAGGATTAGAGTGGTTATGCCAAAATCAACCTCTGCAAGTCAACGAGGTCGGTTTCTTCCACCACCCCTCTCCACAGTGATATCCCGTTCCATTATCTTCATGTACACGCTCCATAGTGAACAATACAGAGGAATAAATCCACATGGCATCTGATGAGAAATGCCTTCAAAGGTTTTCTCTCTTGCTCTGTTTTGTTTGTTCGGCTGCATGCATTTCCTTTTACAATGCGATAGCAAGATGATAAAAGATTCTCACAACAGAAATGAGTCGGCTACGAAAGTTGCAGGATTTTAAAGACTAGAAAAAATTGGAAATGATGACATTGGTTAGTTCTTGGGTATCCTAACAACTCTGTTAGACAAAGTCATTCAGATTTGTCTATCAGACATTTGTAAAATATCTTAACCAAATCTGTGTTGACTGCATCCACAGCAAGTATCTCCCAGTCCCCCCCCCCACCATCTGTATCTCAGCATGTATCTTCCATCCATCCTTTGATAAACCTTCTCGAAGAACTTTGACAGATCTGTCAAATATGAGCGACCTCTTGTCAACGCATATTTACAGTTGACTGTCCTTTCTTATATGATACTTAAAGCATAGCGTTATACTGTGTGTTTGTTATCCTTAATAAATCTCACCATGACCTTACACACAGCACCAGTTAAACTTACTGTTCTACAGTTGCATGGCTTCGATATGCACCTTTGAACTTTTTAAGGAGGCATTATCAAATTACAGTTGCATAGGCATAGTTGTATGGTTGCTTCACTCCTATTGTCCTGTAAACAATGCACTCTGAATGCATCTCTGCATTGATGCACTGATGATTATGGCGAATGACTTCGATTTCTTCACTCACTTGTCTAAGAATTTTGAATGCATAATTCACCTATATCTTGAAACCTAATTTTGTACTATAATTTTCTAAATATAATAATACTCAAAAATCGATAGCGGCCGGGTTCCGGAAAATCCTATATTACAGTTGAAAAGTGGACACTTCCTGTCCTTTCACTTTGGATTTCGACCTCTGACCAGTATTTTCCAAACACAACCCTGGTCCATTGCATGCCGACATAGTTCATAATTTCCTCGATGGGTGTGTATGTTTCGGTCCATGTGCGTGTATGTTTGTGTATATGCCTCTTTTCGTGTGTACGTGTTTGTATGTGTGTATGTATGTGTCTACAAGTATGTACGTTTGCATGACCCTGTACGCGTGGATCAATTCATATAGCGCTAAAAAAACAGATGTATTGGAGCAATGGAGATTCTGTTATCTGAAACCTTGGCCACTGAGGTTGCGTATACAGCTCAGCAATGTCCATTTCCCTTGGGAGTCGAGCCATCTGATGTGGGTTAGTCATTCTGGTTGAAACCAGCGCAGATTCATCAGGCAGTTTAATTAACAATGCATCGTGTTCAGACGAGTTCCGCCTGAGCAGAATGTATTGGAATTAATGCAAATCAATTCATCGATTAAACACAGGCAGGAGACTCAGCCAGCTTCGAGTCAGACCTGGGAGCCCTTTGAAACGTTAACCAACGTCTGAAATGTAATGTTTAGCTTGTGCTAAATGCTATTCAGGTGTAAAATGACGAATCTGTTTGGATGCGGAATTAAATTTATGCCTACGACGTTTTTCCGGTGTGAGTTAATTATAGCTCGACTGAAGAATACTTTGTTTTAGAACCTTTCGCAATTATTTTTACCCTGAGGTTCTAAGCACTAAATGACTACACAATCATTTTACAATCAAGGGACTACAATCACTGTGCAATCAATCCGGGTGGAAGAGAAAATGCAAAAGAGGCCACAGTTTGTATCTTCGTCACCTGCAGCAACTGCTTTTCATTAGTTTTTACCTGTTCATCCGTATCAACCAGAGATAATGCGTTACCTGTGCACGCATGAAGTATCTCTTAATCAGTTCTCTATTTTTATTTCTGTGACTGTTTGGTGTCTCCGTCTGCATTCGTCTGTGTGTCTCTCAGCTTTTGCATTGTATGGCTTTGCATTTGGTCAGCTTTGCCTTATAATACAATGCCATACAACTGTCTTTTGACGTTGCTTAAAAGTTCAGAAGTGCACATACGACGGAGCATTGATGGCGCTGTGCAACTGTGAGTGAAGAACTCCGTGTCACTTCACAGTAACCGCCTCGGGTGAGGAGGCTCGAACCCCCCCCCCCCTTCGCGTTACAAGTCAAGAGCTATGACCGTGCTTCACATTCCTTAATATTGCATTAGACTTATTACATTTTATTTTATGTTGACTCGACATTTTTATAGCGGCCCTTTCGTTACGTAATGTGACAATGTACATGTAATTTAATATCGCGTAATGTAATGACAATTTCCATAGAGCCGTCAGAGGCGAAACCTTGTTTGTTGGTTAGATGGCTGTAGCAGTCAGAGGGAAAATACAATAGAAAAACGCAAGTGGTATTATCGTTGTGTCTGCTGCAGCAACCTGTTCACTGAACACGAATTCGGTTAACACGGAAGCCGTGTAACAATGGTTCTCAGCAAACTGTGCTTTAACCTTTTTCATAGCACTTGATGGTCATTGGTTCTGCCCGAGATTTCAAGCCCAGTAATGTTTTTGTAACAGTGTTTTGCTATTACTTGTGCATAATATCGGCTACCCATATTATTTGTGCTGTTCACTTTCACATATTGTTCATTTTATTTTAACGGCCCTTACAGCCTGGGCTCAGACACTGATTGTCAATAGTGTCCGGGTTTAAGCGGCGCAGGCCAATTGCTTATTCTCAGTTGTCGCCAAATATCGAGGAAGCTGTTGACTGATTTGTTGAAAATATAATTCAGCATACATACAGTTCGTAAAGCGAAAGATGCGGGCTGTGTGAGTTCGTATAACTGTTTCTCTGTATTACTAACTGCCCGCACCATATCACTGTCCGTATTCCCAACTGTCTGTCTGCTTGTATGACCATTCTGACCGATCCATCGTCGATGACTAAGCTATCTCGGCGTGTCGTGATTCAGGTCCAAACACACAGGATTAAAGGCGTATCCAGAATTGCTCAGAGGCGGGCCATCCAGGATTTAATAGATTGTGGCCCACCCAGGTTTATATATATGTATATATATATATATATATATATATATATATATATATATATATATCATTATCATGACATAATACGTATGTATATCTTTGCATTCGGTATTGGAAATCCAAACGAGGTGTTGGTGTTAAATCTTAAAATCTTAATAAAAGAAACAATTTCAGAAAGACAAATAAAAATTTAGGTTTAGAAAAGCGATTTATGAAATAAAAACTTAGCCTTACAGGGAAAATAGCTATAAATAAACACTGTTTATGCCTATGCGTGTATTTGATCACAATTAGGCGGTCCATCAAAGAATAAATATTAAATATTATATGGTCTATAATTGTATGTGTTCAACACACATCAGAACTACATGAAAATGTTCTGATCAAACACTTGGGCTTCTGTTGCTTTGGAGTTGCTTTAGAGTATGTTAATCTGTAGCCTACGCGTGTGAACAGAATTTTCACGGAAAAGAATACTCACCGCTTTCCATGTGTAGCTCATCGTAGAGGTTCTTTCCTGGTGGCTGGATCACATCCAGGAACGTTGAGGCCATGCGGTAAAGCACACGAAGTCCAGTAGTCGAAGTCGAGGGCTCGGAGGAGTTGCCGGTCCTAGACTGCTGGGAATCGACAGGGCTCTTGGTCGATGTGCTGTTGTTCTCATTCTGCTGGTCCATTGCGGTGCTTTCGTTCTGCTGGGACCAATGGATCGTCGTCGCTCTAACGTTTTCATTCTGTTCACGGCTGATGGATCTCCTCGTGTTTCGCTCACTTGCGCTCTGAAGCGTAGCAGTGCTGAGAGTACAAGTGGTTAACTCGGTCAGAAGAAGCAGAGCAAAAACGGTTGCAGGAAAATTGATCTTGATCGCCATTTTGATTGGTTCCAATGCTTACTCGTGAACCTAAAGAAATACACTGTAATGTATATCTATTTTAATATATATAGGCCTACTGTTGAACTGAATTAAAGATGCCGATTATAATTTATTCGTGGCTTGACGCAAAAAATGTAGGCATTGTATCAGACAATATAAATCCGTTTTATTCGAATATGCGCCTATGTTTTTTTATTATACCAATCGAACAGTCCTGCCACGGATAAATTTGACTCTGTGGCTACAGACCAGAAAGAAATTACTTTAAACGTAAATATCTTTGAGTTTAACACAATTACACACATATGCAAACTTCGAAGCACGAAGAGGTATCCAAACATCTCTGTTAGAAAATTCGTCTAATCGAAGACTCCGATTGTTTTTGGAGACCAACTCTGACCCAGTCATCAAGTTCTGTGTTCATGACTGAGTGAGACAAAGTGGTTTCAGCATAATGGACTGACCACAACAAATATAATACGACAGGGATTTGATAATGCACACCTTACGGAGTTCAAAAGTGCACATTGAATCCCAGCAAACATTAAGAGCCATAGGTAGACGAGAAGAGGTAAGTTTTCAGTTTAAAGCGAAGGACAATCTCGCTAGAAGAGTTTCGAACATGAGGCGGTAGATAGTTTCAGATGAAGAGACCTGCAACAGTCAATGAACGCCGGCCAAAGACAAGACGTGTACCAGGAACAGCATACAGGAAGAGACGACTTTCCAGCAAAGCCCGAGATTGCTTGTAAACGAACTAGCGCACGACAGTTGCATGCAAGGCAGATCACGATGTACCTGCGATCGATGACGAAAGCCACAGTGCACCCTTAGAATTTGCCCTGGTTTCAGAACTCGACCACTTCGGCTGTAGGCAGACAACCGCTGACATCACGTGCGAATAATGTGGGGCTGTCAGGGTAGACAGGTAGGACAGACAGGCCAAGTGTCAACGCGACATGCCCGAAGCTATGAACTGCTCTGCTATTATATTTAAATTAGGGGTTCGTGCTATAGCACAGAGAACGGAGTTTAAGCCTCGGTCTGTATACACGAAACTATTCATGGACCATTTAGGATATAGACGTGAACGGCCTTCATTGCCATACGACCTATAGCTAAGCCCTCTGGGTCAGTCTTTAAAGTGAGCCATCGATGGTTTGAGCAGTTCACCAAAGCACCCATAATTCCACCCAGTCTGACTGGTTGTGGTCCGCTGGATTTGATCAGGGACAGTAGTTCTACAATCAGAAACAAAGGCTGCCTCATGCCACCTAACTGGCGATAATAGAAGTTATAATAGGAGGTACGAATGCAATCGGCAACCAACAATCCTATTCACTTATTTAGCAAGCGGTTTCATAGTAAGTTTCGGGAACACCTCTGATGAGTTCTGAATATAGCATAACAAACTTACAAACATAAACCTTAGATATTAGATTTCCTGTCATATTATGCTATTGGTTGACTTAAATAGCTTCGATTTAGGGTTGTTGATAATTCATTAGCATAGTTCTAACTTAAAGAACCAAAGTTCAAAGTTGCTGAAATGGGGATGGGTACGCCACCTTTGTGACGAATTTCACACCTTCGCCAGTCATCCCGAACATTTACCGGTAAATCTCACAGCCACCTAAACTGATCGATTCGTTGAATCTTGCAAACGTTTAAACATGCCTCTCGTATCCAATGACGACCTTTGGTCCAATTGAATCAGCATTGTTATTCTATGGAAATTTTACTATTGTTACTATTTAGGAAAAGTTTTCGTGTGTTTCCGAAGAAACTGGTCTCGATATGGTTCGTCAAAACCAGGAAGACCTCGAACCAAATAACATCACTGGCGTATAATACACCTCTTCATCAGGAGGAAACTAAATCCGCCGTCGACGCTTAGAATGAACTTCAAGTCTAAGGTTGCATTGCTTTACGAAGAGTAATCGCAATCGTGAACTCTACATTTCTAAAGCGTTACTCAAAAGCTAAGCTCAGGGCACCAGCGTATTTACGATCAGCGCTGCGTCGTGTCAGCGGGGTTGTCCAGAGTTCGGTTGCCATAGAGACCAGATAGGGGAGGCAAAGGAGCTAAGGCGGGTTTCGTTAGCTTGGAAGGCGGAGGATGAGATTAGGGTAGCAATACTTTAAGAGGTGACACTTTAATTTCCAAAGTGTTTTGTTAATCGATCCTAAGCGTTTTATTCCCATTACCAAACAGAATACCGAGAAGGGTAAACGGACACTTACCCCCCTGGACATATTCCCCCGGACATATTCCCCCTCAGACAGTTACCCCCGGAGAATTTCCCCCCATACTAGGACATTTCCCCCCAGTGCAACATACACAAAGCTTTCTGTTTAAATGACCAAAACATACATACATACATACGTACATACATAAATGTATACATACATACATGCATATATACATACATGCATACATACATACATGTATACATACATGCATACATATATACATACATGCATACATACTTATATACATACATACTTACATACATACTTACATACATGCATGCATACATA
This sequence comes from Allolobophora icterica, assembly GCA_963556255.1. Lineage (NCBI taxonomy): Eukaryota > Metazoa > Annelida > Clitellata > Crassiclitellata > Lumbricidae > Allolobophora > Allolobophora icterica. The sequence goes on from OY744607.1 coordinate 58,966,152, forward strand.
CATATATAAATACATTCTTACATATATACTTACATGCATGCATACATACATGCATACATACATATATACATACATACTTACATACATGCATACATACATGCATACATACATGCATACATATATACATACATACTTACATACATGCATACATACATGCATACATACTTGCATATATACACATATACATACATATATATTATATACATACATAAATCCACAGAGGGGGAATTTGTCCGGGGGAAAATGACCTACCTAGATTCGGGGGAAGTGTCCGGGGGGTAACTATCCGGGGGAATATGTCCGGGGGAATATGTCCAGGGGGGTAACTGTCCGGCATTCACCGAGAAGATATAGTCTGCACATTACCGAATCCCTCGCCCGTTTTAGCAAAAGAAATTAATTGATTTCCTCTCTTAGAAAGAAATTGCTCAGCTGTATGACATACTGTCATCTCCTTAACAAACCGGAACGTGTTATAGTTCAATAAGTAATTATAACCTCAGCCTCAAAGGAACTAATGCACCAGCAATGCTTTCTTTGTGTTTTCTATATCATAATTGCATTGTCTGTTTCCGCTGGTCTAAGAATGCGAAACCATCATATTACATTGAGTCCATTTGTTCAATGGCGCCGCACTTTAAAACCTCACATACTACAAAGCTTTAGCATAGTGTTTTGTAATTGTAATCACACATTATATAGCGCATCTAGAGGAAAGTCCTACTTGTCAACGGTCGGTGTTGACACGTGTAATCTTATTTAGAAACCATTCAATATCTGCAAAAGTATCTAAAAGAAATCAGACATACCTTCAGCGCCTGATTCTTTAATTCTGTGAAGTCTCAACCGTTTCCGATCGGCTAGATATCCATTGAAGTATAGGGCCTAATTATTCTGTCCGTGTACGATGACTGTTGCAAATCACGGACTGTTGTCAGCCCACCTGGCCTCCGTTTAATCACGACTTTCAACCCACTGCTTAAATCATATGTACATTATTGAGGAGGGAGTTTTGGCACCGTTACGAGTTGGAACTGACTCAGTGCTAAGAAGAAGAGCCGCGGAACGAGAAGGCTTAAGCCCTAGTCGTCAGGACTTCTACATAATAGCACACGCTTCAACAAATGGCCAAAGCTCAGTGTACGCTGTACAGCTTGTTTGTAAATAAACCGTGGACAGCTGGCTGATCGCTAAACTAATATGCCGTCTGTTGTCGACCTACAACATATGGCTCCTTTCACCGAGGTTTCTGTACATTAACCATTCTGCAGAAGACCATGGGGCTTCGACGTGTACAAAAGCTATTCTCATATTCGCACAATATGATTTTGAATTTAGGCTCCAATAGGGTATCGTCGAACAATCAATGCGTCAGCCTCGCTCACCTGTAGGCCAATCTGCGTTGGTCGCCCACCTGTGCTACAGAGGAAGACAACCGCTGTTATTTGGTCGACTATAGTCGCCCACCTGGTGTAGAGGAGATAGAGGTGGTATCAAGCTTCTGTTTCTTGGGGGCCATGATGGAGAGTGAAGGTGGATGCGAACGAGAAATACGACGGAGAATTACATTGGGGAAGACGGCAACGCAGGGACTGGAAAAAATATGGAAGGACAAATCAGTGAGTTTGGGAACGAAGACAAGAATTGTTAAAGCAATGATCTTACCAGTGGTGCTTTACGGATGCGAAACATGGACAAAAACCAAGGCATTGGAGAAGAAAATTGAGGCATGTGAAATGTGGATCTGGAGGAAAATGTTGAGGGTTTCTTGGACTGAGAAGAGAACTAACGAGGATATCCTGGAAGAAATAGGACACTGGAGAGGGAGTTTGACGTTGGGGCAGAGAGCGTCCAGGCAGAAGATGTCATACTTTGGACACGTGATGCGTGCAGATGGGCTGGAAAAGGAGATGATGTTGGCGTGTGGGGAGGGCAGAAGGAGGAGAGGACGACCAAGGAGGAGATGGATGGACGAGATACAGGAGGCATTGAAGATGAACATCTCGGAGCTGAGAGAGGCAACGAGAAATCGGAGCACATGGAGAAGGTTGACCATGACAGTCGCTAGGATTCAACGAATCGACAGCACAAGGTGACAAGGTGATAGTAATTAAGTCTCTGGTTAATGCAGCCTCGACGACCAGAAACACTGCGGCCTCTGATGATAATACCAGCTATGCACAGTTGCACATATGTCTATGTACACGTATTATATACATAAATATACACATGAATGTGTTATATGAGTGATATATATATATACGTATATAACGCGAAAGCTTAGATAAATATACATAGTCATTATCTTCGCTACGAGTGCCATGTTGCACTGTTTATGTCGCAAATATCAACACTTGTACTTGCATGCACCCCATTGTTTAATGTAGATAGCCTACATGTGTTATAGGCTATATATATGTAGCCTCGAGGCTATATGTTTATTCAGTATTCATTAAATTTAATACCACGTGGCAAACTGATCAAGACCAGGCGCACTAGAGGAAAATACATTTAGGGCGATAGGAGTATGCTGGGTTTGTTGGCTGAGGTCGGAAGAGTAGGCCTACTGAACTCCACTCAACAGAATTGGACGGATTCGTGTCGCTTGTAGATTCGGCTGCGCTGGTCAGACAGAGAGCGAGATCGACAACACACACACACACACACACACACACACACACACACACACACACACACACACACACACACACACACAACACACACACACACACACACACACACACACACACACACACACACACACACACACACACACACACACACACACACACACACACACACACACACACACACACACACACACACACACACACACACACACCCACGCACGCACGCACGCACGCACGCACGCACGCACGCACGCACGCACGCACGCACGCACGCACGCACGCACGCACGCACGCACGCACGCACGCACGCACGCACGCACGCACGCACGCACGCACGCACGCACACGCGCGCACACACACACACACTTATAGACGCAATTAAGTAACCAGACACACAAAAGAACTGAGTGAACGAGTTTACCCTTAGAGAGAGACAGACAGGCACAGACATAGACAGACAGACAGACACACACACACACAATTCAGTAACCAGGCATACATGCTCTCATGTTTCGCTCTCACTATCTTGGTTCGTTCTGCTTCCAGTAATTTTCTCGTTAGTTTTCAATCAGTCTTGACAGCTAGGCCTAATTACTGCAATGTATACCCTCTCAGCCGGAGCTACATAAATTGGACGTGCTACGTAGCATTGTATAGTTAGTTTACACTCTCTTAATTATCTGCGAGGTCGAGAAAGGTGGGAAACGAGGCAGACGCATTCGGGGAATCTCATTGGAAGCAGATACTTTTGAGGTCTTACCGTCTTCGTCTACTGTAGGTCACCTACAGTAATTGTAGTCGTATAATCTCGTCATTTCTTGAGCTCTCTCCGACCCCCGTGGCCGATCGATTATGATTTGACTGAGCGCCTGTGAATAAGCTGGTTCCCGCGACTTAGCTTTTTGGGCGCGGTAGAACTCTCGAGATTACGATTACAAAAGCTAAGTTGCGGGAAATAGTTTATTCACACTTCACAGGAGCGCAGTCGAAACAAAATCGAACGGCGGGGTGCGGAGTAAATATCAGCTTGTCCCCTCTGCTGCAGAGATAGCTCACTATTAGGCCTATATAGCTGGCTACGCCCCAGTTTATTAATAATATAATAGAACAGAAATGTCACGAATGAAGTGAACAACTTCTGTTACGCTCCTCTCATTGACCGCTTCCAACTAATGAATATTCATGACCAATGACGTCATTGTTTAGAAATGGCGAGATTCGAACTGACGTTCGTTTCACCATTCATTCAACGTAAATTTAAGTATACCGTAACGGGCTGCTCTGTTAAACTAACGGCTTCAAACGAGTTTAAACTAATTTACTTACTACTTAGGTAATGAACAGGCTGAAACGAACTAACTAAACGGGTTTAAACGGGCCAATTTACATTGTCAATTTCTTTTTAAAGGCAAAATTTACGGGCAAATATCTTGCCGGCTTTTCGCCAGCTGGCACCACGCATCCGTGAACGATTTTATTCGGGTAGCAGGACTAGGCCTACACAATTAATAATATAGGCCTAAACAAACAGAAATTTCTTACGTTACGTTTTCTTTAAATCACTAGAGAATATACAGTTAAAATAATGCCCTCTAGTTGCAAGCCTACTGTTCTCTATTTGCACTGTGGCCCATGGCATACGGCCAGTAGCCTAATGTAATGTAATGTAGGCCTAAATCTCCGAAATTTCTCAGTAGAAAGGAGTTCACTTTTACAGTCTTATTACAGATGACAATTTATGGTGGGTTGGTTGGCCTAATGATCCCTAATCATTACGCAGTCTTTAAGCGTTCGTTCCAAGGAGCTGATGAAGCATAGGAGAGGAAAGTAAGTAAGTGGCCTGTAGTCGGCTATGCACATAACCGACTTATGTACATATGCGATACGCACATATCCCTAATGGAAGTTGTCTTCCATTGAAATGCCCTATGTCAAAATGGGACAGGCTAGCTTCGATACACATAAGCGAATTGTGAACTTATCCGTCATGCACTTAAGTGGCATCGACTCTATGTAGGCTAATCGTAATCTCGAAATTTCTACAGCGGCTAACAGCGCCTAAAAGTGAAGTAGCGGGAACCAGCTTATTCACAGGCGGAAGTTACCAAATGCAGCTAGTCATAAAAGGTGATGGGGCGCAGTGAGTGGATCTAACTAATGCATTCGGTAGAAACTGAAAGGAACTCCGCTTACAAGTCTTACGTCGGTAAAATAGTCATTAGCTTAATGTCGGAGGAAGGGGTCACGTGCTTTCATTCACCAATCAGACTGGACCAGAACTCCATTTGATTCTGCGCACACGATATTAGCAGCCGCCTGTTATGTTAAAAATTGGCTTGCGCAGAACCAAAAACTTGACCTGTGCAGCAACGGTTGATTTCGCAATCTGCTACACCCAGGCCAAGTTTGTTTTGCCACTCGCATATTTATGTTCCAATCTTTTAATTGCAACAATATCATTATAATTGTATTTATTTATTGTCGTCTCTGCTTGCAGTTTTAATTTAAATGAATGTTCCATTTATTTCTTTATTTTCTTTGTTTTGCCGTCCTCTGGAATGTAGCGCCCCCAGGCCATGGCCTCGTTTGTTCCTAAGGCCATAACCTCATTTGTTAATAAGGCCATGGCCTGGTTTGTTTCTAAGGCCATGGTTTCGTTTGTTACTAAGACCGTGGCCTCGTTTGTTGCTAAGGCCATGGTCTCGTTTGTTACTAAGGCCATGGTCTCGTTTGTTACTAAGGCCGTGGCCTCGTTTGTTACTAAGGCCAATGCCTCGTTTGTTACTAAGGCCTTGCCCTCGTTTGTTACTAAGACTATGGCCTAATTTGTTACTAAGGCCATGGCCTCGTTTGTTACTAAGGCTATGGCCTGGTTTGCTACTAAGGCCATGGCCTCGATTGTTACTAAGGCCATGGCCTCGTTTGTTATTACAGCAAATCCAACACTGATTATAAGAACGGAACTCGCACAGTGCCTCCACGACCTAAGGAATCGTAATCTCCAAACTTATAAAGCGCCATTCGAAGGCCAAGCGCAGCTGCACAGGGCACCAGCTTATTCACGGACGCCCTTTTCAAGTGTCTATAGTTCTTTCTCCGACAAATGCTGTTAATGAATCGATCTAATCTGTTCCCATCTGGGGCCTAAAAAAGGTATCAAATGGACAAGCTCGCGGAGTTGGTACTTGGCTCTCAGTGACAAGGCTCTGAAACCGGAGGAGCTGAGGACTCTTTAAGCCAGAGGTCCACTGGTCCAGTGTTCTCAGGGATCTGGGACAACAAGCGTCGAAGGGCGAAATCCCTAATGACATTCCGGGACTTAAAGGTCGTTCCCACCAGAGGCCCGGTCCGAGCAGGCCCGGTTCGTCCGTTAGGCAAACTAGGCAGCCGCCTAGGGCCGCCGATTTTTAGGGGCCGCCAATTTTCCATTTTTCAAAAATTATTTTATTATTCGCTTGATGGAAGTATTATAGTGTTGGTTTATAGTGTTGGTGTAATAAAAAAAGGTCATGAACTTTTTTGTAAGATGAAATTCCCAAAAAGATGGACGAAGTTACCATGACGAAAATCTAAAAATTTTCGGACGGTTTGCTCAGGGCCGCCGGTTTGCCTAGGGCCGCCAAATGTCTTGAGCCGGGCCTGGGTCCGAGCCATCCCGGAAGCCAAAGTATTTTTGAAGCATTTAGGATAAATTGCGCACTTTTTGGCTAGTCTTTCAGAATGTACGTTATTCGTAATCATCGAAAGAGCAGTCACTGAAGAGTTATTGATGAAGTGGGGGACCACAGGATCTACGTGTCTATGGCTCTATGCATACTAATATAAGAATCCTAAGAGCGATTGTTTTGATCAGAACTAAGGGAGGTCCCGACCCCGGAAGGACCTCCAGGCCATCTACACCAGCAGCTGAAATATTGCTTTGGAACAGGTTCAATTATGTTTGAATTATAAAAGAAACTGGAAGACCTCCCTCCACATCATTGTGCATAATTTATTCACATTATGCAAGAGGTCCTAGAAAGACTCTTCATTGGAAAACAGGCTACCTAAGCCTGCAAGGCAAACATTTTGTTGAAGCGTTGGGGAGGACTTGGGCAAATCAGAATGAGTAGTCTCGCTACATACAGTTGTAACTGATGATAATTATACGCGCACGCCGCATAGCCCTACAACCATTAATGAATACAACCACTCGACAGTGTCATTATCAGACCAGGGTTTAATATACAGGTAGAGGTAAATAAGCTACGATTTTTAGCTACGAATCCCTAAGGGTCAGTGGAACACTTTGGCAGGATGAATAAAACTGAAAAGATGCAATGGTAGTCCTTGCACAGAATGACTTGATGACATAGAAGACAGGAGAGGGGGCTTAACTCGAGCGGCACAAGATCCAGCAGTGAAATGGTTAATTGCGAAGTGGATATCTCTGCAGGCTTTCAACCCACAAGTATAGGTGACAACGATGGTGTAATAATGTCACTCACATCTACGTCTTTTCAGAAACAATTGACAACAAACAGTATATCATTAAAGCATTTTTGGAAACAGAAATTCATAACTCTTGTAAGGCTGACTCCCTGTTAATTTCCAGAACTTCACCTGTACACTACAAGTGATTCAACACCTCAGCATTCTTTGGGATTTTTTATGGCTATGGCGTTTACAGCACTTCACATCTTTGCGCAAACTTAACAGAATTCCTTCACTAGAAACTGTTCACCGAAGAAAATTATTTACCTGAGATGATGCAAAGTGGTTATTTTAGTATGAAAGGGTGTACATAGGAATGTGGGGACTACTCATGCATTGCACGCATCCGTTAAGCCTCGCATAATCAGCCAGTTAGCATATCAAACAATGTGAAGCAAACAATTCACTTGGCTTGGCTATGTTCTTCATCTGACTGATGGATACTGAAGTGAATACACAGTCAACGTCAACCAATGGATCAGATTTCACTGTCGTTTTGGGTTTGACAGGTTAAGCTTCTGCACAAGGAATGCATCAACTTCCTGTTATTTTAAGACTGTAACGTCAGCTATACTAGCAAGAAGCACTTGTTAGATGTGCTAAAGGCACTACAAAAATGCCCTGATACATCCACAGAGCCCAAATTTCTCTTCTTTGAATCCCTGTCTGACCTATAAAACTTCTTTACAACCACTCCTGCCTACCTTTAACCACTAGTATCTCCTTATCTCCCTCCCCACATTCTGTGATCTTTGGTTATGGGTCTTTTGGTTGAGCCCTGATGCAATCAACACTGTTATTGGCTCTCACTCATTCCATCTTGCTGCCCCAAGGAATGAAACCAATTACCAATGTTTCTCCAATGCTCCCTTTCTCTTCCTTTAAGCAATGCCTCAAAACTCACCATCTCTCATTGGCTTTCAAACATCTGGATATCTAACCGCTCTTCACCTGGTGAATGACTAACCATGCAGGTCTCAGATTCACATTTCTGTGTGACTGAGCAGGAGTTAAACATTTTCGTAATAATACTAGTAATAATCAAGAAAGTTATTAATTATCGACGGAAGACATGTGCTGTACTTCATAAAAGATGCACAATATCTACAGTTATTAAGTTATGTTTCACTAGTATTGAAACGAACTGTCATTTCAGAGTTTCTACTTGTTCTCTGTCATGCTGGTTATTCTGTTTCCCATATTCGATGATTATTGGTTTTCCTTTAAAGTCATAGCCATTGACCAAATTGAGTGCAGCTGTTGCCAATTCTACACCTGCAGCAGAAAACACAACAGACCGATACTATAATTTATCCATTGTTTTTCATCTTCCACAATTTATCTTCTCCTTAAAACAAACACTGCTGAGGCTACACAGAAGAAGATGGAAATCCAACTCTAGAACAGAACTGATTAGAAGGAGGCTATTTTTATTCTGTTTTATACTTATTCGTTGCACTAATTTGTCACACAAATAAACCTGAATCTGAGATGCAAGACAAGTGTGAAGACTTATTAATGGAATCTGCTGAGCATCCACAAACCCAAAACTTTTGACGACAGACCCAGCGCACTACCAACCGAGAACACCATACCACATGATTTTAACCTCATTTTACTGTCAAAATGTTCCAAAGCAAAAACAATAAAAGAACTAGTTATTCAACTTACTGGGAAACTTGACAAATGCTTGTCCCTTCATTCTGCCCTTCAGCAATCTGAACACAATCTTTGGCTCATCGGGATTCTGAAATCGGTTGAAGAGGGAGACAAGGTCAGCCTCAGAAACTCGTGAAGACAGATTCTTTAGGTAAATTGTCTGTAAATCAACAAAGATGATAACGGCAATGCAGGCATCAAGAACAACTACAGCGTAACATGTTCTATAAATCAAGAAATTCTGCAACACTGTTCTGGTAACATTAACTCAAATGTGCATTAACAGTACTGACAATGTATTTTAATGAACCGTAGAATTGACAAAACACTGGCAGTGTCATGGTTTAAAAGTTTATTCCTGTAAAAAACCAGCAGGAGATGAACTTTGCTCTTTACACCCCATGGGTATCTGTTAGTCCTGTGCCCCTACAGTTACTTAGGAGCACTTTGCATTTTCAAGCACCTGCTCTTGGAACAAGCCACTACTAAAAACATCAACTGTCGTGACATTAAAAGCTCAGAGTGACCTTGTTTTGCCCATGTTAATAGCACCCTTGAAGATCTCGTGAAACAGCAACATCTCAGTACTTTTAAGAAAGTCTCTACAACATAAGATACTATACTTAAATGTACTTATTCCACAGAATTAATTCAATCAAGTCATCAGATTGCTTTTCTCTGGTCAAACATAAAACTCTAACTGTGAACAAGGTCTTTTGGTTGCTGGTCCAGGAATTTTAAGTTCCTCCCCCATATCGTTCATCAGTCGCTTACTTCACTTCGTTCTTAAACTTACTTTTCAAATTGCTTATACACCATAGGCTGCCTCTGTCTTAGGGGACTGATCTTAGGGATATTGACCTATTGTGGCTTGGTTTTGGTATGTTATCAATTGATGCCCTGTGTATTAGATACTGGGTCAACAGAAGTTAACAATAACAGTAATAAAGCAATTAAGCACATTATGCTGATAAGGATATAAAAATTGAGCTAGATGATAGCCAGACATATCTATTGTAACTGCCTGCAACGCTGAATGAATTGAGCTTCAACTTTCACACAACAGGTGAAGACATGAATCTGAGAGGCTACTACAAGAGCATTTCTAATTATACATTAGGGGCCATCCATATATTACGTACGCAAAAATCCCGGAAAATTGGACCCCTCCCTGTTCGCACGCGTACTTTTCCACCCACTCCCACCTGCGTACATACAGTTGACGCACCCCCCCCCCACAAAGACCAGCTGCAGAATGTGTCAGTAACACAGGTTCAGGCAGCGACTGTCTGCACTTTAGGCCAGATTGAAGGATGAGTAATCCATGGACTCACTGTTGAGTTGTGTGATAGTTTAACAGCGTTCAGAGGTAAGGTGGCATACAAGTGCCACCTCTCCCACAGTCCTACTTCCTCTGGTAGTACCAGATAGCTGGAAGGACTGAACTCCAGCTCACTTGAAGGCCAATCAATTTGCATACGTACATTATCAGTAGACCCCCCCTGTTCGCAAGCGTACGCAAAAAATGCATTTCGGTTACCCCTCCATGCATACGTAATATATGGATGGCCACTTATGCCAGACAAGGGTAAAAGTTACGTCGTTTAAACAGTGATATGACAGTATATTCAAGTGAAGCTAACAATTGGTGATTGCAATAACATCTTGAAGATATATAATGTGTACAAAGTCAATAAATTAGAATCTGAGGTGCAGAACATCAGCATAAATATCGTAATTATATTACAAATGAATTATACAGCACTTTAACAGCTTTCAAGAAATATGCAACAGAAATTTATGACAACACATTTCTAGCACCAAGATTAAGTCTATATTCTAGCATGGCCATACATGGGGACCTTAAATGGCATGGCACCCGTTCAAAAAGGCACTGTTGGTGAAGGATCTCGCTCTATAACTTTTATTAAAATATGAGTAGGGTTAGGGCCGTGTGATACTGTCGCTATAGAAAAACATGTACATTTACATTCAGCATAGTAAAAACTTAGAGATTAAGTTATTATCCACAATGCATCACTCAGTTATGCTGTAGCTCACAATTATCACCAATGTCTTCTGCCATGTACTAGGAACCAAATGACACCTAAGTTTGATAAAATCTCTGGCAAAATCTCACCTGATTTGGTTTTCCAGGCATGTAGTCCTTGAACCTAGGTAGTGCCCGAATCTGCTCTAGGGTGAGTTTGTAATGTTGGATGATGTCCTCAGGAATCGAGTCGATGTTGCCTTGAATTGCCTTTGTGCCATCAGGCAGTAGCACCACTGCCTCAGATACCTTCTCACAACCCTCCGGTCGGTTTGGTACGTCAAAGTTCTCTTGAATCATGATCTCATCTGAATCTGACTCTTCAGACTCACAGCCACTCCTTTTACCACTAGATCTTCTCATTCCATGTTCTTGCAACACTTCACCGACCTCCTTGGTGCAATTAGGTCTGTTACCATCTGACTTGCGACGCTTAGCCCTACTGGTCAGCCGGGATGACACCTTCTCAAGGATCTCTTCAAGGTGGTTGATTGGATGGTTTGGATTTATGGCGCCACTCCTTGATCCATCAGTTACAAGACAAGCCAAATGCTTTGACTTCTCACGGTTTTTTGTGATCGCCTGTTCCAGATCCATCTCCTGTCGCGACATCACCTTAGCACCAGCAAACTTTGTTGGCGCCAACAGTCGACGCTTGTGCTCATCTAATTTTCTATCAATCTCTTTCATACGCTCGGCCATCATGACTGGATCAATGCCAAGTCGTGCCTTCCTCTTTCGACCGAACTATAAAAAGAAATTGAACAGCTATCATCATCTGAATTACTTTATATCTTTCACACCTGCTGTTCAGGTGTTCATCTGCTTCACATACGTCATCTTGTTAGCAAAGGATGAATCCCATGACACCAATTCCCAGCACAGGGACAACATTGGCAAAAGCTAAATTGGTTAATTACAGAGACATCTAGAATAAATAAATTGCGATCAATGGATCAAAAAGCATGCACACTACAGACTACAGCATCAGGTACTCATGACTAAGTAGTACTACCTTTTCATCACCAACACACCAATCAGAAAGAATCAAAAAGAAGCTTATAAAACGTGTTATGGAAGAATTTTGAAAGTTGACACACACACACACACACACACATTTTCTGCTCGTCTGAAGACACATTTGTTCGTCGATTCCTAAGTAGCCAGAGCGCCTTTGTAAGTTACAAGTGCTCTGATACATACATACTAGGGTGGTTCTGAAATCTGAAATTTTGAAATGTGATTATTTCCGCTTATTATCTTGTTCTAGTACATACTAAAATAAATCTGGCCAAATATGAGCTGATTTGAGCAATATTTAGAGGTAGCTCAATGAGGTTGAAGTTGTCAGAGCTTGTCTAACATAGCCTAATTACTGTGCATCCAAAAGATAGAGTTTCATTTTTACGATTACAGTTACAATTAGTAATTATTATTGGATAAAATTGAAGAAAAATATTAACAGGAAAACTGAGACTCAGCAAAAAAAATTAAACAGAATTTGTTGATGCCTTAGATAATTTATTTGACATTGCTCACTTGGATGTCTTAAACATAATCGAAATCTAAGAGGATAAAGAGTGTCTGCTTGCCCAAAGAGAAAGAGGTTACCGTTGTTGTATGGGACCAGTTGATATGGTACTTACTTCAAAAGAAATTAGGGCAACTAAAAGGCAAAGATCAAGCATGGAGAGAAAGCAGAAACAAGATCAATATTTGGAAACCATGAATGAGAGAATTATTCTTGAAACCTCTAGTAGTGATGATTCAACTGAAGAATGCAAAGATGGTGGCAGTCAAAATGTAAATTTAGTGAAAAGGAAAACTCCTTTTAAAAAGCCACTAACAGCAAATATTGTGACACCAAGACTGGCAGCAGCTTTGGACAGGACAAAGTTAAGTAACAGGAAGGCAACATACGTGTTAGCAGCTGCAGCTCAGAGTCTAGGCCACAATGTAGATGACTTGAAAATCCGCCGTTCTTCAATACTTAGAGAACGAGAACAATATCGAGAAGAAACTGCTAAGAAATTAAAAGATATATTTAAAACAACTACATCATCTACACTGGTTGTGCACTTGGATGATAATTCCTTCCGGATCTGACAGGCAAACATTTGGTTGACCACCTGTCATTTTATCTGATGTTGGGGAAAGCCAACTTCTTGAAGTTACCAAGCTACATTCTGGCACAGGAGGACAGGCAGCCGCTGTTGCTAAATTGTTGCTGGAATGATTTATGCTTACTGAAAACTCTGGTTAGCTATCAACAAGAAAATCCTGCTCTCTCCAAGGTAGCCAGTAATAAATTTGCAGGTCATCTGTGGTACCTTAGTGAGGAGCTCGTGGCTTTGGCATTTTTTGATTTGGCATTGACAGCCAAGTAAAAACGAGCAATGGTGAAAGCTTAACACGAGCGACCAGGCCAAGGTGATCCTCCTAAGAGAATGTAGGTAAATGTTCAGAAATCTGTGGTCATGAACATATAATGAACATACGATGAACTCTATGCTATTTTTTGACTGGGTAAGAATCTCAAGTGATTTCCTGAAAAGCGATCCTGAAACATGGGAACTTCAAGATGATTACAAAGTTGCCTCAGAAATTATTCATCATCTACAAGTTGTAAATGACAATGCTGAAAGAGGAGTTGCTTTGATTGAAGAGTACAATTCCGTAATAACAAAGAAAACCAGAAACAATATCTGTTTGAAGTAGTGCATGATCACTGAAGCAACTTTCCAGAATGCAAGAAAGAAATGCTTAAGTCAAAATAAACTTCAGCAAATGATTTGTGAGCCATTATATTATTATTGCATAATAACATAAAGTCATACTAATTAATTGAAATTATGTAGAACTACTACTTTAACAGTTTGTTCACTAAATAATAACTACAATTAAACATTGTTGTTTCATTAGGTAAGAAAAATATTAAAAATCATGGATAATTGAAAAATTTATTTTAAAATACTCTTATGTCAAATTTAAATGTTATTGAGCTACCCCTAAATGACAAGATAATGTTCTATAACTTTGTACAAATTTCTTTTATATCCATTGGAACACAACTAAAAGCGGAAACTCAAGAAAAAACAGTTTTAATTTTTTCCCATGAAAGTCAGAACCACCCTAATACATACATACATACATACATACATACACACATACATACATACATACATACATACATACATGAACACAGATTTGCAAGAACAAACTGTGCTTCACATCACATGTATGTGTGCCCATGGGAATTATTTATTTCAGGTTCTGCACAAAGAAACAATAGCTGCCTTTAGTCCAAACTCCAGAACTCTGATCATATGTCGAATGAAGTATAATAAAGGCTTGCATATGTGAGACAGCATAGTCTGACACCAAGACTGAGTACATGAACAATTAGTATAAATGCTGTTGTCTGATCTGCTGTGAATTTTTCATTTCAAACTGTTATCCTAGTTTTGATGGTTTAATCTAACCATCATCAAGCACTATGTTCATAATCTTTCATCTGCACTGAATTGCATCCAGAAGGTTGTCTTTTGCTAATAAAAATCTTAATTACTACTAGAACTGTCCTAGCATCCAGAAGGAAATCTGGAAATTCATAAAACATTTGAAAGCATTAATAGTTGTATAAAGAACTGTTAGCTTTAATCTTTTATAACCTGAAGAAAACATCTTCTAAAGTATAATTTCTGGTCTCCACCTTATCAAGTTGTCAGAAGCACTGGCATACTGAATTCAGTGAGTTAATGACACTCCTATAATTTCTTCCTTCAGACCTCTAAGTGAGAAAAATCTTAATACCGTCTACCTGGATTGTACTATTCTTCTTCTTCTGCGTGTGAAGCTTGATGGCTATTTCTTCTTCTGTAAGACCAGCCTGCCTTAGCTCATCAATTTCTTCACTGTTCTGAACCCAATTGTCATACCCATCCAGTGTCATTGCCCCACTGATGTTGTTGATGAGAGGCTGGGAAATGGTTGCTTCCGAGAACTCCTTGCGACTTGTTAGAAAACTGTACAAACGGATTAATTATGAGGTAACTGCACATCCTGAACCAACTAAGATCACAGAATTGTCTGTTCATTTATAAATATTCTAGTAACCAAGCTATACTCAAGTTTCCATGTGTAACATATTGTCCTGCGACTTCCAATTCTAAGCAATGTAAAGCAGAAAGAGAACTGTAGTAAGAATGGTCTTTTGATGCTGTGAAGTTCCTATGAGAAATTTGTAGGATGCAGATTCAGCTTTTAGGAATCAATAATTTTGTCACTTGAGTGTAAAGACAACAGAATCGCAACAAGTATTGGTTAAAGAGAGTGACATCTAAACCTTCACCTCACAGACAAGTTGTGTAACATTATCTAATTACTTATAATAGTTTAATTTAAATGCTCCTGCAATGAAAGTAGGCAAATTTTGTTCTGAAATGCAACCACAGGCATTTACAATTCATAAATGCTTCTTTATTAAAACATTTTAATTTTTGTTCTTCACCTTGTTCACCTTGTGCTGTCAACTCCTGGAGCTCTAGCGATCGCCACGACACACATTCTCCATTGCTTCCTAAGGACATCATAATTATGGTAATCATTTTGTTCTTACAGAAACATTTAATCCAGAATGTCCCTTAAACATATACGATTAATGTCTAATGTCACCTGATTAGGATAGTTAATAATACTCAAGTACAGGACTGCAGTTTACAAGTAAACATAATTTTCATTACAAAAGTAGTTCATACTGACTGGTCGAGAGAAACTCTTGTGTTCATCTGCTTCTTGAGCAACTCCTGCAACTGGCGGTCACCTTCTGTGATGATCTCTTCCGAAAGGACCTGCATCCTCTGACCGCGATGCATAACTCCACTCGGCCTTGACATGCCATTTATGTCGTACTGGGCTTTGCTGAAGAAAGGAAAACATTACGCAAATTGTAACTGTAACTACAGATTTTATAGCTTCTGATATATTTTATACCTTCTTCAAGAGAAGCCCCTAAGAGATGTTCCTGGTGGAAAAGAGCCATGATCAAACAGCATGGTTTTAAAGCAATAGTGACAGAAAATGTATGTAACATGCATCATACTGCACCTGAATTAAATGAAAAATTCAGCTTCCACTCACAGTAATAGCTTTTTAGTCGCTCAAAATACATAGGCTACACTGACCCTAACCCTAAGCCCTAACCGACCCTCGCAACACCTACCCTGACCCTAACCGACACTCATGATGCAAGGATTAAATTTATTCACGCGACATGCTTTAGCCAATAGCATGACAGGCGTGAATTTAGTCCCTGGGTTTCCGCTAACGTCCCGGACATGAGCGAATACTCTTCACATTCATAAATACCGATTTAAGGACATCATAATTATGGTAATCATCAATTAAGTACATCCACATCAGATTATGTGTAGCAACAGAGGCTGCAAGATCATTTGCATACCATTGAACCAACTTGAGGTTTAAGTTTCTAGCTAGAGTTAATGAGTATAAATTTAGGTAATTAGAACCAAGGACCGCCACCAACTGGGCAGTGGAGAAACGGAAAGAACTAAGAGAGTCCGCTCATCAACGGGGCGGAGAAAAGATCACATAGTACAATACTTAACTAAGAGGCAACGAGATAAGATCAACGGCGGGTTAAGCATGTATTGACATCGTTCTCGATGAGGTATTGGCGAAGCTGTCTATTGAACCCTGTGAGGGACCCCACCTGTTGGAGCAGGAGAGGAAGAGCACTCCATATCTGTGGTCCTGTGACATTGATGGAGAACCTTCGTGTATTGGAGTGAGGGAAGGAGGGCCTATATTGCTGGCACTTCTTGTGAAGTGGGAGTGGATGTCAGAGCCCATACGGTATAGCGTTTTAAATTTTGCGGGTCAAAGATCTCGTGTATATTTATACATAAAAACACCAATCTGATAATTCCTTATTTGGCCAAGTTTTAACATCCTGTACCTAACGTACATGGGATCTGTATGGGAGCCCCAAGGGGAATTACTGATTATACGCATTGCTCTTTTCTGTAGAATCACCAATTTATGAACTCAAGTGTCATAAGTAGAAGCCCAGACTGCACTTCAGTAGGATTGATAGGGGTAAATTAGAGTATAGAAGAGTTGAACACGTATAGAAGGAGGAAGTTTATTCGAAGCTCGATGAATTACCCTTAGGTTCTTTGCAATTTTCGTGGAAATGCATTTAATGTGCGGATCCCAGGTCAGGTGTTGGTCAACTATGACCCCTAAGAACTAGGTGCATTTAACCTGAGTAATAGGAGTATTATTAATTAAGAGCCTTAGAGAGTCATCACCTTTCTAAGTGACTTAAACAGAATGAAGGAGATCTTGTCCATGTTTAGGGATAGTTTGTTCAATATCAGCCATTCAGCTACTCGTCTTAGCTCGTTGTTAATAGTAAGTACTAGATTAGTATAATATTTGTCAGAGTGAAATACGTTGGTATCGTCGGCGAATAAAATGAAGGACAGTACAGACTAGGCATTTGGTAAGTCATTTATATAGAGTAGTAAGAGTAGAGGTCCCAGATTTGATCCCTGGGGAACTCCAAATTTAATAGTTAATGCGTCTGACCGTGCACCATTCCAAAAGTCGATTACTCAGGTAGCTCGCAAGCCACGCTAGCTGAGTTCCTCTTATTCCATAGTTCGATAATTTGTGCAGGAGAATGTCATGGTCTACCGTGTCAAACGCTTTAGCCAAATCAAAGAAAAATCCTATTGAGTACTCATTGTTATCGAAAGTATTGGAAATTTTGTCGTACATGTTAATAAGAGCCAGAGAAGGAGACTGTCCTGCCTGGAAGCCATGCTGGGAATGAAAAATAATGTGCGATTTTTGTATATAGTTAATAAGTCTATTGGACATTATTTTCTCGTAGAATTTTGCAAACTACGGGAGGATAGATATGGGCCTATAATTTGAAATTTCATTTCTATTCCTTTTTTGAAGATCGGGATAACTTTGGCGATTTTTATTGCCTGAGGAACAATACCTGTGTTTAGGGAGCAGTTTATGACATCTGATAAGGGGATGGCAATAAGGGGTAGACTAGTAGCGGCTAAGTTGGGATCAATGATGTCCGTTCCTTTACTATGTGTGGAGTGAATCGTGGGGCATAACTGTAAAAGTTCCTCTGGGGAGGTGTGAATTAGTCCAAAGGAGCACGGCATGGGGGAATTAAGATATTGGTGGAATGCACTGATGGGCATTAAACAATTTTTTTAAGTTAAACTAAAACTATTTTCCAACTAAAGAAAAGTAGTTTAACTAAAGTTGGCAACTGATTTTCGAAATTAGTTAACTAAAGTAAAAGAAGTAGTGAAACTTTTTCCAACGTTTTTCCAACTATTTACGACAAGCATTTTCACAATAACAGAGGTAAGTGAACTGTAATAATGCAGAGCGTCAATGACAATTTCACCTTCAAACTATGCAATGTGTACTCTTCTGACATACAGTTACAGGCATACTGTACGTAGTGCATGAATTTGAAAACACAGGGTGTTAATCCTAAAACCATGCAGTGTTAAAATGGGTTTTTTGACAGTGTTCAATGTTCATTGTGGAAAAATAGTTGCATATTGCTGATTTTTGTAGTTAAACTTTTTAGTTAGCAACTAAAAAAATTTAGTTAAACTATGGTTTTAACTAAACTACTTTTTTTAGTTAAACTTTTACCTTACCTAAAATTTTTTAGTTAAACTAAAAGTTAGCAACTTTTAGTTAACTATTGCCCATCACTACACTGGAATGAAGTATGAGATGCCCGTAGTGGTCGGCTAAGGTCTGGGCATTATTGGTAAAATAGGTGCTAAGTAGGGGTCAGCCGGGTAGACATTTTCCACCAGGTACCGAATCCGAGTATTTGCCGGATCCGGGTACAAACCGAGTACCATTTTTTCCAAATGCGAATCTTCACATTTTCATGTAATGAAAAATTATCTATATAAATTTCTGTAGGTGTAATAGCTGATAATACATTTTGTACTATTTGCCGGATCCGGGTACAAACCGAGTACCATTTTTTCCATATGCGAATCTTCACATTTTCATGTAATGAAAAATTATCTATAAAAATTTCTGTACGTGTAATAGCTGATAATACATTTTGAATTATATAAATAAATAATCAATGAAATGGGGCTTGACTTCCGTTGTGGACTTCCGGTGTTGGTGTTTTTTGTACTTTTCTTCTTCAAAATGAATATGCTAAATGAAGCTCAAAGCTGATATTATGAGCCTCAGGGACGTATGTAGCGTTGGGCTTGGGAGGGCTTAAGCCCTCCCAAACGAAGTTGAAGCCCCACCAAACAAGTCAAGCCGTTGTATGCTTACGGCTAAAATTCGTATGAACACTGTATAAATGTTGCCATGTTCAAGGCTTAAGCCCCCCAAACGAAAAATCCTAGTTACGTGCCTGATGAGCCTACAAATTCCGGCATGTGAGGCAGACAAGCAACTATTTGCATGTACAGTATTTGCCGAGGCGAATGCTTTCGAATAGTGTCGAAAAACGGGATATTCGGCCGAGGCAAATATCCGAGGCGATTTTCAGCTGACCCCTATAACTAAGGGATCTTTACTTTCAGTGTTTCCGACCTTAAGTGATTGTAGTGGAGGATCTTGAGCCTTTTCTTGCATTGGAATCAACTCCCTCCAGTGACACGTGCCTCTTTATTAGGTGGTGTCCCAAGTGCCTCGTTCCGCTGTCTTAAAACCACTTTCTATTCACTGGGTCTTTCGCACTGGGAGCGCCTCTGATTAGCGAATACTGTGATAGGCACTTTATAAATGTCTAGATACAATACAGTACAATACGTAATTATATTATAGAACGAATAAGGTTCCAGGTTTTTTTAGATTGCTACTATGCTTAGCAAATTCGCCGAATAATAGTTTTTTCTGCATTATTCCTAACAGTTTTAAAAATGTTTCTAAAGGAAGTGAATTTTTTGTTGTTGGAAGGTGTAGGATTTTTTTATGATTTTCAGGTAGAGGGGGGTCTTTTTCTACTAGATTTAAGTAACCCACAAGTCATCCAGGGGTGTTTTATCTTATACTCTTTATTTCTTTTGGATT
The DNA here is from genome assembly GCA_963556255.1 of Allolobophora icterica. NCBI lineage: Eukaryota > Metazoa > Annelida > Clitellata > Crassiclitellata > Lumbricidae > Allolobophora > Allolobophora icterica. The sequence continues at coordinate 58,986,084 of OY744607.1, forward strand.
GTAGAGGGGGAAATGCGATATCGTAGATAGTTTTATATTTATCTAGGAACAGATCGCAAGCTAAGTTAGCATTATTAAAGTTGCATGCATCAAATATTGGGGACCAGTCCATTTCACTTAAACTGCTTCGGAAAAATGTTTTTCTGCTCATAGTTAATTAATCGGCACTCATTATTTACAGATATTTGGGATTGGGAGACTCTTTTTCAAAGCTAGCAAGTACAGGCAAATGGTCGGAAATATGAGATACAATGACAGAAGAAAGAGTGATTTTCGCCCAAGCATTACTAAAGATATAATCTATTAAAGTCGCCTAGTGGGTCGTAATTCTGGTAGGTCTTGTAATAATAGGAAGTAAGTTATGAGAGGCTAAGCCATCAAGGAACGTACTTGAACCATGGTGATTCTCTGCACACAATAAATCAATGTTAAAGTCACCTAATAAAAATAAACTGCTATTCTTAGTTGAGATTTTTGCTAGAACTGAGTCAAGTTCAGAGCAAAACTCTTCGAGGTTAGTGCCGGGTGGCCTGTAAATAGTTCCCAAGATACTGGACCCCTTTGTTGTTAAGATACTAATGAATAAGCTCTCAGAAGTTCTAGGGGGTATCAGGCATTAATTCATCCAATGTATGGAAGGTGACGTTAGTGGGACCGCTAGAGTCGGATCCAGACAGAGGGAGCAGAGAAGAGTCCTACCATCAGCCATACATGGCAGATTACCCCGTAGCCCAAGTGGCAACGTCTAACGACACAGCCAGCCAGCAGCTTCATCGACAATAGCATATGGAATGCAATGTACTTATTACTTCAGAAATTGACTTTCGATATATATATATATATATATATATATATATATATATATAAGTGTGTATCTTAACTACCAGGCTCTTCTATGGCTTTATATGCCACGGTGCCTTTTTGTGGTGTAATTACGCTTTCGGCTAGCCGCTAGGATTCACATGTAGAGGTAACTGATTAGCATAGGGCTAGACAGCTATTTAACAATGAGATCTATGGAGGAGCGGTGTGGAGTAATAATGTGCGGACAGCAGTCAAATTGATCCTCGTTAAATATCAGTAAATATATTCTGCCTTCCATACCGAATATTCAGCATTTAAACCAGCTTTATGGCGGAACCTGAATACTAGTAGTAGTCGTTGTTGAATTCGAGACACTGAAGTTAAAGATTACCACCATCATCATCTCATCAACATCATAATCAGATGCAGTACAAACAAGGAAAACTATTGATATCATGAAAAACACGGTTGGTCAATTATTTAAAGGTTTGCACAACGGGTTTTAGTATCACCATACTTTGCCGATTCAATTATCTGTCCCTTTCTGTGATGCGATGGAAATCACTCACCTAGAATTGCGAGAACCACGATTGGCTACCCAATTCCGGTCAGAAACAGGCCCAGCCATTACAACTTAACTGAAAAATCAGAACTTTGCCAAACCTACACCTTTAACCTAAGAATTCTTGCTTTCACCCATTCACCGAACCAAAACACTCAAATTTTAATTCATATTATTTTGTAGCGCTATTCTTGTCAAGCGTTTAGGTAAGTAAGTAAGTATATAGTATAAACAAGAGCGGCTAATAATTATCGTTAAAATTGTTGTGGTGTCAGGTCTAAAAGTTATTGTTGTAGTCAGTGGCGGATGAAATAATGAAGCTGTAGCTTCAGGGCCCTGACCCATCCCCAGAAGCGACTCAGACCATGGACCTATGGATATATCCAGAGGGCATGCTAAGACTAGAGTGTAGTGCACAATTTGTCTATTATTTTACGAAGAGGCCCCCATAACAGTTCAAGCTTCAGGAGCTCAGGGCCCAAGAAATGTAGGTTCGCCTCTGGTTGTAGCTACGTAATGCTTAAGAAATTGAAGAACCATCCCACGTAGCTTAAAACTGGTCTATTCTAGGACACCACGACAATTTGTTATAACACGGCAGTACCAGAGTCTCGGAAGCTATTTCTGAGGTTCTTTGCATTGTAAAATAATGTAAATCTAAATTTCCGATATTTCTCAGCGAGTAATGTAACCGACTAACTTCGTCGGTATAAATAGAGGCTGATCCTAATATTATATGTCAGAAGACGTAGGGTTTGAGGTTTGAATAGTATGTTGATGTTGTACAATATGATGCACAAACGAAAACAAATATATTTTGTTATGATGATTTATTCTTGAACTAGATGACTTTTGAGATAACCGTAAACTCCACATTTGTAAAGCGCTACTCTAAAGCTAAGCACAGAACACCAGTTTATTCACCCATAATGTATATGAAATATGGTATAAGAAACAGAGCAGAAAATGAACATTCTGCAATCGTATTAATGAGTAATGTACACACATAGGCCTACACATGGAATGTGTATGTGAATGTGCCACCTAATTGAAACTGTGTTGTTTGACAAGGTTCTCCTGTTTACACTGTTGTTCACTGCTTGCTAATAATTCGCTAGAGCATTGCATGCTGATGACCAACATCCAGTTATTCCTTTTACTTGATATTACTGTACTTGGCTAAACCCACTCTCCAAGTACTTGCTTCTGTCTTCATATGTTCAGGCGGCCTGAATCAGGCCTGGATGGCTAGTAATAAATTTCTTTTAAATCTTTCCAAGACTGAATTTCTCCTTGTTACAAGTGAAGAGCTGTAAAAATTTACAGGCATAATGTCTGCTGAAGTCGCTAAACTGCTCGTTATCGTACTGGGTCTGGGCTTAACTTTTGACAATTTCTTTGTCCGACAATGTAAGCGCTTCATTAAACGACGAGCATGTACTAAAAGTGACTGGGAAACCAATGCAGGTCATCATTAAAGTCTGAAAGCACATGCAAATCATACTAACGAGTATTTGCTCTTGGTCCACAGATACTTTTGGGGTGTCCCACAAATTTCTTCTCAGTAGCTGGTGCCAAGTTTTGGTAATCATTGCTGTTTTATGCATTGCCAGCTCATTAATGTTATTCATGTTTAAACTCAAGACAGACCAACGTGGTTCAACTTGCTTATCCACCGTAGACTGATCTCTGGTTTTCCCAACTTATCAAATATTGATCTTGCTTGTTCAGTGGATTGCGAATCTCGACTATGACCCGACTTGAAGCGACCATCAACAGATTCTTTGTGCTGATGGTGATGTACAAGATATTCACAAAAGTCGATATTCCATATCTTAACGGTGAACTGCCAAATTCACAACATAACATGATCTGCATCAAAGTAATGAGCGTAAGAGCGTAGTTGTTCAGATTCTCTATGCGCATCAGCTGACAGAACCCTTGGCCTTAGGACAAACACGCTTCTCAGCTACCATAGAAACTTGTGAACAAGTTTATCTTTTTAGCCAGATCGGTCTTGCAGGCGTAATAGTAAACATTATCTTTAAATGTAACGGAAAATAAAGTAATCTGCTGAAAGAATATCAAAGTGCAGAGAACGTATCTACATCAAAGCGAAAGAGGCAACTGAGCAATCATTTCCAGGCAGTCATCTCAAAAAAGCATCACCACAAAAAACCCTTTCCCAGATTGTGGAAAGTTTTTCCAAGGCTTGTTAACGCTTGTAAAGTGCATAGTCGACAAGCAGCAGTTTCTACACTTGCAAAACATAGAGTGGCAGACAGCATCTCGCTTCTGTGATTTGCCATTGTTAACTGTTGTTAGACGAATTCCGTGCAATGACTGCATTAACAATGGCATCAATTGAGTCTTTTGCTGTTGTCTGGGAAAGTGCATCGAGGCTCTGCACCTGACCATCGAGACATCGGGAAAGCTGTGGACACACAGGAATACAACCTGAGGAGAACAATCCAGAACAAAATGCGGTCAGCCAGAGCTCACATAATAATTCATCATTATGGAAACAGCAAATTTTGGAATTATTAGAAAAACCTAGCAAATGTTTTTGATCAGTTCTCTTCATTCATTCATTTTAAAAATGTAATAAAGTTACCTACTCAGAAGTGCTCCCAGTAACTTATAAAAAGCAAGCGAACTATTCTTAGGCAACAGGCGTATCTGCAATGGGAGTTGATTCCAGAGAAAGCACGCCGCTGCCTAGTGGCAGTGGTAGAACGAGGAACCAAGAGCTCACCGGCAGAAGAAGAGCAAAGGGCTGTTTATATAGTCATAGCAGTAATAGACTAATTATCTTCTTATAATCATAAGCAGTTTATGCTTATAATTGCAAGATCAATTAATTGTTTCAAGCTGGTTATGTTTTAAAAGCTCCAAAACTTCTACTAGAATACCAAGATTGTTTAGATCCAGCTTCTTGAGTGTTGCAGAAAAGCCGAGTTAAAGAATAAGATTACTGGCCAAGAGAGTGCTGGGCTTTCAGTCTTTTGCTCTGTGTGACCTCAACTGGTTCTTTCATAATTATGGAATAAACAGTTCAAACCTATTATGGCATATATAGTTCCACAGATATAGGTTTCAATATGCTTTCCTCTAAACAGCACTTCCCAAAAAGAAAGGTCAGTGGACTGATAGTATAAAATGTAACGCATGAGGGCTTGGCACCACAGAAATTCTTCTGAAAGACACAGTATCCTGAAGACATCATTTTAATGAAATAGATTAACAGAGAATAAACTGATGTATACTGTAATATATATATACTGAAATATTACCAAGGAAAGGGACTTGATACAGTTCAGCCAGTGACTTTCCTCCACCCTTAGAAAATATGTTTGTGCATTCCTGGCAAAAAACAGCAACAGAGAAACATAATATCTGTAATGCAAAATCAAAAAGTTTCCCCCATTTCACTCACAGAAATGATATCATGAAAGCGGACTGTAATTGAAATCCTGTGATTCAAACATCATTCAAACTTTTGGATCTAATTTCTAATTATGATGCAATGATAAAAACAATAACAAAATTATGCAATAAAATATGGGCAACTGGAGAATGGCCGAATGATTGGAAGAAGTCGATCTTCATACCGATATTCAAGAAAGGCGACGCGAGGGAATGCGAAAATTACAGGACGATAGCAATAATATCACACACTAGTAAAATATTACTGAAAATAATCCACAGAAGAATGAAAAGCACAATAGAGAGGGAACTTCCGGTGAACCAGGCTGGTTTCAGGAAATCTCGAGGAACTAGAGACCATATTGGCAACCTAAGGTGGATAATGGAACGGCAAAGGGAGTATGGACAAGAGGTGCACATCTGCTTCATTGATGATAGTAAGGCATTTGACTGCATTAACCACAATTTCATGTGGAAAACCCTACTTGAGATGGGAATTCCGAAGAACTTGATATGGCTATTAAGGGGACTATATGAAGATCAGATAGCGGTGATAAGAACAGAATACGGAGACACTGATCAATTCAATATCAAGAAAGGGGTGAGACAGGGATGCATTTTGTCTCCATTCCTGTGTAACTTATATGCTGAAAGAATAATGAGAATGGCGGAAATGGAAGGGGCAAAAGAGGGAGTAAAAATTGCGGGAAGGACATTGAACAATCTTAGATATGCGGATGATACAACACTAATGGCAAAAAGAAAAGATGAGCTGATAGAATTAATAAGAAGGGTAAGGAGAGAAAGTGGAAACGCTGGCTTATACTTCAACATAAAGAAGACAGAAGTCATGACAACAGCAGAATGGGATACTTTTGAGATTGAGGGAGAAGAAATAGAGGTGGTAGAAAGCTTCACTTTCCTGGGATCATTGGTTGAAAGAAAAGGAAAATGTGATACAGAAATAACACGAAGGATTGCGATTAGGAAAGCTGCAATGATTGGACTGGAAAAGATATGGAAGGACAAGCATGTGAGCATAGATACAAAAAAAGGCTCGTGAGAGCCCTAGTCTTTCCAACGGTTCTGTATGGGTGTGAGTCGTGGACAATGACAAAGAACATGGAGAAAAAGGTCAACGCATGTGAAATGTGGATATGGAGAAAGATGTTGAGAATATCATGGACAGAGAAAAGGACGAACGAATCAATACGAGTGGAGATTGGTGTCGAGAATGAAGAGTCATTAAAACAAAAAGCGACAAGATTGAAGCTTGGATTCTTTGGTCATGTTATGCGATCTGATGGGCTAGAAAAGGAAATGATGTTGGCTTGTTGCGAGGGGAAAAAAAGACAGGGTCGACCAAGGAAGAAATGGATGGATGAGATTCACGATGTAACTGGCATGAATCTGGAAGCACTAAGGGACCTGACTTCGAATAGGAAGCAATGGAGAATGTGTGTCATGGCGATCGCTAGAGCTCCAGGAGTTGACAGCACAAGGTGACAAGGTGAATAACGTAGAAATCAGAGATTAAAGCCGTCAACTGAGTGAATTCATACCATACATCACAACTGGAATCAAGTCAACACAGACACATACTCAGCAGTCACTGAAGTCATCAAGCAGAAAGTGAGACAAAGCTTTCATGTTTGACACAAGAGGTGCTCACTTTATTCTCATCTGTCACTAAGAGGGCAATGGACATCACTCAAATGCCTTGAAAACATATTGGGGCCAGGACTTGAAGTTAATTTTTCAGCTTAGGGGCTGTCTATTAATTATGTCACCAAAATAGAGGGGAGGGGGTTTGAAAAAGTTTGACAATTCTTGACAAGGGGGATTCAATACAACTTGACGTCAACAATAATTTTATCAAAAAGCAACCATAGATTGGGAAAGTCTTTATGAGTGATCTATTTCTGTTTTGTTTGTAATTTCATGAAATGCGATATTTTCTTCGTTTCAAATTATCTTGTTCAGTTAGCGGGCTGTCAGCCCTTTGGGGCATCCCATTAGAAATGCACTTGTAGATTTGTTTCCTGTGCTTGTCAGATGAATTTGATGTGTGTGTTCTAATAAAAGACATTTGATTTGATTGTTCCCAGATTAAAGGAGAAAATGTGCTACAAATCTCTGAAATTGAATATCCTGGGTTCTCTTAGATATCTATGTTCGAAATGTAATATTTTGAGGTTATGAAAGAACATTTTTTCTTTGAATCAGTGGTTAATATTAAACGGTGAGAAACTGTGCAGGCTTATTTAAAACTTGTCAATTGAAGATATTTATAGTAAATATAATATTCGAGATAACAAATTTGGTTGTTATTGGTTAAGCTGATCTTTGAGGTGGGTGGTTGCACTATATTTACACTTGGCACAGGGCTGTTTCAATGTGACTTCGTTTCTTGGTTACTTAGGAGACCCTCTGAGGCTGTGATTCCGGAATGAAACATTAAATGCGTCCTCCTTTTTCCTTCTTTTTGACTTGACCCTTGAAGAAGCAGTGACCTGACATCAGAAGAATTCAGTGAATGGATAAGCATTGAAGCTGACAAATTCACTCGTACCTGGCAGTGCGGACAGACGAAGCCGCTCATGTTCTCAATGACACCAATCACAGGAGTGTTGGTTTTCTTGCAGAAAGACAATTCTCTACGCACATCACCCGTTGCCACAGCCTGTAAATCAGTGAATCAATAAACAACTCAATGAGTTTTCAAAAACCAACAAACCAGTCGATCCTTAGACCTGTTTTCCTTGATACAAATCAACAGAAAGAAGCAATTAAACATTATGTTTTGCCAGAAATAATTAGAATGTGGGATACTTTGTCAAACTTTGGGAAACCTTCTGGCCAAACAAAGTAAAAATTAAACCAAAGAAACATTCAATACTCAAGCAGAAAAATACGTAATATATCTACATATTTATACATACATGTAGGTATACACCTAAGCATTTATACAGCAAGTGTAGTTATTAAAGGTACATATGAATATACATTTCACAGATGATTAACAAATCTGTCAGCAAAATATTTGTCTATGTGAAGCAAAACGGAAATTTTTGCTCAAATACTGTTGCAGTGCAAAGTAGTTGTTACCTGAGGCGTTGTCACAAGAATTGCGCCATCTGGCTTATACTGCCGCAGTTGTTCAATAACTGAAATGTGTTCATCAGAAGTTCCAGGCGGAGTGTCGATGATGAGGTAGTCGATGTTTGACCAGCAGACATCTTTCAGAAACTGTTTGATGGTGGCTAATTGTAAATGAAAAAAGTTACTGTAGACTGCAAACTTGTCAGTGCATGATTGCATGTATGCATACAAACACATATATATGTACATATACATTTACATGAACATTTATATAGCACCTGTTAAGGTCACAAGACCTCTGAACATGGCTCTTAGTAGATCTAAAAGTGTGTGTCTTACATGAGAATTAGCATGCAACTTGAGCAAAGCAAGGAAAAGCAGTAGAGAAGTGTGCCGGTGCTGATGTATGTAAGCAAGGCAGAAGATGATTTCTCCAATTTAAGGATCACAGTTTAAAACCAAACAAGGAGCCCAACTCCGAGACGATCCAAGTGCTGAGCACAGGAAATCTGGACTTGAATGACAACAAAGAGTCATGAAAGTGAACAGAAACATGCACAAAATTCAATTTCATATACCTGATGAAATCCTGCAATGTTATTGTTCAGTCAGAGAAGTAGTGATATGAATATTGTCCCTGTTGTAGTGTGGTAATGACCTTTGCAAACAGTGATACCTTTTGTCATTAATAATTTCTTGAAACAGATGTGCTGTGGGATAGTGCATTTATTTATAACTAGAAAATTCTTTGAAGATTAAGAAGTACCTTTAATATGAGCACAATCATACTCTATTGGCTATCTGTATGATCTTGCAACTTGTTGCATTCTGACGGCAAGCCTAAATGAATAACGAACACAAAATACAATACAATAAAGGAACTGAAACAAGAGCCTCACCATTTTTCTTGGGTCCCCGCCAAATGACGGCATCATTTCTGCTGGCTAACAGGAAACCAATTGACATAACAGCCAGCCGCTGTTCGTCGTCAACAAACACCGGCACCCAGCTAGAAAATGTTAAACAATATTTCTTAAAGTATGAGTGAAAAGGTTTTAAAGTTAGGATTTTCTGTGAAGGATTGTTCCAGACAGACAGGCTGTGGAACATGGCAGCCAGGTTAGAGCACTTGCCTTGTAATGTGGACAGGTTCCATCCTCAGTTACTGGGTACAGTTACTGTGTACGGACTTTGAGCAAATACTTCACTCAGAAATGACCAGCACCATCGAAGAATCCAATTCATTAGGCAGTAAACACGTAATAATAACAATAAAAGTGTAATGCATGGAAACATACAATCACCCATAAACGTCTGCGAAATGCGAATGTTTGCTGGTCATCATGGTTCTGCGAGCATTTTTAATTGGTAAAGAACTCAATATTCTTCTGAAGTGAAATCTGCTGTTTGCTGCATAAGCAGCCTTTTAGATAGGCTTTAAGAGGCTTTGTTGAAATGTTAGAGGCCACTCTCTTTATTTCAACATCTAGTAGTTGGCTGTAGGGTTTGGTAAAAGAAAATCACCAATCAATAAGTAATAACTTCAAAGTTTCCCAATCTACCATCATTGTTCAGCTACATATGGACAGAATAAATGTGAAGTCTCATTCTCACCACAGTCTGAACATGGCATAAATTTCTCAAATCCCACAGCAGACAACATTAGCTATATTTACAAGCGCTCAAAATGCACAACATAAGTTGTCACCTATGATACATTTCATCAGTGAGTGCTTTCATGGTTCTTACCCTTCCTCACATTGCAGCACATTTTTGTTTTCAATATTCAGCATAGTTGGAATGCTGGGTCCGCAGAGATCAACATCGAGCAAGCCGACCTGAAACAATACATATACCAACTACTGTTAATAGTTCTATTGGAATATTCAAAAAGTATGAAATGAAGCTCCAAAATCAATACCCTTCTATTATTATTATTTTTACACTTGCACGATAGCCTTTTGGTTTTAGCACTCGGCTTGTAAGTCTTAGTCTTACTTAGCGCCTCCAGGAAGTATTGTCACTATTGGCATGGAAATCTAATAAGAATTCAATAACACGTTTGTTTTTCAAAGTCCTAATCTATTCTTAGTACTAGGCTTATCGCTAGCATGCGGGTCAAGCAGCAATGCACATAACTGAATATTTCTGTTACAAACTGAGAAGAAATTTCTTCAAGGAGTTGAGATGTATCACAAAGTTGACATCATGTAGTTGATGTGCAAATGTAAGCTCTAACATCCAGTTGTAGTTTCTTTTTTATTTTGTCTTGCAGTTAGTTCTCCTTTCTCAGTTATCTCAGAAAGGGTGCCTTAATCTGGCAGTGATTGATTGATATATTTCTCATTGGTGCGTGAAGACTCTTAAATTTGGACGTCAACTACGTGACGTCAACTTGGTGACGCTTGTCAACTGCTTGAGAAATGAAGAAATTTTTATCAGTATTTAATAGAAATATCAAGTTCTGTGCATTGCTGCTTGACACACACGCTAGCCGTAATAATGATGGATTAGGACTTAGAAACATAAAGAAATCGTTATTGGATTTTTTAATGTCCATGTGAGAAGTGCCACATACTGTAGAACCCTTATCTACAGTCTTGGTAGTAGCTCAAGAGGCTTGAACCATATACCCTACATCAAGAGGTAAGTGCTCAATCACCCAGACTCATAATTTCTAAATCTGCACAATTTGAATGTTAGGGACATGCACATGAAAGTTTGCATATCTGTGAAGCTGAGCTATGAGAGATAAGCTTGTTTATTATGCACCTCTTACATGAAGAGTCTTCAAAGGCTACTGGCAAGTTAATGGTATTACACATGAGGTAGTTACGCTGTGTGAAGTACCACAACGAAAAGAACTGTAGTGAGGTACGGTAATGCAAAGAAGCAAGAACATTTCAGAATAGCAAGTCTTAGATACAAATATTCTACTCAGGAACATTTGAGTTTTGTTCACCAGCATACTATAACTGATTGCACTGTATTTACCGATTTATAAAGTGCCTCTGATAGTATAGCCTAATCAGAGGCACTCCTGTTATGAAGAACCCAACAAGAAAGAAAAGTCTGAATAGAACGAGCAGAAACAGCAATGTCCCCGGACAAAATAGTAGAACAGTGAAAGAGGGCATATCATTCACAGCGAATGACTAAGAGATGCGAAGGCTCGATGCTGGGCAGTAGCAGTCTAAGGTAGAAATAACTGTTAATGGCATAAAGAGCGGCCCCAGAGGACACAGAGACAGGAAGGGAGAATAAGGCACATAAATAGCACAGAGTTTTACCCAAAAACACTCTGTATGTAAGAAAAAGAAGTTTAAATTGAATACGGGTATGAAGTGGAAGCCAGTGTAGCTGCTCAGTCATGACAGTTGAAGAAAATAGTACATCATTTATTGTGATACCAGAAGGACAAGTCCTACTAATAGGCCACTGAATTTAAACAGATATCACGATGGCATTTCTGACAATCACCCACTTCATCTGTTTTTGTTAACTGTGAAATAGTTTGCATAGAAACAAGCCAAATGTGGCCAACAAGTAACACTTTAATGTCGTTACACAGAAAGAAAGATAATTCTACATGTGCAATAGAAATAGACCAAAAATGTGGAAGAAAACATATGCACATTCATTCATTAAATTTTTTTATTTTGATTATTTACATAGCCCCTCTCCAAGAAACCTACTCAGAGGTGCTCTCAGTCCAGCCACAGTTAAGAAGAGCATACTTAAGGAGACGGTAGAAAACAGGTGAATTTCCTTTGGGAAATAGGCGCAAAGAAGGTGGGAGCCCAGTCGACGTAGAGGGGCCAGCCACTGAGGAGGCACAACGCTGTTTAACCGAGGAGCGGGACCTAGGGACCAAGAGGTCACCTCCAGTTGCAGAACGCAGAACTCGACGGGACATTAGGCCAGACAGCGGACAGCAGAGATGAGATAGGTAAGATGGAGCTTCACCAGAGAGACCGCCAAACAAGAGAAGCAATCCTATAGGAGATGCACTGCGAGGCAGGAAACCAATGGAGGACATCGCACATATAAGCTGAAACTGGTGCATATTTCTGGATATGGGCAATGAGCCGAGCCGCAGAGAGAAGGACCCCCCGGTCAAGTCGCCCAATTAGAGCCAATGGATGTCCAGTGAGAACAGAGCAGCAATACTCAACTGTAGGCTACTGGAGATAAAAGCGTCAACAAGGATTACCACCGCGTCATAAGAAAGTGACCGTATTACAACACGCAACTGCCGGAGCTGATAGTAGCAACTCCACGTGACCAACATGCTGAGAAAAAGTAAGCCCTTGGTCAATTGTCACCCCCAGATCCCGGATAGTGAGCAAAAAGGATACATGGGGAAGGCCTCTGCTAACAAGTGCAGGTCAACCTTTGCCAGCTGTCTGCGACCACTAAGCCAAATCAACTGAGTTTTCGATGGGTTGAGCAGTAACCGATTAGAAGCCATCCATTGAGAAAGGGTGTCAATGGCATGGCACAGGCCAACAGAAGCAGCTGCCTCTGTAGGACAGCAATGGATGTATGCTTGTATGGTGATGAAAAGGTGTCATCTGTGTACAAAGTTAAACTACACACTGACCATCTGTTATCTACCCACATCATTACAGTACTCAAATAACGCGAGACCTGACCATGTTACCTTAAAGCCGGCATTTCTAAGCCCAACTGACAGCTGGACTGCCACTGTGCTTTTGCCAACGCCACCCTTTCCTGACATCACTAGGATGACATGCTTCACAGAAGCAAGACGATCCACTGGCACATCATCAACATCTGGCAAGAGAAAATATGAATAGCAAATCATTTAATTATAATTAATCATTACAACAATAGAAATACTGAACTAATATAAAAGTCAGACCGCTGAAAAGAAATTGCCGAGATACATGCACTCTGAACTGCTCCGAAGTGAAGCTGCATCGATATACTTCAATACATGACATCATTTTAGGAGCAGTTCCTTTAATATAATTGAAAGTAATGAATGTACGACCAGAAATCACAATTGTAATTGAAATTCAATATTCAAATATTTCTACACCTCTCTACATGGCTAATTGAGATCATGAGAGAAAGCACAGCTCTGTGCACTACCCAAGGAAGTAAGTAAATAAAGAGTGAATGCTTCCCAACACAACACACACAGTGCCGAGAACTATTTGTGAGTGTATAAGCAAATTCATATTGTAAATACAATGTGACACAAGTCAAAGAAATGTTTGTTCCCAATGTATCTGCAAAGGTTAGTGTGGCAAAACACATTTCGTGAGAACTTTTTCCTCAGCATTCTTAAACACATCACAGGAAATTACTCAATTTTTGAATTTATGAATAAAACCAAAAGTATCTGGAAATACTTTGTTACCCCATGCTTTCTTACTCACCTACAATCCACTCCAATCCTCCCAGCCTTCCTATCTCCGACAGTTGTTCATGGTCCAACCACTAAGCTCAACACGCTCCTCTTCTGCCCTAACACTTCTCCGCCCTTCCATCACCTCATCACTGAAATTTGCATATCGCTCCATAGCCATAGCTGTCCCACCCCTCTGGAACAAACTCCCACCAGTACTGCGAGAAATATCAGATCAATCCTACGAACTCACCAAAACCTCACCACTTGCTATATCTCCACAGGTCTTTCACTCAAAACTGAAAACACTGCTCTTTCACAAATCCTATCCCGATTCCTCCTCCTCTCCCTACCTCCCTCGCCGTGTAAACCCTAAACACACCCACCTTAGCCGTCTTACTGCCTACCTGACTGACTCCTTTGGATCTTGACCTGGAACCAATTCGACACCCCCCTGCCTATCGATTTTCATTTGACTAAGCGCCTGTGAATAAGCTGGTTCCCGCGACGTAGCTTTTTTGGGCGCTGTAGAAGTCTCGAGATTACGATAAATTTTATGTAATTTACTGCTTATTTACTCGCATGCATGCAGTCGCCCTTCCAATAGCACGCAGGACTCTACCTTCTCTCGCAATGTGGGTAGCCATGTTGCTTAAAAGTAGGGTGTGTGTTGTTCATTCATGATGATCCCAAGGAGGTATTACATGTAACTCTTCAAATGTTATTTTGAGATTTCAGCTCTGCTCTTGCCCCAGAAACTCAACTAACGAATACATAAGGGGAGGGGATAGATGAATGGCAACACTGTGGCCTGAAGAGCATTAGATCTTGAAAAGTTGCAGTGCGATACTTGTAAGCCCCCTCTAGGTTGACTCTGCCTTCCAATCCCTAAGGGGCAGTGGTGAAATGAGTGGGCGCCTTACAGGCTGCCAAGACGTGTTAATAAAGATCTTCATAATAGTATCGTCATGTTTCAATTATTTAAATGTAACTTACTGCGGTTTGTCAGTGAGCTTGTGAATAAACACGATTATGTGTGTGTGTGTGTGTGTGTGTGTGTGTGTGTGTGTGTGTGTGTGTGTGTGTGTGTGTGTGTGTGTGTGTGTGTGTGTGTATATATATATGTATATATATATGTATCTATATATACGTATAATAGTGTTAAGATGAAACCGCGCGGGAGAGGACTGGCTACCTTCCGTCATACGCCAAGGCTAAGATAAATGAAGTCGTCAACACTTGATGCACCTGGCTGTCTCGTGGGTAGTTTATGAAGCAGCTCTTTTATTTCTGGCACAACGGCTCAGAGGTAGAAGCACACGCGTTACATGTGATCGCAGTAAACTTACAAGTCTGAAGTGACCGCGAAATGTTAGACTGCATTTTATGCATAGAATTTAAGGCTGCACTATTGTTAAGATGATGGCAACAATACTAATCCTAATAGCATGTTATTTTGACATACCCATCTGATCCACATGTGATGCCATTGCGAAGCGCAGTAAAATAATACACAGACTACGAATCACATGAGACTGTGTTGCAGTTCCGTCAATTGACACGAGGTGTCGCTAGTCCATAATAAGAACCAACGCAACCAGAGTTGCCACAGCTTTGGTTTTCTTGATCTTGGGTTTTATAATAAAACTTGGGAAATGGGGTTTCCATGAGACCTTTGTTTTTTGCCTAGTTTGTTCTTATTTTATAGAAGCTCAATTTTTTCCTCAGTAATTTGAATAATTTTTGCAACGAATAAGGTGAAGAAATAAATGGTGCAATATGCGTCGCAGCAGCGATATTTTCGTTAACGAAAACTGAAATTAGAAGTAGAAATAAATGATTTCGTTAACGAAAACTAGAAGTAGCCTAAAAGTAGGAATTATTTAGGGGCCTAAGCAGCAAAAACGGAAATAGGAATTGAATTAGAAATTATTTGCCGAAGAAAAAGTTATGAACAAAATTAGGAATTATTTCCAGAAGTGAAATAATTTTACTTCTGTGGCGCTTAAGTTGAGACGAAGGCGAGTAAAATTGCAGGCGATCAAAGACATAATCTATCGGGAAACTTCGGTTGAGATGAAGATGCATTCTCGATGTAGGAGGCACTGATCTAGGCCCTACTATCTTTGGTTTTCGACTCTTCGTTGTCTAATAATTGTCCCACTGAATTGCGTACCAACATAGGAAGCAGTCTTGTTGTCAAGACCTTAAACCCCAAGCCCAAGAGCAAGACTTTGAACCTCAAGACCAAAACCGAGACCTTGAACCTCGATACCAAGACCAAGACCAAGACTTTGAACCTCAAGACCAAGACCACCAAGAGCCCAAAAAATCACATTCAGGCCAAGACTTCTTTTCCTTACAAAAAATTTTCAAGTCGGACTACGGTACTTGCTATTTTAATGAGTCTTATTTTATTCAAGTAAATTAACTTTGAATGCAGACTGCAGAGAATTCCGAATTCGTATTTACAAGTCCTTCATGCAAAATGTTATTCCAAAGACCTTTTGTATTTAAGAAACCAATTCCCTCAGAATTTGATGACCAAGACGTCCTTTTATGGGCCTCAAACCAATTTCGCCATGTAGAAAATACTTTTCATAGATGCTGAAGTCGCTGGCACACACCGTAGCTTTTCAAGCACTGGATTTAAATGTACAAATCGTGAGCCTTTTTCAAATCCTCCCATGGCATATTAGACCGTCTGGCTCAGAAAAAGTTTCGGCAGGGCTTCCAGATTCAGCATAACTTAGTTGCTGCAGCCAATGGGGGGTTTTCCGGACCAACAAGACTTGTATCCGTCCGTAGGTATTTGTCGTAGGCTATGATGCAAAAAGGCTAGATAATTTGTGTAATTCTTGAGTTTTGTTAAATGACTTCATATTGACAACCGGTCTTGGTGTTGGTCTTGCGAGACCAAGACCAAGACTTTGAACCTCAAGACCAAGACCAAGACCTTTGGTCTCAAGACCAAGACCAAGACCAAGACTTTTAAAAACGAACTCGAGTGCACTCGAGACCAAGACCTTGGTCTCGAGGAGAACAAGTCTGATAGGAAGCGAGATAACCGGGTTTGGATTTCTCATTTTGACGAAGCTGCAGGCAGATCTACATGCCAAGTACTAAACGGGGTCACATGGCCGACCGACTCGAATGAAGTCCATTAATTAACACTGCCCAGCGCTTTGAATATATACGGTTGCCCACAGTTGCCCCCCCCCCCAAATTGTGAAGAAACACCCAAAAAGGCCAACAAAATCACTTGCGGAAAATTTTTCTCCTCTTTCTTGACCAGATCAGTTCAAAATTGTCCCGTGTCCCCCACCTGTGAAACAAGATCGCCGCCAGTGCTTTCACCCCTTGTTTTACTTCAAACAGTTTTTTTATTTCTGAAGACAAGTTTGGTGTGCTTGTCTATGCAAGCCTTGCATACTTGTACAGCGCTGAAATTAATAATAATTTGGAAAAGTGAAATAAGCAGTAAAATTGTGGCGTTCACCGCCCGGACGCCTGCCCTGCCGCGCCGGGCGGTTCCTGTGATGACTCCAGCCAACTACCGTTCTGGAGCCACCCGAGTCACTGCCTTGCCTATTGTCACCGTCAAATGGCTTATCTCTGTCCATAGTGACCATTCCTGTCAGAGGAGGTTCAGGGTTTACCGCCTTACTAAGAGAGGCTACACTGTAGAGCTCGGTCTCGGCATCAGACTCTGCCACTTCCGCGGTCACCGGGTGGGCAACGTCCTGAGGATGGCCGTCCTTCAGAACAGGGTTCGATCTTTTACCTGCAGCAGTCTTTGCCTTTCTGTGTACCTTCCTAGTTACGGGCTTTCTCTTCCTCTCTACCTGGTCTGAACTTTGACGGACCATTCTGCACTTCGTGACTCTGGAACTATCGCCGTTATCATGGAACACCAAACGTTCTCTAAGTTCAGGGAACAAGGAGTACTTATGACGAGTCTCTGCGTCATGTAATAGAAGACACGTATCCATCGGGCAACGCGTCTTCTTACTGTCACGTATCTCTAGCTGTGTTTCCGTGTGCGGCATACCGGCCTCACAATAATCAATTCTGCTTCGAAAGATAACGGGTGTCTATGGCACTCTGATAGTGAAGGTTCTCTCTCTATGACCTTCCTATCTACACACACAGACCTTTGTTCTGACCTACGCGCGAGGGGGCCCAACCTCGCACTTCAATCAGTTCTCAGAGCTGTGTGTTGCGACAAGCAAATATGTTCTATCTGTGTACCCGACTACTCGGACTTTCTCCTATCGTTTACTCTTGGTCTGATTTAATGTCCCTTTAACCTGGGACTCTCGTACTCTTCACCCTGGGACTCTGACTAGCTGGATTTCACTAGTAAAGCGGACGTGTCTCTTTCGGACCTTGGTACCCGAATACCCGACCCGAATATCTTGGTCTGATCTCTTTCCGGTTTACACAACCTTTTCTCTTCCCACTATTCAGAATTAGTCTGTCTCGAGACCTGAGCAGCAGAGTGGGCCCTTACTCCACAAGCCGTATCTCTTGAACCTGAGTCTCTGAATCCAAAAGAGAACGTAAAAGACTCGTAGGCTTCGTTTCTCGGTACTCACACTCGATTCTGGTAACGGTATCTGTGGGTAAATATCAGTAACTTTACCCCGTTATTGCACACAGATCTGTGTAGCTTCCCACTGTGGGAACTTTCCCGAACACTGGAACAGACAACGGTCGGATCGTTGCCGGTAAACCGCGGGAGTAACTATGACGCTAAAACAGTCAAACCCGGATACCGCGTATTTAGATTCACGGGTTGTTCCCCGATGTTATCGAACAGTTTCAACAAGATCGTTCCGGTACTTCACCGGACGTCACCAGCGGAATGTTTCTCCGCACTTTACCTATACAGACCTGTGTTTTCTCTAACTCTCACGATCGGTCTCTCCCCGAGGTTTACTCAGCCTGTTAAACTTCCACAATCGGGATTCAGACCGGCTCGCGATCTAACGGCAGGGTGGGCCCCAAACCTGTCGAATCGGCGGTCAATCCAATACCCAAGAGTGATTAGTTTGTGTTGTAACTAGAGATCGCACTGCTCAGCTTTTATGGACGAAACTTTAACTGAGTTATCACAACCGGGTCTTTGCCCGTGTATCTCAGACGGTCAACTGCGGGGCCTTTCCGCGTGTCTCTCAGACGGTCACCAGCGCGGTCTTTCCGCGTGTATCTCTGACGGTCAACAGGTGGGACTCTGCCCGCGTATCTCTGACGGCTACCACCGGGTCTTTGCTCGTATAACTCTGACGATCAACAGCTCGGACTTTGCGCGTGTATCTCTGACGGGTGCCACCGGGTCTTTGCCCGTTTATATCTGACGGTCAACACCGGGTCTTTGCCCGCGTATCTCCGGGTCTTTGCCCGTGTATTTCTAACGGTCAACAGCGGGGCCTTTCCGCGTGTATCTCTGACGGCTAGCCTACCACCGGGTCTTTGCCCGTTTATATCTGACGGTCAACACCGGGTCTTTGCCCGCGTATCTCCGGGTCTTTGCCCGTGTATCTCTGACGGGTACCACCGGGTCTTTGCCCGTGTATCTCTGACTGTCAATAGCGGGGCCTTGCCCGAGGTTTATCAGACGGTCACCAAGAAACTCTTTGCCCCGTACGTTACCGGAACAGACCTGTGAGCTCTCAATCTCTCACGATCGGTCTTTCCCCGAGCTATACTCATCCCGCAAACTACCAACAATCGGGTTTCAGACCTTCTCGCGATCTAACGGCAGGGTGGGCCCCAAACCTGTCGGATCGGCGGAGTCAAGCCTTCACCCGAGAGCGATCGATTCGGCTGTAACCCCTGATCGCACTGATTAGCCTTTTCTCGGACGCCCTGTCGTCCGTAAATATATTTGCAACTTGCCGGAAACCTGAAACTCGCTTTATCACTCGCCGTATACTACCACACGGAGTGCAGTATTTATCGCTAACCAACGACAGTTAAGAATCGTATCGCTGTATATGTAGAATGCAGTACCGCCACTCTACGATAATAAGCAACGCACCGTGAGGCAGGGTCTATGAATCCATCTGCATCTATCTGCACGCTATAACTCGGCACTAAGACATTATTCTGGCCTCCATAGGCCGGCCACATTGATTGGTCTGCATGACTATAAGTTAGTACGTAAACCAAATTCAGGCCTCCATACTTATATAGTAGGCCATTACCATCTTCTTAAATACAGGTGTCCAAAATCGAAATATCTACCAACTATATTAAGCGACCCCCCTATGTTTAGCCACTAAATATTGGACGGACTGTGTGTTTAATTATTTAAATTAATTAATTGAAGCGTTCAAATAGCAAAAATAAAATACAGCACTTGTAATTATAATTATAATCGAACAGTTATAAAGCGCCACCCATCGAATAAGACGCTAATTAAGTAAGACATATCTTCGTTCGTGCCTTGTGGCCTAACCGCCACAAAATTATTTTAGAACTAAAATAGGAATGATGAGTAAAATTATTTGTGAATTAAAAGTAGAATTAGAAGTAAAATTCAAGAGCTCAGAACTGAATTAGAACTGAATTAGGAATAATTTTTAGAAGTGAAATATCACTGCGTCGCAGCATGTGCTATACCAGTAGCCTATATTGCTATATTTAGAATGAAACTGTAAAGAGTAGACTAAAGTAGACTGGAGAAAGTTCTTGCTCGTTGTATATGTGAAGGAATTTTTTTTTGAGTTTCAAAGTCTTTAATCTTATTTCTTGTTTAGAAATAAAGAGAAAAGTAAGAAATGAAATGTGCGATAGAAGTAATAATGGAATAATGAACGCCGTGATTCGGACTCTGATGAAAGTTAGAGTTAAACATCGTAGCAGCGGTGCAAGGGCAACAGAGCCACCTAAGAAGAAATCTAAATGTAAAACATGGTAGGCCTATGAGGAGCCATATATTGAACGATTGTCCATGAAACTGTTAGAAAAGATTGAAATTGAAGCAATAACAGCACTTTTTATAAGAGAAAAGGTATAATTGCATTATTACTAGTACAGTGTTTTTTCTAGAAGAAAAGGTTCCTGAACTGAGCACGTTATGGAAGGGCTAAATGGAAGGCGAAGCCGTGAAGACCGAGAAAGACGGGGATATAATGTAATGTAAATGTAAATCTCCGAAATTTCTCAGCGCCACACAAAAGCCACGTCAGGGAGACCAGCTTATTAACCAGCGCTATATCAAATAAAGTCCGCAATAGCCATGTTCCCCTTATCCGTTCCGGTGCCAGGTGAGAGTCCGGGGAGGTGAAGCCGAGGAGATGTGGGTTTATGGAAGGGGTATCGGCGTTACCGTAACCAAGAAACTTTGGACGTCACATTAAATTAGAAGTAGCAAAATTATTTGTAATAGCTGAGAAAGGTTTACGTTAAATACCGCGCGCAGAAAATCTCGCGGCTAAAAACCGCGTGCAGAAAACCGCGCGGCTACCAACCGCGAGTAGATCATTACCGCGCGCGTTCATAACCGCGCGATTCATAGACGTAGTCATAGTAAATGTCAATAATACTGAAAGAAACATATGCACTTCAACAACTCATTCGCGATCTCGTCAACTACTTTGAAGAAACGTTGATTGGAATGCCTACAAGACGTAGAGGTAGGGGTGAACCATTGTTCAGTCATTTATTGAGGAACTGTTAAAATGCTGTCCTGAACGACCTACCAAAGACCAACAATGCTGTCGAATTATGGCACAGAGGTATCAGTGAACTTCTCGGTTCTAATCATCCATCCATCCATCCATCCATCCATCCATCCATCCATCCATCCATCCATCCATCCATCCATCCATCCACCCATCCATCCATCCATCCATCCATCCATCCATCCATCCATCCATCCATCCATCCATCCATCCATCCATCCATCCATCCATCCATCCATCGAGGGCCTGCAAGCAGAACAGAGCGTTAATGAGTTGCAAATGGAGCAGTATATCGCTAGTGAACAACCTGCATGCTCGCGGCAGACGAATCCATGCACAAAGCTTCAAAGCTTCAGACGAATGTACATAGCTTAAAAGCTTCAGACGAATCTACATAGCTTCAAAGCTATGAATCGCGCGGTTATGAACGCGCGCGGTATTTAACAGATCTATCTACTCGCGGTTTTTATCCGCTTTATATGAAAAGAAAGGAAGCGTTATTAGAAGAAAATGTACGTTTGATTGATATTGATAAAATGAATGAATACCGGGTTTTAGCTGCGCGCGGTTTTCTGCACGCGATTTTTAACGTATACCGCTGAGAAAAGGTGCCAGGAAAAGGTGCCGGAACGCCGGTCCGGAGCGTTCCGGCAGAAAAAGCACTGTATTATTACATATTATCATTATGTTATAATTCGTTTATTAATTTCCGAAAGTTTGCAGAGAAACTACCTTTGGTTTTCTTGTCTTTTTAATGTCCCATACTGGAATTTATATTTTGCAACAGTGGTAATACTGTACAACACGCTCTTCGCTATAATAAAATTAAGTTATTACCAAAATTTATAAACTCCTTGGTCAATTATTTATTATTATTCAATTGTTACTAAATAGGCATAAGTTATATGGAGTAATGGAATGAATATGTGAGTATGTATATATATATATATATATATATATATATATATATATATATATATATATATATATATATATATATATATATATATATATATATATATATATATTAATTAGGGTGTTTTATGGTGCACGTGATATTTTCAAGTGAAAGAGTTTTTAACGGGCAGGTCGAATTATCATGCCAATTCACATATAAACTCTATATCCGAAATTGAGGAGCACATTTCCAAAACTCACTCAGTCCTCCGAGACTATTGTTGAGAAAAAGAAAGACTAATAAATCGGCTGTGAGGTTGAATTCTCTGCATTGTTTGGCTATGTTTTAGTCACACTTGACATATAGAAATAATTGAAACAGACAGATATAGTAAAGACTGGACACAGACTAAAACTCTAAAAGAAGTTGTTTTTCTCAACATTATTCTTATTCTCGGTGGACTGAGTGAGTTTTGGAAATGTGCTCCTCAATTATGTCTTGATAGCTGAGCATTAAGGACTTCCGCCAATCGACCGAAATTAGGAACCCAACGATCTTCCTCGTTTTGGCAAGAATTTTGATGTCACGATGTTTGTTCTTCGTGTTTTCGATGTTCTTCTTACAGTATTTAATTATTATATTAGATTAGGGGCCTGTTGTGTAATTTCGCATGTTAGGTTGAAAAATTGACGGGAAAAACTGAAATTTGGTTGATTGGCAATACTGAAGATTACTTCAGTTATGCGAAGCTACCTAGACGAGGAGAAGTTTCAGGGTGTTGTTCAATTTCCATACACAAAGGAATCAGAGTCTGGATGACAGCGTTAAACAAACGGTCTTACGACACTTATAATTTGGGAATACACACGGATTCCAACCAGGAACAAGGATCATGTTTGTGCTAAGCTATATACGACGTATTCGCAAGGAATGGCAAAATCTGGAGAAATAAATGTCGAGGAAGCCTGAAATCGAAGAGGGAAAGCGCGATGCTTCAATTAAGAATCCCCTGAAGGATCTCTTTAGCATTGCGCTTCGTAATCGTAATCTCCAAACTTCTAAAGCGCCACTCGAAGGCCAAGCGCAAGGCACCATCCTATTAACCCGCGACGAGCGACGCGGTATTGAAAATTGTTTGATTGACATAAGAAATAGGCTAATTTGTGTAAGACTAGTGGGCGAAATGTTTTCTCCAGGTACTATCCAGGAGACCGCGGTGTAGGTGACTGGGAATGACCAGTTTGAAATAACATACAAGAACTTTAAAGAAATTGCAACATTGAAGTAAAATTTCTGATGCCAATATAGAAAGCGAAGAGACCGCCGTGCGAAAGGTTGGAAGGGTCGTATGAAGAACAAGAAAGCACGAGGTTACCAATATTTGAAGACGATTTAATTACTAAGAATTTGATTTTGGAAGTCTGCCTCTGATTTTGCATTCATTTTAACTATTAGGCCTACATGTAGGCCTACATATTTTAGAGTTGCCAATGCCCAGTGTGAAAGGACGTAGCTGTTGATTTAGTAAGTCGTTAAACATAAAGTACACGAGGCTAATGAAGTTGATGAACTGGAAAATTGAAGGAATTGTCAGTGAAATGTTGCAAGACCTTTGGGATTGGAAGATGAATAAATGCGACGAAACCAATTATGCATGTTGTCTCTATGTGGAAGCGTTGCAGACATATGTATGATGTATCTGTGATTCGTCCTTATACGAACGTGTTTACGGACATTTTGGAAACATTTTAGTTTAAAGTTTAGTAACGTTAACTGTTCTGCTAGCCATAATGTAACTTGGAATGGAGTATGTCGTTCTTTCGATATTCCTGGAGAAATTGAAAAGAAAGGAAGCGTTATTAGAAGAAAATGTACGTTTGATTGATATTGATAAAATGAATGAAGCATAAATAAATTTCATACGATGACTGCATAATTTATGTAAGGTAATTGTAATTGTGTATATAGCGTATATCGCCTCTTCCCAAAGAAGTTCGTTAGATGGCTCCCAACCTGACTACAGAATTCCATGATGGAACAAAATGGTGTTGAAGCAATTGTAAATGTAAAAGAGAGGCATGGAGACAACGCCGGCTTAGCATTTTCGCGGCCCTGTTGAAACTGAGAATTTTCTGGATATGACTACCCCAAAACAGGATCAATCCCGATTGAAGGTTAACGTGGTTCATTCATACCTCTTGTGTTATCTAAGCCTATAGCCTCACGTTGTTTCTTTCCCGCTACGACGAACGACGTGACGTCACGTCGCTTTGCCCACGCCAAAGATGTTAATAGGTGAGGAGCCTATGGACCGAAGAGTTGCATCGCTCTGTGTGCGCCTAAAAATACGACGATCTGCTTACGTCATGTTCTTTCCCGCTACGAAGAACGACGTGAAGTAACTGGGCAGCGGAGAACTGCTATAAAGGCTATGGGCTTGCATACTGCTCGTACGAAATATGCCAACTAGAAATTTATGTCGACGTCAACAGCATTTGTTGCTATAAGATGTCGTGAAACTTTGGATCCATCCACTGCTCGTACGAACGATGCATAAGAAATTACGAGAAAGGCGATGAAATGATAGAGTTAGGGAGAAAGTGACTCTAAAAAGCAAGATCCAAAATACACAAAGTTCAAGACCATTACCAACAACAATGGGAATGGGTATGTGCAAACGATAGCTGGAGACATCTGGGAGTTCTGCGGACTCTTATCTTAATTTTTCCGTTGAAGATGAACTGAAGATCACAGGTAAAATATCATCCGCTGGTAATCTCGCTTGTAAGGAGATTGAAGAATTGGAAGAAGGATAAGTTACCTCTGATTCTGATGACCTTAGCCACTGCATACAGTTCTCCAGAAAAACCCCGCAGAGCAGACCTCATGGAAGAGGGGTATTGCCGTTCTTTTGAGAACAGAAGAGCTATTTCGGCGGATGGTAGAAAGCACAAAATACAAGAGGAGGAACATTCAAGGTTACAGTGGTGGAGGGATGACTTCCAAATAACATAAATTCAAATTACTCAGCTTCCGCAACATCAGCATAAACTACAAAGCTTGACTACAACGGAGGGTAAGAAACGCCCTTATCAAGGTAGGAAAGGATTAAAAATACGAACAGATATGCTTAAAGTTCCGAATGATGTATTACATGATCATGATGTACGAAATTGTACATGTCAATAATACAACCACTCAGACAAAAGAAAGAACAATTGCAAATGATCAAATTGTTGCTGATAATGTTCATAATGTTGATCATAATATGGAAACAAATGAATCATTCATTGCAACTGCCCATTATGTTTATCATAAAACTCTCCACGTCGTGATTGGTAAAGAATGTAGCAGTGCCATCCATTAGAGATAATGTTACTCTCCATATTGGAGAGGACGATAATTTGAGGGTCGAGGTTGGCCCTTACAATCGCGAATAAGGATTGGAAGATGTATTCCAGGTCAAATATGCATCATTCTGTTAAAAATGTAACTGATGTCACACAAAACCCTGCACACTGTCATGAGACATTTACAGCCACACCAAATTCTACACATCCTCGACCCACACCTAGAGACACATTTAAGCCTACAGATAGGCCTACTTATGACAATGCTACGCTACAGAAACATCAGAACATACACAAAGTCGCCGAAACTCTTACAGACGCTCAAAAGAAATAACGAAATGAAATGAATCAGCGTACTGTATATGTATATCTTATCTTATCTTATGTGATTATTTATAAAGCGCCTCTCACAGTATAGACTATTCAGAGGCGCTCCCAGCGTGTCAGCCCCCGAGGGAAAAGAAAGGTCTTTAGGCAGCGGAGAGAAGAGGGCGAGATCCCAAGCAATATCTTGAAACGGAGAGAGGGAGGCAGGTCATTCCATAAGGAAGGGCCAAGGATGGCAAAACCACGATACTCAGCCATCGAAGTTCTTGCGCGAGGGACAAGTAGATCAAGGCGGTCAGCAGACCGAAGAGGGCGGGAAGACAGAGCAGATAGAGGTTTACGCATTAGGTCACAAAGGTATTTATGAGTTTTTCCCAGGTGAGCCCTAGAGACCAGGAGAAGGACCTTGTATTGGATGCGGGAAGCAACAGGAAGCCAGTGAAGTACATCAGTCATAAAGGTAGTTATGTGAGAGAATCGAGGAAAACGGGCAATGATCCTTGCAGCCGCGTTCAGAACAGACTGCAGAGATGAAAGGCGCGTTTTAGAGAGCCCAGCAAACACTGAATTGCAATAGTCAATGCGGCAGCAAATGAAGGCATGGACCATAGTAGTAAACACTGAAGGGGAAACTGATCTTCTTACAGCCCTCAAACGCCTCAGGTGATAGAAACAGGAACGTGTCAGGTGGGAGAGGTGTTAAGAAAAGGAGAGGGTACTATCAAGGGTGACACCCAAGTCCCGAACACTGGATGAAAATGAAAAATCAGGGTATATTGACGTCAGAAGTGGGATATCAAATTTAGAAAGTTGTTGCTTAGTTCCAAACCAGATCAGTTGGGTCTTAGAAGAGTTAAGGTTAAGTGGATTTGATGACATCCAGGAGTGGAGATCATGTGACAGGGAATAAATTGATCCAACAAGGGAGATCTGCTGAGAGGATGAACCTTGGACAAAGATCTGAGCGTCGTCTGCATAGAGGTGACCAGAGGTAAGGTGTTTAGTAAATAAGGAAGGAATGTCAGCTGTGTAGAGTAAGTACATAATGGGGCCAAGGACAGAACCCTGTGGGACACCATACTCAACCCTAACCCAGGCAGTTCTGGAGTCAGCAAGGACAATCCTCTGAGAACGGTCAGAGAGGTAAGATTTGAACCAAAAAAGAGGGAGACGACTGAGACGACAAGACAGTTGAAGACGCCGAAGTAGGATTTCATGGTCAACCAGGTCGAAGGCCGAGGAAACATCAAAGAGTGCTAGAAGCGTCAATGAGACCTGTCACTGTGACAGGTCTCCAATGAGACCTGTCACTGTGACAGGTCTCATTTGACGCTTCTATGGCAGAATGGTCAATGGCAGAATAAATGTCCGAGAGAAGGGACAGGAGGGCAGTTTCCGTAGAATGGTGACCTCTAAACCCTGATTGACTAGAAGGGAGGAGTCCAGACTGTTCAAGATAGGGGAGAACTTGAATTGAGACAAGTCTCTGAAGCGTTTTAGAGAGAAGAGAAAGGTTAGAAATAGGACGATAGTTAGAACATACTTGTGAGTCAAGAATACGTTTTTTAAGGGTAGGGAAGACAATAGCCCGCTTCTGAGATGGAGGGAGATTGCCGTCTGTTAAGACCTATTGAAGAAATATATCAAAAATGGGACAATATCATCCAAAGCATTAATAAGAATAAACGGAGGAAGCGGGTCCAGTTCACAAGATTTCTGGTTTGAAGAGCTGAGAACACGTCGGAGATCAGCCTCAAGGATGGGACGAAAGTCATCGAACTTGAAGTTCGTGCGTGTGAATTGAGTTGGAGGCGAGTCAGCGGTTGAAGCACGTAAGCCCGCAATCTTCTCAGTCATCATTCTGAGGAAATCATCGGCCGAAAAGGCATGAGAGAAAGACGAACGGGAGGCTCGGCCCAGGAGTCCCGAGATGGAAGACCATAGACGTTTTGGGTTCTTTTCATCTCGAGCGACGAGTCTCTCCCAAAAGTCAGCCTCCTTGCGGTGATAGAGACGATGGAGCGATCGGATTTGAGTCACCCACGTCAGGTGGTCGGCCGGATCTTTTGAGCGACGGTAGCGTCTTTCAAGACAGCGAGTACGTCGGCGAAACTGGCGGCACTCGCTGTCAAACACACAGCAAGGGGTCGCATTCGCATTTTGACCCTCCGCTGAGGTAGTAATTTATCCAGTATTTCGTTCATGGTGTTCGAGTAAAGGTCAAACAGGTCAGCCACCGACAATATATCCAGCGAAGAGGAGGCAGAAGCAAGTTTTGAGCAGCGAAGAGCATCACGGAATACCTTATAGTCGAGGGTCTTCCAGCCACGCACCATACGAATGGCATGTACGGCTTGCAGATGCAAGAAGGGAAGAGTTAGTTCAACGAGCGAGTGATCGGACAAAGTCGGCGGATGAACGTGTAGATCACAGACGGATAGTTCGTGAGACGTGATGATCAGGTCAAGGGTGCCGCCGAGAACATGAGTGGTTTGACTTACATGCTGACGGAGACCAAACTGAGCAAGTAGATGAAGGAATGGGAGAGTAGGTGGGTCTGAGGAGTCTTCTAGATGGATGTTGAAGTCACCTAAAATGACCAGCTGACTGTTTCGTGTGACTATAGGCGCTCCAAAACAGATGAAAACTGATCAAGAAACTTTCGGGTAAGAGGAGCTGAGCCAGGTCTGTAGCGAGCCAACAGAGTTGATGTTCCATGGGATGTAGAAATAGCAAGGCATAGCGCCTCGAATGAAGTGATGTCCGGATCAAGTTGAATACGGAGTTTCGAAGTGTAGAGCGGATGTAGACAGCGATACCCCCACCACGAACCGAGCTGTCATCCGGACGAGAGGCTCTGGGGCGGTCGTAGATGGAGAAGCCGGACGGAGCAGCGCGAAGAGGTACGTCATTAGAACCGCGGTGGCAGCTTTCCGTAATGGCTAAGACGTCCAGTTGTCTTTCCTGAAGAGTTTGGGCTACATAAGCGAATATATGTGTTGAAGGTGATGTCTACATAAGCGAATATATGTGTTGAAGGTGATGTCTTAAGAAAGTTATTCAATCACAAACCCTGGCAACTGAACAAGGAAATAACAAAACAAGCTGGAGACCCAATAAACATAGTTTATATGACGAAAAGAGGAGATCTAAGAATAATAGCTGAGAATAACTCCCAAAGAAATAAACTACTGAGGTGAATCCATGTAGACAATAAACCAGTTAGGGGAAGCCTACCATATGTCATAACCCAAAGAAATCATAGAAATGATGAAGGAAATGTTTATTTGATACCGAAACAAAATGTGAACTACCTTGTAATAGGGGTAGTTTTGGGGCTTCAAGAAAATCAAACGAATATGGATGAAATAGCTAAGACTATTGGTGATTGCTTGCCATATGTACAAACTGGGAAATTTCAAGAAAGTATGGCCACAATAGCAGGTTTTAATAAAAAGAAATACCACACTTGCGCCAATTATAGAAAGAAATAACAGGAAATAGAAGGTACATCGATATGTGCCTAGAGCCAAAAGGTGGGATAGGTGTAAACGATTTGGGTAGGTTAGAAACCAATGCACACGGAAAGTCGTGTGCAGCCAGAGCAGTGGCACACATGAGTATACTGAATGTGCAAGTAAACAGACAGAGAAATGTGCAAGGTCATCGTGCTGCATAGAAAATGTGCCCTAAATATCTTAAGATACAGGCAGCACAGATATAAGGGTAGAGGAAAATATTCCCCTTGGAGTGGCTGCAATAAAGCTTGAAGAATAGGCCGTTAATCAAAAGCAATGAAATATTCATCAAGAAGCCTGTAATGTAAGGGATGATGCCCCTACCTATGCACAGAAACTGAAATCGGGTCTTACAACCATAGCCAGTCGCCAAGAGTAGCAAGAGAAGATATTACAATACAGAGTATAGTCAGGCAGAATCGCCAAGGGTAGAAGCAGATGATACAGTGGAGGTCTTGCAAACTCGGTCCATAGGTTTGGAAGCTGTAAATGTAATATAAGAGGATATTCGGGAGCAGTCACGAAGAGCAGAAAGAAATGGTAGAGGACTACGATCCAAACAATAATATAGAAAAGTGATGTTCCTCCTTGGTATCTTAGCCACTATTGATAAAGCCGAGAAGAGAAAGCAAGGAAAGTCTAGGATTTGCCAAGTAGCTCCCGAGATTTTGTTTAATAGGCGTAATGAAACAGAATTCAAGTTCCGAAATCTATGAAACCATAGTTGTTAAAAACCATGGAAAGTAAATAAGAAACGTAAGAAACGTCGTATTTGTTCAAAGAAATAAAGAAACGGGGAAAAAACGGGAAAACGGAGAAGAAATAATTTGACTTTCTCGCATCTTGTAGGCTCTACTGAAATTTAAAAGTAACAACCTTGTTTACACAATTTAATCAGCAAATAACGCAACTTTATTAGTAAACACTAAGTAAGATCAATCTACAACAATTATTTTATTTCTTATAAATTTTGTTTAATAAGAAATTGAGAAATGAAAAAGATTGAAATTTTTTCAAGTTTAAATTGTAAACATAAGTCCACATAAGTCCATGCTGATTAAATTAACACAATTAAAAACTAAACTTTGGAGGTATAGACTACGGCCTATAGGGCCTATAGTGTAAACTTTCTCACATTAAATGCATTTCAATTTAGCCAATGCTGAGTTTGTCTTTCTCGTTTATCAAAGTAACGTGAATCCATTCCGCACCCTTTTCTTTTAGCATTTTAGATAACTTAGAATTAACTGTATTTCTTGTACTGTGCTATTTCATAAGGTATTTATTTCTGAAATGATGACGTAAATAGTGAGGTAAATCAGCTACATCCTTGAAAGTACGGAGACAACGTAAGGGACATGATACAAGAAATGAAACAGAAACTGAAAACATTAACAGACAGTAGATAAAGAGAGAAAAAAGTTACATAATAGAACGGAAAAAACGACAAGAAAAATAGTAAACGAAAAAAACGAGGTTTTTGGAAAGAAATAGAAAACGAAGAAAACGTTTGTAACATCTATGTATAAAACCAAGTAATAGATCTATAAAGCTAAGTACTGAAATATTTAAATAACATATTGAAATTGTTTATTTATGTTTATGCTCTAACATGGCATTATACATTATGCAGTGGAATTGTAACGGGTTACGAGGGCATGAAGACCAATTAAGAAATGTCTTAGTTAATACAGGTAATACAGCTGATCCAGCGGCTATACTGTGTGTGGAAGAGACCTTCCTGAATATTCATAACCAATCACCAAGATTGGACGGCTATAACATAATACAGAAAGAGCAATGAAAGGTGTGGATTAGTCATTGACATGAAAGTGGGTTTAAATTTTACTGTACTGGATATGGAGAAAGTAATAAATTAAGAAATTCAGGGTATTGAAATGAAAACCGTAAATGGTAATTTGAGAAAAGTTAATATCTGCAAACCACCAGTTCGTATTATTAATTTATACCCATAGTAAATGTTGGGGTTGTTCATACATCAGTTCTAGGGGAGAATAATTGACGAGATAGTAAGAGAAGAAAGTGTGGTTGTATTAAAACAGGTCAGGTTGCAGACATTATATCTAATCAATGAAAAACAGAATCTGTAATATGCTTAAGCAGTAGCTCTCAAGATCTAGCGTAAAATAGGAGATAAATAGTCACCAATAGAAATATGGGATCAGATAATTTTGCCTCTTAAAATTTCTGGAATTGAAGAAATAATATTAGAAAATGAGAAAAGTATGCAGCTTTGGGAATTAGATGAAGGAGATTGGAAAAGTTAGAAGGAATGAATCAATTTCGCATTAACAGAAGAAGTTATAGTGGAAAATGTAGAAGTTACAAACAATAATATAGTGCAATGTATTACCACTTTAGGTAGCTTGTAAAAATATAAACATTATAAGAAAGAATAAAAAGCGAACAACATTTAGACCATTACCGTATTGGAATGATAGATGTAGTGAAGCCATTTATAAACGAGACCAGTATAGGAATGAAATGAAGGAAATGAAGGAACTGAAGGATTACATGGAATATAAAGAAAACAGGAAGCCATAGTTAAGGAAAGATTAGAAAAAGTGAAAAGAAGTTGGGAGGATTACTGTTCGGATCTTATGGATCAAAGAAAACTGTGAGCCACCGGTGTGGAGTTGGTGCCGAAGAAATGGAGTGGCAACCTATGCTTATATCCAACAGTTAAGTTTAATGGATCGATGAATGGTTGAAAGAAAGATAGAAAAGGGAAATATGGAAGATGTTAGCTCATACATATGCCAATACTATTGACACTCATACAGTAGTTATAGTGAGAAATGTTAGAAATATTTGAAAGAGAATGAATTGGAAAGTAACTATAAGATGTCTGTAAGTAATGAGAATAGTGAAATAGTCTGTTGAAATGAATTATTTAATTGAAATGAACTGAAAGAAGCCATTAAATGAAGTAAAAATAAGAAGTCGCCAGGATGTGATAAAAATCGACATGAAGTAATGAAACACTGACATAGAAATGCTTTGGGAACTCTGTTGGGTTTCTACAATCAGATTTTACTAAGAACCAATCAGGTTTTCGTAAATACAAGAGTATAATGGATGAAATTTTTAAATTAGAGGATATCATACTTAATGAACTGCCAAATAAAGATAAACCGAAATAATAATAAAGTTTGTGAGTAATAAAGTCTTATTGTTGAGAAAGGGCGACCGAGGGCGCTGGTTTCCAATATTAGTAATAAATGATAATATAGGCCTAATCCCAATACAGGGTTGGAATTGTGTGGTGGTTTTGGGGTTCAACCCGCTATTCTTTCTGAGGACCGGGAGGCCGCAGTGAAATCTTCACTGCACAGTTCCCTCAGTTGTGCTAGTGTGATTTGTGATTGAGTGTGAGAAAGACAGGACATTTCGAAGGTGTATCATATATGCATTTTTAATTTTCTCAGCAGAGGAATTGATTTTGAAGCGAGTGTGAGTTGCGAATTGAACTGCTAGGTTTGAAATGAGGTGCTATGCAAATTAAAGGTATGAAAAGTGATACCACAATTTTTTTTAATTCCAACGCTGTCCAAATACCATGTAATGATATGCATGGACTAGAGAGAAGATATGTTGATCAAAGTTATGAAATAAAGTGAGATATATATTTGGGAAAATTGTGAAAGCATATGTGTGAAGCAGTTACATAGAAGAGTTACATAGAAGTCTTCTATTGAAATAGCACAGTTATGGGTGTGGTGAGATACACCTACAGAGAACGTGGAGGGATGCGGTGTGAAGGCCTTTATATATTAATAACTGAAGAATAAGTGTCATAGAGAGGGAGAATTGCAAATACACCTGAAATTAGGAATGTTGCTGTTGTTGCTGTTCCTGATTTTATAGTGGTGCTTTCAAAGATATTTTAAAGATGTTTCCATTAATTACTGATAATTGATGAATGATGTTTGCTGAGTTATTGATGTGTATCAACTTTTTAATCCAGTTTGTTGTTATATTGTGCCAAGTATGCATTAATTGGATTGTCATGAATAAGTGGAATGGGGAGAAAGAAAGAAATATATTTGTGTGGATAGCCGTTAATCCGGTCTGTCGAGAGTATTTCCGTCGCTGAAACCAGTGTGTATCGCGCAGGTATGTACCAAGCTTGCTGTGAAAGTCCACATTTGATGGAAATATAGCAGAAATTAGTATCAAAGAAATGTAGCACAAATTTGTAGCAAAGAAATGTAGCATCGAAGAAGGAGTTAATGATATGAGGTGTTACACAGGTGAAGCTTTACATATGAAGGAAGAAAGAAATGATTAAATAAGAGTATATATATGTGTGTGTAATATATATGTGTATATATATGTATATATAGAATATATATGTATATATATAATATATATATATATATATATATATATATGTGTATGTATATATATATGTGTATGTATATATATGTTACAGGGAATGTGTATTTTCAGGGAATATGTATATTCCCTGAAAATTTCAGGGTATATGTATATTCCCTGATTCACTCAGGGAATGTATACATTCCCTGAAAAAACCAGGGTATATACATATTCCCTGAAATCTTCAAGTGATTTCTATACACATTCCCTGAAAGCTTTCAAAGACACAGCGACATAAAGTCAACAGTAGGCCTAGTGCTTAGCTAGGGTTATAATTGGTCGCTAATTGGAAGGTTCTATCACTGCGTACCTCCTTTGATGCGCAAGCGCCCATTGTTCAATAACTGTACGTAAATATAGGATCAAATCTTCAGAATAAACAACATCTCACTTCATAGAAGAAAGGTTTTAGTAGTAATCAGTGTTATCACTGTTGAGAAATGAAAAACCTAAGCTTCAACATTAAAATAACCAAAGAAAACCCTAGCCATCGGGTGCACTCAAAACTGAAATCTCACCTTTTCAAATACTCCTACTCTGACTCATCTGATACTCCGCCTTCCAATTATACTCGCCGTAAACGACACCCGCCTTGATCTGGTACTGTGGAAATCGGACATGGACCTCTTTTGGACTACTCTCTGGAAACCCCCTTTGATTTGGTATGGCCTCCTGGAAATCGGACTATGAAACTCAAAAAATAATTTCCTAAGTTTTGAAAAGGGCAACAGTTTACTTCCAGAAAACTTCCAAAACAGTTCAGTCTGAGTCTGCAGTCTCCTTTAGTCTTTCGACTAGTAATATTTTAAATATAAATAAACTAGTATAGCATGCATATTGCGCCATTTATTTATTGACCTCGACCATCCAGACCGTTTAAAAAATTGATTAAATGAATTTTAAAACAGGGTTTAAATAAAACAAGAAAAGCCAAAGAAAAAACCAAGGTCTAGGAAAACCTCCATTTCCCAAGCTCGGATAAACACTCAAGATCAATTATAACCCTAGCTAAGCACTGGGCCTACTGTTGACTTTATGTCGCTATGTCTTTGAAAGCTTTCAGGGAATGTGTATAGAAATCACTTGAAGATTTCAGGGAATATGTATAAACCCTGGTTTTTTCAGGGAATGTATACATTCCCTGAGTGAATCAGGGAATATACATATACCCTGAAATTTTCAGGGAATATACATATTCCCTGAAAATACACATTCCCTGTAACATATATATATGAAATATATATGTGTGTATGTATGTCATGGTGTCATTGGTCATACGAACCTGCCAATGGGCAGAGAACATAAAGAAGAAGTATGTATATATATATATATATATATATATATATAGGCAAACGTAAAGGAGAGAATGTATTGAAGTCGGTTAGGGTAGTCCACACGTTGCGGAAAGAATTGAAATATTTTGTGAATTGTCGATATTGTGAAGGAGTAGTGTAACAGGCCTTGCGTAAATGGAAAGCCATGAGAGGTGGAAACATGTTTAGGAATTGTCCTTTGCAGAAGGTGAATACCTGCAGATAAATACAGTAAAGTTGTTATTGTTGGTGATGTATGTTGCTGCCAATGAGTTAATGCAAACATGGCTTTAAAGTTCAAAGCAAGTAATGCAAGCCTTGTCTATTGTTTGATGTGTCTGTAGAAGTTAAAGGATAGTTGTTGAAAAGTTTGTGAGAATAAGTGAAAGTAGGATAAATTTTTTTTCCGGAGAAAGCGGAAGAAATGAGAAATGAATGTGACTTTGATAGATGTACTGGAATTTATAATTGATAACCTTGTGTACAGAATGTAATCAGGAAGTGAGATAACTTTATTAGTAAACAGAAAGTAACAATATTGTGCAGCAATGATTTATTTCTTAGAAGTATAATGATTAAACGTTTCTGCTATCTACGTCTGACATGAACTATCTATCTACTTGTGACTGCAGACTCTCTGTAGAAATATCTTTAATGTCATTCTTACGAATGTCTTTATTATCATTATTTGGAATGTCTCTTTACAGAAACAGTTTCACTAGCAGATCATAGTTGAGTTACACAGACGACGTGTTGACTACGAGATTGCGACATCTACAGAACTTCTATACTAAACTCTTAAGAAGGAACGCTTAGTGTCTGCTAGCTCTAGACATGTCAGCCTAATAGAAATTGCGCAGTCTAAGCTACATTCTGCCTCGACCGCTTACTCTCTTCTTGCTGACTGCTCCCTCTACTGAATGACCCCTCTCAGTTATTCTCAGGTACATGGTTAAGGTATACTCCTGATCGGTCCAGCAACCAATAAGCCTTTCTACCTTAGATTAGGCCTATTAGATTGGCTTAGCTAAGCTATAGTGGAAGGTTGTCCTAGTCTAACTTTACCTAAATCTACTGACGAATAGTAAGCCAGTAGGTTGGCCTTACTGACGTGGATAGATCACGTCCTGGAAGCTTCCAAGAATCTCCAGCTGTTGACTAATTTGTATTACCAAAATAATCCACTTGTCAATAAGTAAAATCCTCGCTCGCAGCCTATCTTTGAAGACGGTGCTGACTAGAAGTTGGCCAGGTGGATACAGTTAATCTGGATATGTCATAACAACGAATCCTATTCTGAACTCCTACAGCTTCTAAGGCGCCTGCCTATGTGTCTGCTTACTTAACTCTCTTCTGCAATTATTACTTTCTATTATGATTATTATTATTACCTATCTAAATCTACTCTGTGATAATAGTGTGGTTGAATAAGAAAATGAGATATTAGAAGTATTGATATAAAAGAAATGTAAATTGTAAATATAAGTCCTGATAAGTACATGGTGAAATGAAGTAACAATTAAGAAGTGAACTTTGTAAGTATACAGAGTGGTTGATGAAGTTGAATAGAAATTGTTCTATAAATTTTGACATATAAGAAATTGATATCCGTGAATCGTGTGATATGGAGTTGAAGTTGTTCACGATGGCTGATCGTAGCACGAGAATAATGTTTTTCAAAGGAAATGGATTGAAATCTTGCGAATGGTAAATATCTGTTATAAATGTTATTGCTTGTATTTTGCTGTGCTATTTCTTTCTGAAATGATGACGTGCAATAATGACGTTGATTAGCTGAATCCATGAAGCGACATGCGACAAGAATGAAATAGAAGAGTAATAAGAAACAGTGAAGAAATGAATAAATGAAGACATGGAGTTAGAAACAAGAAATGAAATGAAAGGAAGAGGGGAAAGACGAGATTTCTTTTGAGAGAAATGAAGAAGCAATTTCTACATCCATGTGACCTGAATGTGTGAAATGGACTTTGCGGTGATATGGTTGGAACCTGGTAGAGAGACCTGTATAAGGAATGTAGAAATGAAGGAATTGTTGTGTGTTAAATCTGTAGGGCCTATATGAGAAGTTATGTTTCTCGTGTGAAATAATTTTTCCCATTAACTTCGGCAAGATTGCAATTAGAGTGATGAATTTGAGCAGTAGCCCTAATATTCTAGAATTGGAAAATCTTTTTAGATGTAAGAAAAGAAAGGACTGTCTTACGGGTTTAGTTATGTAGATTTTCCCAGAAAGTCAGTTGCGTAGTTATTTCATTGTCTTGAAGCTGAATAACCTATCGTAAAGAAATAATGAAACTGGCCGCTGGCCCGCATTGCTACCATAGGTCTAATTAAGGAAATTGGAGTAGCTGCTACAGTTACCGTTGTGAGTGTTGACAAGCGTAACAGAATATGTCAATTGATATAACATCTACATTGATGTAATGTTTTAACATATCGAATTGCCGTTGAAGAGAAATGTCGACGCGATGCCTATTCCTTGTGTTTATTTCATTTGGTGGGTGGACGGAAGTGCGTCACGGTGCGGACGCCCCTCCCTCTGTGAATAAGTTCGTATTTTTTTTTGGAAATCTTGGTTGCTGTTTGTGTGAACTGTGATAATTTTATTATTTGCGTGCATTTAACGTTTTCATCGATTATGGAATGAAATTGTAATTCTCATTGGTGAAAGCGCGGACAAGAGAACTGCCTAAACCTCGGTACATATTGGCAAACGTATCCCTAGTGAAAGGAACTGCTAACTTAGTC
>OY744607.1:59028621-59031121 GCA_963556255.1 Allolobophora icterica
GTCCCCTAATTTCTTTCCAATCTGAGGTCTCACTAGTCAAAAGTTTCTTTGGGAGATGAGAATGTTTGTGCAAAATTTTCAATTTCTGTACAAAATGTTTAGGGCTCTCCTAAGGGGTGCTAAGTTTCATCTTAGTATAAAATGTTCGTCATGTCCACATGTTTCAGTCTAGGGGGGGGGGTGTATATACGCCCCTGGAGGCCGGTCTGGCTGCGTTTCCTTCGTCACGATTTGTGTGGCTCTGAAAAGAGCCGTTTGCTTTGGTATTTGGCGCCGGGCCGTTGCCCGATCGCCAAGTCGTCGTCGCTTACTTGGAGCTGGTGTACTTTGTCACGGCTTTCGTGCCTTCAGACACGGCATGTTTGGCCAGCTCGCCGGGGAGCAGGAGCCGTACTGCCGTCTGGATTTCGCGGCTCGTGATCGTAGAGCGCCGGTTGTAGTGTGCCAGACGGCTGGACTCGGCGGCGATGCGCTCGAAGATGTCATTCACGAAGGAGTTCATTATAGACATCGCCTTTGACGAGATCCCCGTATCCGGATGGACCTGTTTCAGCACCTTGTAGATGTAGATGGCGTACGACTCCCTTCGGCGCCTCTTGCGCTTCTTCTCGCCGGCTCTCGCCGCTTTCGCTTTCGACGCAGCCTTCTTCGCACCCTTCGATGCTGGTTTTGGAGGCATTTCAGACACTCGTAGACGACGGCAGGTCAACAGAGAACAACCGACAGGACGGCGTACCCTCGGCCACCGGCCGGTTTTATTTCGCGAAGCACCGAGCTCTGGGTCACGTGAGGCAATTACTATGCGGGCGTTCGATAAGCACGTGGTGCGCAAGCCCCGGCCGCGTTCGATAT
Organism: Allolobophora icterica; assembly: GCA_963556255.1. Taxonomy (NCBI): domain Eukaryota; kingdom Metazoa; phylum Annelida; class Clitellata; order Crassiclitellata; family Lumbricidae; genus Allolobophora; species Allolobophora icterica. Next base: position 59,029,474 of record OY744607.1, read on the forward strand.
ATTAAGCGAGCGAACGCTGGGCTGCTAAAATTTCAGTGCGTCTGTCGTCTGTTGTTTGTGAAAGCTTCGAAGATACAGAGAAGATGTCCGGACGAGGAAAGGGAGGCAAAGTGAAGGGCAAGGCGAAGAGCCGTTCGTCTCGAGCCGGTCTGCAGTTCCCCGTAGGGCGAATCCACCGTCTACTGCGAAAGGGCAACTACGCCGAGAGGGTCGGAGCTGGCGCGCCAGTCTATTTAGCCGCGGTGATGGAGTATCTCGCGGCCGAGGTCCTCGAGTTAGCTGGGAACGCGGCTCGCGACAACAAGAAGACGAGGATAATCCCTCGTCACCTACAGCTGGCCATCCGCAACGACGAGGAGCTGAACAAGCTCCTGTCTGGCGTGACGATCGCTCAGGGCGGTGTCCTGCCGAACATCCAGGCCGTTCTTCTGCCCAAGAAAACGCAGAAAGTGACGGGTGGCGCCGCCAAGTAATTCTTGCGACAAAGCGCGCAAGCGATGAAACGGCTCTTTTCAGAGCCACCACATGATACGAGAGAAATACGACTTCGTGGCAAGATGGTGCTACCCGCTTACTTACCTACCTGCCCACACACACACACACACACACACACACACACACAGTCGCAACTGTTGTAAGAGTGTGGGTCCAATGTGGCTTGGTTGCGGACTGCAAAAGTTCTGCAAACTTAGATTTAAAATTAAATAAAATGCCATATAAATGGTAATAGACAATAAAGCGGATATTACATATAATGTTCTGCTTATACAGACAATTGTTTATTGCCTACAAAGTAATAATTAGTGTACTTTCTTCATAGAAACCGCATGGTATGGTTTTCTTATGTAAACACGACGTTACATTTTTTGGCCGCCAGAGGCGCCACGCGCCATGGAGCTGATAACTAGTGAAGCGACATTACAGAAATCTCAACAACCGTAAGAGAAAGTACTAATATCTTGAAATTAAATATTACAATAATTGAAATGCTTCGTAAAATTTGTTAATTTTTCGGGAATAAGCGGAATTTATTAGTGATTGCTGCAAACAGATGAATCTAAGTTAGCAACCTTTTTAACTAGGCCATAGAAGGCTATAAATAGGCCTACGCGTCAGCTGATCTCTCGACACTTGGGCAAAGCCTAAAGTGTCTTCTTATCTGCTCGGATCCAATGGCAGAAGAAGTAAAGAAACAAAAATAACTACTTACCTACCTACCTAGGTAGGTAGGTAGGTAGCTAGATACCTAGGTAACCTGCCTACCTGCCGTCCAACCAACCATGTCATGTATATATTATTATTATTATTATTATTATCATTACGTAATGAACTTGAGTTAATATTATTGACTGGGACGCAGTTCTATTATAATCGAGAGAGAGCGAGCGCGTATGTAAGGTGCGTGGTGTATTGTATTGTTTTGAAACGTGGCCAGCGTCGTCATCGACTTCCTCACTGATAATTTTGTGGCTCTGAAAAGAGCCGTTTCTTGTGCGTCGCGCCTATCCGACGGACGCGAACGATGCCTGCACATCTTATGCACGCTCGCCGCGGATTCTTCTGGCCAGCTGGATGTCCTTGGGCATGATGGTGACGCGCTTGGCGTGGATGGCACACAGGTTGGTGTCCTCGAAAAGACCGACAAGGT
>OY744607.1:59036121-59041121 GCA_963556255.1 Allolobophora icterica
ACGAAGCATTTCAATTATTGCAATATTTAACTTCAAGATATTAGTACTTTCTCTTACGGTTGTTGAGATTTCTGTAATGTATCAGCTCCATGGCGCGTGGCGCCTCTGGCGGCCAAAAAATGTAACGTCGTGTTTACATAAGAAAACCATACCATGCGGTTTCTATGAAGAAAGTACACTAATTCTTACTTTTTACACAATGAATAATTGTCTGTATAAGCAAAATTATATATGGAATATGCGCTGTATTGTGTATTACCATTTATATGGCATTTTATTTAATTTTAAATCTAACTTTTCAGAACTGTTGCAGTCCGCAACCAAACCACATTGGACACACACTCTTACAGCAGTTGATTAGACCGTGTGTGTGTGTGTGTGTGTGGGTGGGTGTGGGTGTGTGCGGTAGGGTGTCCCCTAATTTCTTTCCAATCTGAGGTCTCACTAGTCAAAAGTTTCTTTGGGAGATGAGAATGTTTGTGCAAAATTTTCAATTTCTGTACAAAATGTTTAGGGCTCTCCTAAGGGGTGCTAAGTTTCATCTTAGTATAAAATGTTCGTCATGTCCACATGTTTCAGTCTAGGGGGGGGGTGTATATACGCCCCTGGAGGCCGGTCTGGCTGCGTTTCCTTCGTCACGATTTGTGTGGCTCTGAAAAGAGCCGTTTGCTTTGGTATTTGGCGCCGGGCCGTTGCCCGATCGCCAAGTCGTCGTCGCTTACTTGGAGCTGGTGTACTTTGTCACGGCTTTCGTGCCTTCAGACACGGCATGTTTGGCCAGCTCGCCGGGGAGCAGGAGCCGTACTGCCGTCTGGATTTCGCGGCTCGTGATCGTAGAGCGCCGGTTGTAGTGTGCCAGACGGCTGGACTCGGCGGCGATGCGCTCGAAGATGTCATTCACGAAGGAGTTCATTATAGACATCGCCTTTGACGAGATCCCCGTATCCGGATGGACCTGTTTCAGCACCTTGTAGATGTAGATGGCGTACGACTCCCTTCGGCGCCTCTTGCGCTTCTTCTCGCCGGCTCTCGCCGCTTTCGCTTTCGACGCAGCCTTCTTCGCACCCTTCGATGCTGGTTTTGGAGGCATTTCAGACACTCGTAGACGACGGCAGGTCAACAGAGAACAACCGACAGGACGGCGTACCCTCGGCCACCGGCCGGTTTTATTTCGCGAAGCACCGAGCTCTGGGTCACGTGAGGCAATTACTATGCGGGCGTTCGATAAGCACGTGGTGCGCAAGCCCCGGCCGCGTTCGATATATTAAGCGAGCGAACGCTGGGCTGCTAAAATTTCAGTGCGTCTGTCGTCTGTTGTTTGTGAAAGCTTCGAAGATACAGAGAAGATGTCCGGACGAGGAAAGGGAGGCAAAGTGAAGGGCAAGGCGAAGAGCCGTTCGTCTCGAGCCGGTCTGCAGTTCCCCGTAGGGCGAATCCACCGTCTACTGCGAAAGGGCAACTACGCCGAGAGGGTCGGAGCTGGCGCGCCAGTCTATTTAGCCGCGGTGATGGAGTATCTCGCGGCCGAGGTCCTCGAGTTAGCTGGGAACGCGGCTCGCGACAACAAGAAGACGAGGATAATCCCTCGTCACCTACAGCTGGCCATCCGCAACGACGAGGAGCTGAACAAGCTCCTGTCTGGCGTGACGATCGCTCAGGGCGGTGTCCTGCCGAACATCCAGGCCGTTCTTCTGCCCAAGAAAACGCAGAAAGTGACGGGTGGCGCCGCCAAGTAATTCTTGCGACAAAGCGCGCAAGCGATGAAACGGCTCTTTTCAGAGCCACCACATGATACGAGAGAAATACGACTTCGTGGCAAGATGGTGCTACCCGCTTACTTACCTACCTGCCCACACACACACACACACACACACACACACACACAGTCGCAACTGTTGTAAGAGTGTGGGTCCAATGTGGCTTGGTTGCGGACTGCAAAAGTTCTGCAAACTTAGATTTAAAATTAAATAAAATGCCATATAAATGGTAATAGACAATAAAGCGGATATTACATATAATGTTCTGCTTATACAGACAATTGTTTATTGCCTACAAAGTAATAATTAGTGTACTTTCTTCATAGAAACCGCATGGTATGGTTTTCTTATGTAAACACGACGTTACATTTTTTGGCCGCCAGAGGCGCCACGCGCCATGGAGCTGATAACTAGTGAAGCGACATTACAGAAATCTCAACAACCGTAAGAGAAAGTACTAATATCTTGAAATTAAATATTACAATAATTGAAATGCTTCGTAAAATTTGTTAATTTTTCGGGAATAAGCGGAATTTATTAGTGATTGCTGCAAACAGATGAATCTAAGTTAGCAACCTTTTTAACTAGGCCATAGAAGGCTATAAATAGGCCTACGCGTCAGCTGATCTCTCGACACTTGGGCAAAGCCTAAAGTGTCTTCTTATCTGCTCGGATCCAATGGCAGAAGAAGTAAAGAAACAAAAATAACTACTTACCTACCTACCTAGGTAGGTAGGTAGGTAGCTAGATACCTAGGTAACCTGCCTACCTGCCGTCCAACCAACCATGTCATGTATATATTATTATTATTATTATTATTATCATTACGTAATGAACTTGAGTTAATATTATTGACTGGGACGCAGTTCTATTATAATCGAGAGAGAGCGAGCGCGTATGTAAGGTGCGTGGTGTATTGTATTGTTTTGAAACGTGGCCAGCGTCGTCATCGACTTCCTCACTGATAATTTTGTGGCTCTGAAAAGAGCCGTTTCTTGTGCGTCGCGCCTATCCGACGGACGCGAACGATGCCTGCACATCTTATGCACGCTCGCCGCGGATTCTTCTGGCCAGCTGGATGTCCTTGGGCATGATGGTGACGCGCTTGGCGTGGATGGCACACAGGTTGGTGTCCTCGAAAAGACCGACAAGGTAGGCCTCGCTCGCCTCCTGGAGTGCCATAACCGCGGAGCTCTGGAATCGGAGATCGGTCTTGAAGTCCTGGGCAATCTCTCGCACGAGACGCTGGAATGGCAGCTTGCGAATGAGCAGTTCCGTGCTCTTCTGGTAGCGACGGATCTCCCTCAACGCGACGGTCCCCGGGCGATATCGATGAGGCTTTTTGACACCGCCGGTGGCCGGTGCGCTCTTCCGGGCAGCCTTGGTAGCTAGCTGCTTCCTGGGAGCCTTGCCTCCCGTTGATTTACGCGCTGTCTGCTTCGTACGAGCCATTGTCGATGCTGAAAATGCTGAAAATGAGCGAGCGAACGGTCCCCTCTCTAAGGCAGGAATGACGAGCGCACGCCGCGACCGTGTTGATATGGGTCTGGGCGGAGAGCTATGCTCGTCGCTGATTGGTTGATTTCAATCCCGTTTTGACGCAGGAATCGCGTTGAAGATAGCATAGCGTGGCCGTGGTGTGTTTGGAGGTTTGAGTGTTTGAGTTGTTGTAGGTAAGCGTGTGGAGGTTGGTGGTTGCGGCGGCGGCGGTGGGTGGGTGGGTGGGTGGGTGGGTGGGTGGGTGGGTTGGTTTTGGATGAATGAAGGGCTGGATGAATGGATGAATAAGTGAGGAATTCTGTGAAATATATGAACGAATGAAGCAAGTAAGGAGGCGGGCGGGCGGGCAGGAAGGCAGGCAGGCGATCGGTCGAGTGAGTGAGTGAGTGAGCGAGTGAGTAAGTAAGTAAGTAAGTAAGTAAGTAAGTAAGTAAGTAAGTAAGTAATGAAGGAATTGAATATGCTGTCAAGTAAGTAAGTAAGTAGGTAGGTAGGTATGTATGTATGTATGTATGTATGCATGCATGCATGCATGCAGGTAGGTAGGTAGGTAGGTAGGTAGGTAGGTAGGTAGGTAGGTAGGGATGGATGGATGGATGGATGGATGAGAAACGGCAAATAGCAGCAGCAGCTGTTGCTGCTGCCGTCGTCGTCGTTTTCCTTTGTTATGATTTGGTGGCTCTGAAAAGAGCCGTTTTGGAGATGTCGACCGGTCGATCTGGCGACCGGCCGGAAGACGACTTCTTAGGCTTTCCTGGCTTTCTTGGCGGCTGCCGGGGCCTTTTTTGCCTTGTTGGAGGCAGGGGCGGTTTTCTTGGCTGCGGCCGGTTTGACCTTCTTTGACTTTTCCTGGGCGGTGGCCTTGGCAACCTTCTTTGCGGGTTTGTCGACCTTGGCCTTGTTGACGGGCTTGACTGCCTTGACGGGCTTAGTTTTCTTGCTGGCGACTGCCGCTGCTGGTTTTTTCGCCTTCTTCGGCGAAGTCTTCTTCGCTGCAGTGGTCGGCTTTTTAGCTGGAGTGGCCGCCGGTTTCTTTGCCGCAGGCTTGTTCGTCGTCTTCTTCTTGGCGACGGCGTTCTTCGTCTTTGCCGCGGCCGGCGCTTTTGGCTTCTTGTCCTTCTTCTTGGCCTGTTCGACGGCTGCGGCACCGAGGCGGAAGCTGCCGGACGCGCCGGAACCCTTGGACTGCTTGAGGCTGTCGTTCTTGACTCCGTTGCGCAGGGCCATCTTGAGGTGCTGATTGACGACGTGTTCGTCGGTGCCGACCTTGAAGTTCTTGAGAATGTATTTGAGGATGGCCTGTCGCGACGAACCGCCCCTTTCTTTCAACGTCGTCAGCGCCACCCGGATCATCTCGCTGTATTTCGGATGATCTGCCGGTGTCTTCTTCGCTGCCGAGGAGGACGAGCTCTTCTTCGCAGCCGTCGCTTTCTTGGGCTGCTGCTTCTTCGCCGGGCTCTTGGGCGCGGCCGCCGACTGGGCGTCCGTGGCGCCTGAACCGTCTGCGATCGGTGCTGCTGATGCTGCGTCAGACATGGTTGTTGACTCGTGCGTAACCTAGGAAACGGAGAAAGCCAAAAGATGCGACGTCAACGTCGAAACCAGAATCTCTTTCCTTTGGCCGATACCCCGGCAGCCCGTTTATAAGGCAGATCGCGCGCGGACTTAATTGAGAACCGCCGACCGTGGCCGACGCATCCATCCTGCCTGCCTGCCTGCCTGCCTGCCTGCCTGCCTGCCTGC
>OY744607.1:59043621-59048621 GCA_963556255.1 Allolobophora icterica
GCTCTTTACTAAGGCTGATTCGTTTTCTTCTGCGGTTGTATTGGTTGGTAGGCAGGCAGGCAGGCAGGCAGGCAGGCAGGCAGGCATCCTAGGTAGGTAGGTAGGTAGGTAGGTACCTACCTACCTACCTACCTACCTACCTACCTACCTACCTAGGTAGGTAAGTAGTTATTTTTGTTTCTTTACTTCTTCTGCCATTGGATCCGAGCAGATAAGAAGACACTTTAGGCTTTGCCCAAGTGTCGAGAGACCAGGTGACGACGCGGCTATTTATAGCCTTCTATGGCCTAGTTAAAAAGGTTGCTAACTTAGATTCATCTGTTTGCGGCTTTAACTAATAAAATTCCGCTTCTTTCAGAAAATTTAAAAATTTTACGAAGCATTTCAATTATTGCAATATTTAACTTCAAGATATTAGTACTTTCTCTTACGGTTGTTGAGATTTCTGTAATGTATCAGCTCCATGGCGCGTGGCGCCTCTGGCGGCCAAAAAATGTAACGTCGTGTTTACATAAGAAAACCATACCATGCGGTTTCTATGAAGAAAGTACACTAATTCTTACTTTTTAGACAATGAATAATTGTCTGTATAAGCAAAATTATATATGGAATATGCGCTGTATTGTGTATTACCATTTATATGGCATTTTATTTAATTTTAAATCTAACTTTTCAGAACTGTTGCAGTCCGCAACCAAACCACATTGGACACACACTCTTACAGCAGTTGATTAGACCGTGTGTGTGTGTGTGTGTGTGGGTGGGTGTGGGTGTGTGCGGTAGGGTGTCCCCTAATTTCTTTCCAATCTGAGGTCTCACTAGTCAAAAGTTTCTTTGGGAGATGAGAATGTTTGTGCAAAATTTTCAATTTCTGTACAAAATGTTTAGGGCTCTCCTAAGGGGTGCTAAGTTTCATCTTAGTATAAAATGTTCGTCATGTCCACATGTTTCAGTCTAGGGGGGGGGGTGTATATACGCCCCTGGAGGCCGGTCTGGCTGCGTTTCCTTCGTCACGATTTGTGTGGCTCTGAAAAGAGCCGTTTGCTTTGGTATTTGGCGCCGGGCCGTTGCCCGATCGCCAAGTCGTCGTCGCTTACTTGGAGCTGGTGTACTTTGTCACGGCTTTCGTGCCTTCAGACACGGCATGTTTGGCCAGCTCGCCGGGGAGCAGGAGCCGTACTGCCGTCTGGATTTCGCGGCTCGTGATCGTAGAGCGCCGGTTGTAGTGTGCCAGACGGCTGGACTCGGCGGCGATGCGCTCGAAGATGTCATTCACGAAGGAGTTCATTATAGACATCGCCTTTGACGAGATCCCCGTATCCGGATGGACCTGTTTCAGCACCTTGTAGATGTAGATGGCGTACGACTCCCTTCGGCGCCTCTTGCGCTTCTTCTCGCCGGCTCTCGCCGCTTTCGCTTTCGACGCAGCCTTCTTCGCACCCTTCGATGCTGGTTTTGGAGGCATTTCAGACACTCGTAGACGACGGCAGGTCAACAGAGAACAACCGACAGGACGGCGTACCCTCGGCCACCGGCCGGTTTTATTTCGCGAAGCACCGAGCTCTGGGTCACGTGAGGCAATTACTATGCGGGCGTTCGATAAGCACGTGGTGCGCAAGCCCCGGCCGCGTTCGATATATTAAGCGAGCGAACGCTGGGCTGCTAAAATTTCAGTGCGTCTGTCGTCTGTTGTTTGTGAAAGCTTCGAAGATACAGAGAAGATGTCCGGACGAGGAAAGGGAGGCAAAGTGAAGGGCAAGGCGAAGAGCCGTTCGTCTCGAGCCGGTCTGCAGTTCCCCGTAGGGCGAATCCACCGTCTACTGCGAAAGGGCAACTACGCCGAGAGGGTCGGAGCTGGCGCGCCAGTCTATTTAGCCGCGGTGATGGAGTATCTCGCGGCCGAGGTCCTCGAGTTAGCTGGGAACGCGGCTCGCGACAACAAGAAGACGAGGATAATCCCTCGTCACCTACAGCTGGCCATCCGCAACGACGAGGAGCTGAACAAGCTCCTGTCTGGCGTGACGATCGCTCAGGGCGGTGTCCTGCCGAACATCCAGGCCGTTCTTCTGCCCAAGAAAACGCAGAAAGTGACGGGTGGCGCCGCCAAGTAATTCTTGCGACAAAGCGCGCAAGCGATGAAACGGCTCTTTTCAGAGCCACCACATGATACGAGAGAAATACGACTTCGTGGCAAGATGGTGCTACCCGCTTACTTACCTACCTGCCCACACACACACACACACACACACACACACACACAGTCGCAACTGTTGTAAGAGTGTGGGTCCAATGTGGCTTGGTTGCGGACTGCAAAAGTTCTGCAAACTTAGATTTAAAATTAAATAAAATGCCATATAAATGGTAATAGACAATAAAGCGGATATTACATATAATGTTCTGCTTATACAGACAATTGTTTATTGCCTACAAAGTAATAATTAGTGTACTTTCTTCATAGAAACCGCATGGTATGGTTTTCTTATGTAAACACGACGTTACATTTTTTGGCCGCCAGAGGCGCCACGCGCCATGGAGCTGATAACTAGTGAAGCGACATTACAGAAATCTCAACAACCGTAAGAGAAAGTACTAATATCTTGAAATTAAATATTACAATAATTGAAATGCTTCGTAAAATTTGTTAATTTTTCGGGAATAAGCGGAATTTATTAGTGATTGCTGCAAACAGATGAATCTAAGTTAGCAACCTTTTTAACTAGGCCATAGAAGGCTATAAATAGGCCTACGCGTCAGCTGATCTCTCGACACTTGGGCAAAGCCTAAAGTGTCTTCTTATCTGCTCGGATCCAATGGCAGAAGAAGTAAAGAAACAAAAATAACTACTTACCTACCTACCTAGGTAGGTAGGTAGGTAGCTAGATACCTAGGTAACCTGCCTACCTGCCGTCCAACCAACCATGTCATGTATATATTATTATTATTATTATTATTATCATTACGTAATGAACTTGAGTTAATATTATTGACTGGGACGCAGTTCTATTATAATCGAGAGAGAGAGAGCGCGTATGTAAGGTGCGTGGTGTATTGTATTGTTTTGAAACGTGGCCAGCGTCGTCATCGACTTCCTCACTGATAATTTTGTGGCTCTGAAAAGAGCCGTTTCTTGTGCGTCGCGCCTATCCGACGGACGCGAACGATGCCTGCACATCTTATGCACGCTCGCCGCGGATTCTTCTGGCCAGCTGGATGTCCTTGGGCATGATGGTGACGCGCTTGGCGTGGATGGCACACAGGTTGGTGTCCTCGAAAAGACCGACAAGGTAGGCCTCGCTCGCCTCCTGGAGTGCCATAACCGCGGAGCTCTGGAATCGGAGATCGGTCTTGAAGTCCTGGGCAATCTCTCGCACGAGACGCTGGAATGGCAGCTTGCGAATGAGCAGTTCCGTGCTCTTCTGGTAGCGACGGATCTCCCTCAACGCGACGGTCCCCGGGCGATATCGATGAGGCTTTTTGACACCGCCGGTGGCCGGTGCGCTCTTCCGGGCAGCCTTGGTAGCTAGCTGCTTCCTGGGAGCCTTGCCTCCCGTTGATTTACGCGCTGTCTGCTTCGTACGAGCCATTGTCGATGCTGAAAATGCTGAAAATGAGCGAGCGAACGGTCCCCTCTCTAAGGCAGGAATGACGAGCGCACGCCGCGACCGTGTTGATATGGGTCTGGGCGGAGAGCTATGCTCGTCGCTGATTGGTTGATTTCAATCCCGTTTTGACGCAGGAATCGCGTTGAAGATAGCATAGCGTGGCCGTGGTGTGTTTGGAGGTTTGAGTGTTTGAGTTGTTGTAGGTAAGCGTGTGGAGGTTGGTGGTTGCGGCGGCGGCGGTGGGTGGGTGGGTGGGTGGGTGGGTGGGTGGGTGGGTGGGTTGGTTTTGGATGAATGAAGGGCTGGATGAATGGATGAATAAGTGAGGAATTCTGTGAAATATATGAACGAATGAAGCAAGTAAGGAGGCGGGCGGGCGGGCAGGAAGGCAGGCAGGCGATCGGTCGAGTGAGTGAGTGAGTGAGCGAGTGAGTAAGTAAGTAAGTAAGTAAGTAAGTAAGTAAGTAAGTAAGTAAGTAATGAAGGAATTGAATATGCTGTCAAGTAAGTAAGTAAGTAGGTAGGTAGGTATGTATGTATGTATGTATGTATGCATGCATGCATGCATGCAGGTAGGTAGGTAGGTAGGTAGGTAGGTAGGTAGGTAGGTAGGTAGGGATGGATGGATGGATGGATGGATGAGAAACGGCAAATAGCAGCAGCAGCTGTTGCTGCTGCCGTCGTCGTCGTTTTCCTTTGTTATGATTTGGTGGCTCTGAAAAGAGCCGTTTTGGAGATGTCGACCGGTCGATCTGGCGACCGGCCGGAAGACGACTTCTTAGGCTTTCCTGGCTTTCTTGGCGGCTGCCGGGGCCTTTTTTGCCTTGTTGGAGGCAGGGGCGGTTTTCTTGGCTGCGGCCGGTTTGACCTTCTTTGACTTTTCCTGGGCGGTGGCCTTGGCAACCTTCTTTGCGGGTTTGTCGACCTTGGCCTTGTTGACGGGCTTGACTGCCTTGACGGGCTTAGTTTTCTTGCTGGCGACTGCCGCTGCTGGTTTTTTCGCCTTCTTCGGCGAAGTCTTCTTCGCTGCAGTGGTCGGCTTTTTAGCTGGAGTGGCCGCCGGTTTCTTTGCCGCAGGCTTGTTCGTCGTCTTCTTCTTGGCGACGGCGTTCTTCGTCTTTGCCGCGGCCGGCGCTTTTGGCTTCTTGTCCTTCTTCTTGGCCTGTTCGACGGCTGCGGCACCGAGGCGGAAGCTGCCGGACGCGCCGGAACCCTTGGACTGCTTGAGGCTGTCGTTCTTGACTCCGTTGCGCAGGGCCATCTTGAGGTGCTGATTGACGACGTGTTCGTCGGTGCCGACCTTGAAGTTCTTGAGAATGTATTTGAGGATGGCCTGTCGCGACGAACCGCCCCTTTCTTTCAACGTCGTCAGCGCCACCCGGATCATCTCGCTGTATT
>OY744607.1:59053621-59056121 GCA_963556255.1 Allolobophora icterica
TTTCAGAGCCACCACATGATACGAGAGAAATACGACTTCGTGGCAAGATGGTGCTACCCGCTTACTTACCTACCTGCCACACACACACACACACACACACACACACACACACAGTCGCAACTGTTGTAAGAGTGTGGGTCCAATGTGGCTTGGTTGCGGACTGCAAAAGTTCTGCAAACTTAGATTTAAAATTAAATAAAATGCCATATAAATGGTAATAGACAATAAAGCGGATATTACATATAATGTTCTGCTTATACAGACAATTGTTTATTGCCTACAAAGTAATAATTAGTGTACTTTCTTCATAGAAACCGCATGGTATGGTTTTCTTATGTAAACACGACGTTACATTTTTTGGCCGCCAGAGGCGCCACGCGCCATGGAGCTGATAACTAGTGAAGCGACATTACAGAAATCTCAACAACCGTAAGAGAAAGTACTAATATCTTGAAATTAAATATTACAATAATTGAAATGCTTCGTAAAATTTGTTAATTTTTCGGGAATAAGCGGAATTTATTAGTGATTGCTGCAAACAGATGAATCTAAGTTAGCAACCTTTTTAACTAGGCCATAGAAGGCTATAAATAGGCCTACGCGTCAGCTGATCTCTCGACACTTGGGCAAAGCCTAAAGTGTCTTCTTATCTGCTCGGATCCAATGGCAGAAGAAGTAAAGAAACAAAAATAACTACTTACCTACCTACCTAGGTAGGTAGGTAGGTAGCTAGATACCTAGGTAACCTGCCTACCTGCCGTCCAACCAACCATGTCATGTATATATTATTATTATTATTATTATTATCATTACGTAATGAACTTGAGTTAATATTATTGACTGGGACGCAGTTCTATTATAATCGAGAGAGAGCGAGCGCGTATGTAAGGTGCGTGGTGTATTGTATTGTTTTGAAACGTGGCCAGCGTCGTCATCGACTTCCTCACTGATAATTTTGTGGCTCTGAAAAGAGCCGTTTCTTGTGCGTCGCGCCTATCCGACGGACGCGAACGATGCCTGCACATCTTATGCACGCTCGCCGCGGATTCTTCTGGCCAGCTGGATGTCCTTGGGCATGATGGTGACGCGCTTGGCGTGGATGGCACACAGGTTGGTGTCCTCGAAAAGACCGACAAGGTAGGCCTCGCTCGCCTCCTGGAGTGCCATAACCGCGGAGCTCTGGAATCGGAGATCGGTCTTGAAGTCCTGGGCAATCTCTCGCACGAGACGCTGGAATGGCAGCTTGCGAATGAGCAGTTCCGTGCTCTTCTGGTAGCGACGGATCTCCCTCAACGCGACGGTCCCCGGGCGATATCGATGAGGCTTTTTGACACCGCCGGTGGCCGGTGCGCTCTTCCGGGCAGCCTTGGTAGCTAGCTGCTTCCTGGGAGCCTTGCCTCCCGTTGATTTACGCGCTGTCTGCTTCGTACGAGCCATTGTCGATGCTGAAAATGCTGAAAATGAGCGAGCGAACGGTCCCCTCTCTAAGGCAGGAATGACGAGCGCACGCCGCGACCGTGTTGATATGGGTCTGGGCGGAGAGCTATGCTCGTCGCTGATTGGTTGATTTCAATCCCGTTTTGACGCAGGAATCGCGTTGAAGATAGCATAGCGTGGCCGTGGTGTGTTTGGAGGTTTGAGTGTTTGAGTTGTTGTAGGTAAGCGTGTGGAGGTTGGTGGTTGCGGCGGCGGCGGTGGGTGGGTGGGTGGGTGGGTGGGTGGGTGGGTGGGTTGGTTTTGGATGAATGAAGGGCTGGATGAATGGATGAATAAGTGAGGAATTCTGTGAAATATATGAACGAATGAAGCAAGTAAGGAGGCGGGCGGGCGGGCAGGAAGGCAGGCAGGCGATCGGTCGAGTGAGTGAGTGAGTGAGCGAGTGAGTAAGTAAGTAAGTAAGTAAGTAAGTAAGTAAGTAAGTAAGTAAGTAATGAAGGAATTGAATATGCTGTCAAGTAAGTAAGTAAGTAGGTAGGTAGGTATGTATGTATGTATGTATGTATGCATGCATGCATGCATGCAGGTAGGTAGGTAGGTAGGTAGGTAGGTAGGTAGGTAGGTAGGTAGGGATGGATGGATGGATGGATGGATGAGAAACGGCAAATAGCAGCAGCAGCTGTTGCTGCTGCCGTCGTCGTCGTTTTCCTTTGTTATGATTTGGTGGCTCTGAAAAGAGCCGTTTTGGAGATGTCGACCGGTCGATCTGGCGACCGGCCGGAAGACGACTTCTTAGGCTTTCCTGGCTTTCTTGGCGGCTGCCGGGGCCTTTTTTGCCTTGTTGGAGGCAGGGGCGGTTTTCTTGGCTGCGGCCGGTTTGACCTTCTTTGACTTTTCCTGGGCGGTGGCCTTGGCAACCTTCTTTGCGGGTTTGTCGACCTTGGCCTTGTTGACGGGCTTGACTGCCTTGACGGGCTTAGTTTTCTTGCTGGCGACTGCCGCTGCTGGTTTTTTCGCCTTCTTCGGCGAAGTCTTCTTCGCTGCAGTGGTCGGCTTTTTAGCT
>OY744607.1:59061121-59063621 GCA_963556255.1 Allolobophora icterica
AGCCGGTCTGCAGTTCCCCGTAGGGCGAATCCACCGTCTACTGCGAAAGGGCAACTACGCCGAGAGGGTCGGAGCTGGCGCGCCAGTCTATTTAGCCGCGGTGATGGAGTATCTCGCGGCCGAGGTCCTCGAGTTAGCTGGGAACGCGGCTCGCGACAACAAGAAGACGAGGATAATCCCTCGTCACCTACAGCTGGCCATCCGCAACGACGAGGAGCTGAACAAGCTCCTGTCTGGCGTGACGATCGCTCAGGGCGGTGTCCTGCCGAACATCCAGGCCGTTCTTCTGCCCAAGAAAACGCAGAAAGTGACGGGTGGCGCCGCCAAGTAATTCTTGCGACAAAGCGCGCAAGCGATGAAACGGCTCTTTTCAGAGCCACCACATGATACGAGAGAAATACGACTTCGTGGCAAGATGGTGCTACCCGCTTACTTACCTACCTGCCCACACACACACACACACACACACACACACACACAGTCGCAACTGTTGTAAGAGTGTGGGTCCAATGTGGCTTGGTTGCGGACTGCAAAAGTTCTGCAAACTTAGATTTAAAATTAAATAAAATGCCATATAAATGGTAATAGACAATAAAGCGGATATTACATATAATGTTCTGCTTATACAGACAATTGTTTATTGCCTACAAAGTAATAATTAGTGTACTTTCTTCATAGAAACCGCATGGTATGGTTTTCTTATGTAAACACGACGTTACATTTTTTGGCCGCCAGAGGCGCCACGCGCCATGGAGCTGATAACTAGTGAAGCGACATTACAGAAATCTCAACAACCGTAAGAGAAAGTACTAATATCTTGAAATTAAATATTACAATAATTGAAATGCTTCGTAAAATTTGTTAATTTTTCGGGAATAAGCGGAATTTATTAGTGATTGCTGCAAACAGATGAATCTAAGTTAGCAACCTTTTTAACTAGGCCATAGAAGGCTATAAATAGGCCTACGCGTCAGCTGATCTCTCGACACTTGGGCAAAGCCTAAAGTGTCTTCTTATCTGCTCGGATCCAATGGCAGAAGAAGTAAAGAAACAAAAATAACTACTTACCTACCTACCTAGGTAGGTAGGTAGGTAGCTAGATACCTAGGTAACCTGCCTACCTGCCGTCCAACCAACCATGTCATGTATATATTATTATTATTATTATTATTATCATTACGTAATGAACTTGAGTTAATATTATTGACTGGGACGCAGTTCTATTATAATCGAGAGAGAGCGAGCGCGTATGTAAGGTGCGTGGTGTATTGTATTGTTTTGAAACGTGGCCAGCGTCGTCATCGACTTCCTCACTGATAATTTTGTGGCTCTGAAAAGAGCCGTTTCTTGTGCGTCGCGCCTATCCGACGGACGCGAACGATGCCTGCACATCTTATGCACGCTCGCCGCGGATTCTTCTGGCCAGCTGGATGTCCTTGGGCATGATGGTGACGCGCTTGGCGTGGATGGCACACAGGTTGGTGTCCTCGAAAAGACCGACAAGGTAGGCCTCGCTCGCCTCCTGGAGTGCCATAACCGCGGAGCTCTGGAATCGGAGATCGGTCTTGAAGTCCTGGGCAATCTCTCGCACGAGACGCTGGAATGGCAGCTTGCGAATGAGCAGTTCCGTGCTCTTCTGGTAGCGACGGATCTCCCTCAACGCGACGGTCCCCGGGCGATATCGATGAGGCTTTTTGACACCGCCGGTGGCCGGTGCGCTCTTCCGGGCAGCCTTGGTAGCTAGCTGCTTCCTGGGAGCCTTGCCTCCCGTTGATTTACGCGCTGTCTGCTTCGTACGAGCCATTGTCGATGCTGAAAATGCTGAAAATGAGCGAGCGAACGGTCCCCTCTCTAAGGCAGGAATGACGAGCGCACGCCGCGACCGTGTTGATATGGGTCTGGGCGGAGAGCTATGCTCGTCGCTGATTGGTTGATTTCAATCCCGTTTTGACGCAGGAATCGCGTTGAAGATAGCATAGCGTGGCCGTGGTGTGTTTGGAGGTTTGAGTGTTTGAGTTGTTGTAGGTAAGCGTGTGGAGGTTGGTGGTTGCGGCGGCGGCGGTGGGTGGGTGGGTGGGTGGGTGGGTGGGTGGGTGGGTTGGTTTTGGATGAATGAAGGGCTGGATGAATGGATGAATAAGTGAGGAATTCTGTGAAATATATGAACGAATGAAGCAAGTAAGGAGGCGGGCGGGCGGGCAGGAAGGCAGGCAGGCGATCGGTCGAGTGAGTGAGTGAGTGAGCGAGTGAGTAAGTAAGTAAGTAAGTAAGTAAGTAAGTAAGTAAGTAAGTAAGTAATGAAGGAATTGAATATGCTGTCAAGTAAGTAAGTAAGTAGGTAGGTAGGTATGTATGTATGTATGTATGTATGCATGCATGCATGCATGCAGGTAGGTAGGTAGGTAGGTAGGTAGGTAGGTAGGTAGGTAGGTAGGGATGGATGGATGGATGGATGGATGAGAAACGGCAAATAGCAGCAGCAGCTGTTGCTGCTGCCGTC
>OY744607.1:59068621-59073621 GCA_963556255.1 Allolobophora icterica
TCGCCGCTTTCGCTTTCGACGCAGCCTTCTTCGCACCCTTCGATGCTGGTTTTGGAGGCATTTCAGACACTCGTAGACGACGGCAGGTCAACAGAGAACAACCGACAGGACGGCGTACCCTCGGCCACCGGCCGGTTTTATTTCGCGAAGCACCGAGCTCTGGGTCACGTGAGGCAATTACTATGCGGGCGTTCGATAAGCACGTGGTGCGCAAGCCCCGGCCGCGTTCGATATATTAAGCGAGCGAACGCTGGGCTGCTAAAATTTCAGTGCGTCTGTCGTCTGTTGTTTGTGAAAGCTTCGAAGATACAGAGAAGATGTCCGGACGAGGAAAGGGAGGCAAAGTGAAGGGCAAGGCGAAGAGCCGTTCGTCTCGAGCCGGTCTGCAGTTCCCCGTAGGGCGAATCCACCGTCTACTGCGAAAGGGCAACTACGCCGAGAGGGTCGGAGCTGGCGCGCCAGTCTATTTAGCCGCGGTGATGGAGTATCTCGCGGCCGAGGTCCTCGAGTTAGCTGGGAACGCGGCTCGCGACAACAAGAAGACGAGGATAATCCCTCGTCACCTACAGCTGGCCATCCGCAACGACGAGGAGCTGAACAAGCTCCTGTCTGGCGTGACGATCGCTCAGGGCGGTGTCCTGCCGAACATCCAGGCCGTTCTTCTGCCCAAGAAAACGCAGAAAGTGACGGGTGGCGCCGCCAAGTAATTCTTGCGACAAAGCGCGCAAGCGATGAAACGGCTCTTTTCAGAGCCACCACATGATACGAGAGAAATACGACTTCGTGGCAAGATGGTGCTACCCGCTTACTTACCTACCTGCCCACACACACACACACACACACACACACACACACAGTCGCAACTGTTGTAAGAGTGTGGGTCCAATGTGGCTTGGTTGCGGACTGCAAAAGTTCTGCAAACTTAGATTTAAAATTAAATAAAATGCCATATAAATGGTAATAGACAATAAAGCGGATATTACATATAATGTTCTGCTTATACAGACAATTGTTTATTGCCTACAAAGTAATAATTAGTGTACTTTCTTCATAGAAACCGCATGGTATGGTTTTCTTATGTAAACACGACGTTACATTTTTTGGCCGCCAGAGGCGCCACGCGCCATGGAGCTGATAACTAGTGAAGCGACATTACAGAAATCTCAACAACCGTAAGAGAAAGTACTAATATCTTGAAATTAAATATTACAATAATTGAAATGCTTCGTAAAATTTGTTAATTTTTCGGGAATAAGCGGAATTTATTAGTGATTGCTGCAAACAGATGAATCTAAGTTAGCAACCTTTTTAACTAGGCCATCACCTTGTCACCTTGTGCTGTCAGCTCGTGGAGCTCTAGCGACCGTCCTGGTGAACACACTCCACCATCTCCTATTCGATGACAAGTCTCTCAATTCCGCCAAATTCATGCCAGTTACATCTTGTATCTCATCCATCCATCTCCTCCTTGGGCGACCCAGTCTTCTCCTCCCCTCACCGCACGCCAGCATCATTTCCTTCTCCAGACCATCAGATCGCATAACATGTCCAAAGAACCTTAGCTTCATTCTTGTCGCAGTTTGTTTTAACGACTCTTCATTCTCAACTCCAATCTCCTCTCGTATTGATTCGTTCGTTCTTTTCTCAGTCCAAGATATTCTCAGCATCTTCCTCCATATCCACATTTCACAAGCGTTAACCTTATTTTCCATGTTCTTTGTCATTGTCCACGTCTCGCAACCGTACAGTACCGTAGGAAAGATTAGTGCTCTCACGAGCCTTTTTTTGGTTTCTATGCTCACATGTTTGTCTTTCCATATCTTTTCCAGTCCGGTCATTGCAGCTTTCCCTATAGCAATCCTTCGTTTTATTTCTGGATCACACTTTCCCTCCTTTCCAACCAGTGATCCTAGGAATGTGAAGCTTTCTACCACCTCTATTTCCTCTCCGTCTATCTCAAAACTATCCCAATCTGCTGTTGTCATGACCTTTGTCTTCTTTATGTTGAAGTATAAACCAGCTTTTTCACTTTCTCTCCTGACCCTTCTTATCAGTTCTGCCAAATCCTCTTTTCTTTTTGCCATTAATGTTGTGTCATCCGCGTATCTAAGGTTATTCAGTGTCTTTCCAGCAATTTTTACTCCCTCAATTGCCCCCTCCAGTTCTGCCTTTCTCATTATTCTTTCAGCATATAGATTAAACAGGAATGGAGACAAGATGCATCCCTGCCTCACTCCTTTCTTGATTCTGAAATTGTCAGTGTCTCCGTATTCTGTTCTTATCACCGCTATCTGGTCTTCATATAAACCCTTTAGTAACATTATCAGGTGTTTCGGAATTCCCATTTCAAGCAGGGTTTTCCACATTAAATCATGGTTAATGCAGTCGAATGCCTTGCTATAGTCAATGAAACAGATGTGAACCTCCTGTCCATACTCCCTTTGTCTCTCCATTATCCACCTCATGTTGGCTATATGGTCTCGAGTTCCACGAGGCCATAGGCCATAGAAGGCTATAAATAGGCCTACGCGTCAGCTGATCTCTCGACACTTGGGCAAAGCCTAAAGTGTCTTCTTATCTGCTCGGATCCAATGGCAGAAGAAGTAAAGAAACAAAAATAACTACTTACCTACCTACCTAGGTAGGTAGGTAGGTAGCTAGATACCTAGGTAACCTGCCTACCTGCCGTCCAACCAACCATGTCATGTATATATTATTATTATTATTATTATTATCATTACGTAATGAACTTGAGTTAATATTATTGACTGGGACGCAGTTCTATTATAATCGAGAGAGAGCGAGCGCGTATGTAAGGTGCGTGGTGTATTGTATTGTTTTGAAACGTGGCCAGCGTCGTCATCGACTTCCTCACTGATAATTTTGTGGCTCTGAAAAGAGCCGTTTCTTGTGCGTCGCGCCTATCCGACGGACGCGAACGATGCCTGCACATCTTATGCACGCTCGCCGCGGATTCTTCTGGCCAGCTGGATGTCCTTGGGCATGATGGTGACGCGCTTGGCGTGGATGGCACACAGGTTGGTGTCCTCGAAAAGACCGACAAGGTAGGCCTCGCTCGCCTCCTGGAGTGCCATAACCGCGGAGCTCTGGAATCGGAGATCGGTCTTGAAGTCCTGGGCAATCTCTCGCACGAGACGCTGGAATGGCAGCTTGCGAATGAGCAGTTCCGTGCTCTTCTGGTAGCGACGGATCTCCCTCAACGCGACGGTCCCCGGGCGATATCGATGAGGCTTTTTGACACCGCCGGTGGCCGGTGCGCTCTTCCGGGCAGCCTTGGTAGCTAGCTGCTTCCTGGGAGCCTTGCCTCCCGTTGATTTACGCGCTGTCTGCTTCGTACGAGCCATTGTCGATGCTGAAAATGCTGAAAATGAGCGAGCGAACGGTCCCCTCTCTAAGGCAGGAATGACGAGCGCACGCCGCGACCGTGTTGATATGGGTCTGGGCGGAGAGCTATGCTCGTCGCTGATTGGTTGATTTCAATCCCGTTTTGACGCAGGAATCGCGTTGAAGATAGCATAGCGTGGCCGTGGTGTGTTTGGAGGTTTGAGTGTTTGAGTTGTTGTAGGTAAGCGTGTGGAGGTTGGTGGTTGCGGCGGCGGCGGTGGGTGGGTGGGTGGGTGGGTGGGTGGGTGGGTGGGTTGGTTTTGGATGAATGAAGGGCTGGATGAATGGATGAATAAGTGAGGAATTCTGTGAAATATATGAACGAATGAAGCAAGTAAGGAGGCGGGCGGGCGGGCAGGAAGGCAGGCAGGCGATCGGTCGAGTGAGTGAGTGAGTGAGCGAGTGAGTAAGTAAGTAAGTAAGTAAGTAAGTAAGTAAGTAAGTAAGTAAGTAATGAAGGAATTGAATATGCTGTCAAGTAAGTAAGTAAGTAGGTAGGTAGGTATGTATGTATGTATGTATGTATGCATGCATGCATGCATGCAGGTAGGTAGGTAGGTAGGTAGGTAGGTAGGTAGGTAGGTAGGTAGGGATGGATGGATGGATGGATGGATGAGAAACGGCAAATAGCAGCAGCAGCTGTTGCTGCTGCCGTCGTCGTCGTTTTCCTTTGTTATGATTTGGTGGCTCTGAAAAGAGCCGTTTTGGAGATGTCGACCGGTCGATCTGGCGACCGGCCGGAAGACGACTTCTTAGGCTTTCCTGGCTTTCTTGGCGGCTGCCGGGGCCTTTTTTGCCTTGTTGGAGGCAGGGGCGGTTTTCTTGGCTGCGGCCGGTTTGACCTTCTTTGACTTTTCCTGGGCGGTGGCCTTGGCAACCTTCTTTGCGGGTTTGTCGACCTTGGCCTTGTTGACGGGCTTGACTGCCTTGACGGGCTTAGTTTTCTTGCTGGCGACTGCCGCTGCTGGTTTTTTCGCCTTCTTCGGCGAAGTCTTCTTCGCTGCAGTGGTCGGCTTTTTAGCTGGAGTGGCCGCCGGTTTCTTTGCCGCAGGCTTGTTCGTCGTCTTCTTCTTGGCGACGGCGTTCTTCGTCTTTGCCGCGGCCGGCGCTTTTGGCTTCTTGTCCTTCTTCTTGGCCTGTTCGACGGCTGCGGCACCGAGGCGGAAGCTGCCGGACGCGCCGGAACCCTTGGACTGCTTGAGGCTGTCGTTCTTGACTCCGTTGCGCAGGGCCATCTTGAGGTGCTGATTGACGACGTGTTCGTCGGTGCCGACCTTGAAGTTCTTGAGAATGTATTTGAGGATGGCCTGTCGCGACGAACCGCCCCTTTCTTTCAACGTCGTCAGCGCCACCCGGATCATCTCGCTGTATTTCGGATGATCTGCCGGTGTCTTCTTCGCTGCCGAGGAGGACGAGCTCTTCTTCGCAGCCGTCGCTTTCTTGGGCTGCTGCTTCTTCGCCGGGCTCTTGGGCGCGGCCGCCGACTGGGCGTCCGTGGCGCCTGAACCGTCTGCGATCGGTGCTGCTGATGCTGCGTCAGACATGGTTGTTGACTCGTGCGTAACCTAGGAAACGGAGAAAGCCAAAAGATGCGA
>OY744607.1:59076121-59081121 GCA_963556255.1 Allolobophora icterica
TGGATGGATGGATGGATGGATGGATGGATGGATGGATGGATGGATGGATGGATGGATGGATGGATGGATGGATGGATGGATGGATGGATGGATGGATGGATGGATGGATGGATGGATGGATGGATGGATGGATTGATTGATTGGCTCTTTACTAAGGCTGATTCGTTTTCTTCTGCGGTTGTATTGGTTGGTAGGCAGGCAGGCAGGCAGGCAGGCAGGCAGGCAGGCATCCTAGGTAGGTAGGTAGGTAGGTAGGTACCTACCTACCTACCTACCTACCTACCTACCTACCTACCTAGGTAGGTAAGTAGTTATTTTTGTTTCTTTACTTCTTCTGCCATTGGATCCGAGCAGATAAGAAGACACTTTAGGCTTTGCCCAAGTGTCGAGAGACCAGGTGACGACGCGGCTATTTATAGCCTTCTATGGCCTAGTTAAAAAGGTTGCTAACTTAGATTCATCTGTTTGCGGCTTTAACTAATAAAATTCCGCTTCTTTCAGAAAATTTAAAAATTTTACGAAGCATTTCAATTATTGCAATATTTAACTTCAAGATATTAGTACTTTCTCTTACGGTTGTTGAGATTTCTGTAATGTATCAGCTCCATGGCGCGTGGCGCCTCTGGCGGCCAAAAAATGTAACGTCGTGTTTACATAAGAAAACCATACCATGCGGTTTCTATGAAGAAAGTACACTAATTCTTACTTTTTAGACAATGAATAATTGTCTGTATAAGCAAAATTATATATGGAATATGCGCTGTATTGTGTATTACCATTTATATGGCATTTTATTTAATTTTAAATCTAACTTTTCAGAACTGTTGCAGTCCGCAACCAAACCACATTGGACACACACTCTTACAGCAGTTGATTAGACCGTGTGTGTGTGTGTGTGTGTGGGTGGGTGTGGGTGTGTGCGGTAGGGTGTCCCCTAATTTCTTTCCAATCTGAGGTCTCACTAGTCAAAAGTTTCTTTGGGAGATGAGAATGTTTGTGCAAAATTTTCAATTTCTGTACAAAATGTTTAGGGCTCTCCTAAGGGGTGCTAAGTTTCATCTTAGTATAAAATGTTCGTCATGTCCACATGTTTCAGTCTAGGGGGGGGGGTGTATATACGCCCCTGGAGGCCGGTCTGGCTGCGTTTCCTTCGTCACGATTTGTGTGGCTCTGAAAAGAGCCGTTTGCTTTGGTATTTGGCGCCGGGCCGTTGCCCGATCGCCAAGTCGTCGTCGCTTACTTGGAGCTGGTGTACTTTGTCACGGCTTTCGTGCCTTCAGACACGGCATGTTTGGCCAGCTCGCCGGGGAGCAGGAGCCGTACTGCCGTCTGGATTTCGCGGCTCGTGATCGTAGAGCGCCGGTTGTAGTGTGCCAGACGGCTGGACTCGGCGGCGATGCGCTCGAAGATGTCATTCACGAAGGAGTTCATTATAGACATCGCCTTTGACGAGATCCCCGTATCCGGATGGACCTGTTTCAGCACCTTGTAGATGTAGATGGCGTACGACTCCCTTCGGCGCCTCTTGCGCTTCTTCTCGCCGGCTCTCGCCGCTTTCGCTTTCGACGCAGCCTTCTTCGCACCCTTCGATGCTGGTTTTGGAGGCATTTCAGACACTCGTAGACGACGGCAGGTCAACAGAGAACAACCGACAGGACGGCGTACCCTCGGCCACCGGCCGGTTTTATTTCGCGAAGCACCGAGCTCTGGGTCACGTGAGGCAATTACTATGCGGGCGTTCGATAAGCACGTGGTGCGCAAGCCCCGGCCGCGTTCGATATATTAAGCGAGCGAACGCTGGGCTGCTAAAATTTCAGTGCGTCTGTCGTCTGTTGTTTGTGAAAGCTTCGAAGATACAGAGAAGATGTCCGGACGAGGAAAGGGAGGCAAAGTGAAGGGCAAGGCGAAGAGCCGTTCGTCTCGAGCCGGTCTGCAGTTCCCCGTAGGGCGAATCCACCGTCTACTGCGAAAGGGCAACTACGCCGAGAGGGTCGGAGCTGGCGCGCCAGTCTATTTAGCCGCGGTGATGGAGTATCTCGCGGCCGAGGTCCTCGAGTTAGCTGGGAACGCGGCTCGCGACAACAAGAAGACGAGGATAATCCCTCGTCACCTACAGCTGGCCATCCGCAACGACGAGGAGCTGAACAAGCTCCTGTCTGGCGTGACGATCGCTCAGGGCGGTGTCCTGCCGAACATCCAGGCCGTTCTTCTGCCCAAGAAAACGCAGAAAGTGACGGGTGGCGCCGCCAAGTAATTCTTGCGACAAAGCGCGCAAGCGATGAAACGGCTCTTTTCAGAGCCACCACATGATACGAGAGAAATACGACTTCGTGGCAAGATGGTGCTACCCGCTTACTTACCTACCTGCCCACACACACACACACACACACACACACACACACAGTCGCAACTGTTGTAAGAGTGTGGGTCCAATGTGGCTTGGTTGCGGACTGCAAAAGTTCTGCAAACTTAGATTTAAAATTAAATAAAATGCCATATAAATGGTAATAGACAATAAAGCGGATATTACATATAATGTTCTGCTTATACAGACAATTGTTTATTGCCTACAAAGTAATAATTAGTGTACTTTCTTCATAGAAACCGCATGGTATGGTTTTCTTATGTAAACACGACGTTACATTTTTTGGCCGCCAGAGGCGCCACGCGCCATGGAGCTGATAACTAGTGAAGCGACATTACAGAAATCTCAACAACCGTAAGAGAAAGTACTAATATCTTGAAATTAAATATTACAATAATTGAAATGCTTCGTAAAATTTGTTAATTTTTCGGGAATAAGCGGAATTTATTAGTGATTGCTGCAAACAGATGAATCTAAGTTAGCAACCTTTTTAACTAGGCCATAGAAGGCTATAAATAGGCCTACGCGTCAGCTGATCTCTCGACACTTGGGCAAAGCCTAAAGTGTCTTCTTATCTGCTCGGATCCAATGGCAGAAGAAGTAAAGAAACAAAAATAACTACTTACCTACCTACCTAGGTAGGTAGGTAGGTAGCTAGATACCTAGGTAACCTGCCTACCTGCCGTCCAACCAACCATGTCATGTATATATTATTATTATTATTATTATTATCATTACGTAATGAACTTGAGTTAATATTATTGACTGGGACGCAGTTCTATTATAATCGAGAGAGAGCGAGCGCGTATGTAAGGTGCGTGGTGTATTGTATTGTTTTGAAACGTGGCCAGCGTCGTCATCGACTTCCTCACTGATAATTTTGTGGCTCTGAAAAGAGCCGTTTCTTGTGCGTCGCGCCTATCCGACGGACGCGAACGATGCCTGCACATCTTATGCACGCTCGCCGCGGATTCTTCTGGCCAGCTGGATGTCCTTGGGCATGATGGTGACGCGCTTGGCGTGGATGGCACACAGGTTGGTGTCCTCGAAAAGACCGACAAGGTAGGCCTCGCTCGCCTCCTGGAGTGCCATAACCGCGGAGCTCTGGAATCGGAGATCGGTCTTGAAGTCCTGGGCAATCTCTCGCACGAGACGCTGGAATGGCAGCTTGCGAATGAGCAGTTCCGTGCTCTTCTGGTAGCGACGGATCTCCCTCAACGCGACGGTCCCCGGGCGATATCGATGAGGCTTTTTGACACCGCCGGTGGCCGGTGCGCTCTTCCGGGCAGCCTTGGTAGCTAGCTGCTTCCTGGGAGCCTTGCCTCCCGTTGATTTACGCGCTGTCTGCTTCGTACGAGCCATTGTCGATGCTGAAAATGCTGAAAATGAGCGAGCGAACGGTCCCCTCTCTAAGGCAGGAATGACGAGCGCACGCCGCGACCGTGTTGATATGGGTCTGGGCGGAGAGCTATGCTCGTCGCTGATTGGTTGATTTCAATCCCGTTTTGACGCAGGAATCGCGTTGAAGATAGCATAGCGTGGCCGTGGTGTGTTTGGAGGTTTGAGTGTTTGAGTTGTTGTAGGTAAGCGTGTGGAGGTTGGTGGTTGCGGCGGCGGCGGTGGGTGGGTGGGTGGGTGGGTGGGTGGGTGGGTGGGTTGGTTTTGGATGAATGAAGGGCTGGATGAATGGATGAATAAGTGAGGAATTCTGTGAAATATATGAACGAATGAAGCAAGTAAGGAGGCGGGCGGGCGGGCAGGAAGGCAGGCAGGCGATCGGTCGAGTGAGTGAGTGAGTGAGCGAGTGAGTAAGTAAGTAAGTAAGTAAGTAAGTAAGTAAGTAAGTAAGTAAGTAATGAAGGAATTGAATATGCTGTCAAGTAAGTAAGTAAGTAGGTAGGTAGGTATGTATGTATGTATGTATGTATGCATGCATGCATGCATGCAGGTAGGTAGGTAGGTAGGTAGGTAGGTAGGTAGGTAGGTAGGTAGGGATGGATGGATGGATGGATGGATGAGAAACGGCAAATAGCAGCAGCAGCTGTTGCTGCTGCCGTCGTCGTCGTTTTCCTTTGTTATGATTTGGTGGCTCTGAAAAGAGCCGTTTTGGAGATGTCGACCGGTCGATCTGGCGACCGGCCGGAAGACGACTTCTTAGGCTTTCCTGGCTTTCTTGGCGGCTGCCGGGGCCTTTTTTGCCTTGTTGGAGGCAGGGGCGGTTTTCTTGGCTGCGGCCGGTTTGACCTTCTTTGACTTTTCCTGGGCGGTGGCCTTGGCAACCTTCTTTGCGGGTTTGTCGACCTTGGCCTTGTTGACGGGCTTGACTGCCTTGACGGGCTTAGTTTTCTTGCTGGCGACTGCCGCTGCTGGTTTTTTCGCCTTCTTCGGCGAAGTCTTCTTCGCTGCAGTGGTCGGCTTTTTAGCTGGAGTGGCCGCCGGTTTCTTTGCCGCAGGCTTGTTCGTCGTCTTCTTCTTGGCGACGGCGTTCTTCGTCTTTGCCGCGGCCGGCGCTTTTGGCTTCTTGTCCTTCTTCTTGGCCTGTTCGACGGCTGCGGCACCGAGGCGGAAGCTGCCGGACGCGCCGGAACCCTTGGACTGCTTGAGGCTGTCGTTCTTGACTCCGTTGCGCAGGGCC
>OY744607.1:59086121-59088621 GCA_963556255.1 Allolobophora icterica
ATCCGCAACGACGAGGAGCTGAACAAGCTCCTGTCTGGCGTGACGATCGCTCAGGGCGGTGTCCTGCCGAACATCCAGGCCGTTCTTCTGCCCAAGAAAACGCAGAAAGTGACGGGTGGCGCCGCCAAGTAATTCTTGCGACAAAGCGCGCAAGCGATGAAACGGCTCTTTTCAGAGCCACCACATGATACGAGAGAAATACGACTTCGTGGCAAGATGGTGCTACCCGCTTACTTACCTACCTGCACACACACACACACACACACACACACACACACAGTCGCAACTGTTGTAAGAGTGTGGGTCCAATGTGGCTTGGTTGCGGACTGCAAAAGTTCTGCAAACTTAGATTTAAAATTAAATAAAATGCCATATAAATGGTAATAGACAATAAAGCGGATATTACATATAATGTTCTGCTTATACAGACAATTGTTTATTGCCTACAAAGTAATAATTAGTGTACTTTCTTCATAGAAACCGCATGGTATGGTTTTCTTATGTAAACACGACGTTACATTTTTTGGCCGCCAGAGGCGCCACGCGCCATGGAGCTGATAACTAGTGAAGCGACATTACAGAAATCTCAACAACCGTAAGAGAAAGTACTAATATCTTGAAATTAAATATTACAATAATTGAAATGCTTCGTAAAATTTGTTAATTTTTCGGGAATAAGCGGAATTTATTAGTGATTGCTGCAAACAGATGAATCTAAGTTAGCAACCTTTTTAACTAGGCCATAGAAGGCTATAAATAGGCCTACGCGTCAGCTGATCTCTCGACACTTG
Organism: Allolobophora icterica; assembly: GCA_963556255.1. Lineage (NCBI taxonomy): Eukaryota > Metazoa > Annelida > Clitellata > Crassiclitellata > Lumbricidae > Allolobophora > Allolobophora icterica. The sequence goes on from OY744607.1 coordinate 59,086,913, forward strand.
GGCAAAGCCTAAAGTGTCTTCTTATCTGCTCGGATCCAATGGCAGAAGAAGTAAAGAAACAAAAATAACTACTTACCTACCTACCTAGGTAGGTAGGTAGGTAGCTAGATACCTAGGTAACCTGCCTACCTGCCGTCCAACCAACCATGTCATGTATATATTATTATTATTATTATTATTATCATTACGTAATGAACTTGAGTTAATATTATTGACTGGGACGCAGTTCTATTATAATCGAGAGAGAGCGAGCGCGTATGTAAGGTGCGTGGTGTATTGTATTGTTTTGAAACGTGGCCAGCGTCGTCATCGACTTCCTCACTGATAATTTTGTGGCTCTGAAAAGAGCCGTTTCTTGTGCGTCGCGCCTATCCGACGGACGCGAACGATGCCTGCACATCTTATGCACGCTCGCCGCGGATTCTTCTGGCCAGCTGGATGTCCTTGGGCATGATGGTGACGCGCTTGGCGTGGATGGCACACAGGTTGGTGTCCTCGAAAAGACCGACAAGGTAGGCCTCGCTCGCCTCCTGGAGTGCCATAACCGCGGAGCTCTGGAATCGGAGATCGGTCTTGAAGTCCTGGGCAATCTCTCGCACGAGACGCTGGAATGGCAGCTTGCGAATGAGCAGTTCCGTGCTCTTCTGGTAGCGACGGATCTCCCTCAACGCGACGGTCCCCGGGCGATATCGATGAGGCTTTTTGACACCGCCGGTGGCCGGTGCGCTCTTCCGGGCAGCCTTGGTAGCTAGCTGCTTCCTGGGAGCCTTGCCTCCCGTTGATTTACGCGCTGTCTGCTTCGTACGAGCCATTGTCGATGCTGAAAATGCTGAAAATGAGCGAGCGAACGGTCCCCTCTCTAAGGCAGGAATGACGAGCGCACGCCGCGACCGTGTTGATATGGGTCTGGGCGGAGAGCTATGCTCGTCGCTGATTGGTTGATTTCAATCCCGTTTTGACGCAGGAATCGCGTTGAAGATAGCATAGCGTGGCCGTGGTGTGTTTGGAGGTTTGAGTGTTTGAGTTGTTGTAGGTAAGCGTGTGGAGGTTGGTGGTTGCGGCGGCGGCGGTGGGTGGGTGGGTGGGTGGGTGGGTGGGTGGGTGGGTTGGTTTTGGATGAATGAAGGGCTGGATGAATGGATGAATAAGTGAGGAATTCTGTGAAATATATGAACGAATGAAGCAAGTAAGGAGGCGGGCGGGCGGGCAGGAAGGCAGGCAGGCGATCGGTCGAGTGAGTGAGTGAGTGAGCGAGTGAGTAAGTAAGTAAGTAAGTAAGTAAGTAAGTAAGTAAGTAAGTAAGTAATGAAGGAATTGAATATGCTGTCAAGTAAGTAAGTAAGTAGGTAGGTAGGTATGTATGTATGTATGTATGTATGCATGCATGCATGCATGCAGGTAGGTAGGTAGGTAGGTAGGTAGGTAGGTAGGTAGGTAGGTAGGGATGGATGGATGGATGGATGGATGAGAAACGGCAAATAGCAGCAGCAGCTGTTGCTGCTGCCGTCGTCGTCGTTTTCCTTTGTTATGATTTGGTGGCTCTGAAAAGAGCCGTTTTGGAGATGTCGACCGGTCGATCTGGCGACCGGCCGGAAGACGACTTCTTAGGCTTTCCTGGCTTTCTTGGCGGCTGCCGGGGCCTTTTTTGCCTTGTTGGAGGCAGGGGCGGTTTTCTTGGCTGCGGCCGGTTTGACCTTCTTTGACTTTTC
>OY744607.1:59093621-59101121 GCA_963556255.1 Allolobophora icterica
GGCGTACCCTCGGCCACCGGCCGGTTTTATTTCGCGAAGCACCGAGCTCTGGGTCACGTGAGGCAATTACTATGGCCCCGGCCGCGTTCGATATATTAAGCGAGCGAACGCTGGGCTGCTAAAATTTCAGTGCGTCTGTCGTCTGTTGTTTGTGAAAGCTTCGAAGATACAGAGAAGATGTCCGGACGAGGAAAGGGAGGCAAAGTGAAGGGCAAGGCGAAGAGCCGTTCGTCTCGAGCCGGTCTGCAGTTCCCCGTAGGGCGAATCCACCGTCTACTGCGAAAGGGCAACTACGCCGAGAGGGTCGGAGCTGGCGCGCCAGTCTATTTAGCCGCGGTGATGGAGTATCTCGCGGCCGAGGTCCTCGAGTTAGCTGGGAACGCGGCTCGCGACAACAAGAAGACGAGGATAATCCCTCGTCACCTACAGCTGGCCATCCGCAACGACGAGGAGCTGAACAAGCTCCTGTCTGGCGTGACGATCGCTCAGGGCGGTGTCCTGCCGAACATCCAGGCCGTTCTTCTGCCCAAGAAAACGCAGAAAGTGACGGGTGGCGCCGCCAAGTAATTCTTGCGACAAAGCGCGCAAGCGATGAAACGGCTCTTTTCAGAGCCACCACATGATACGAGAGAAATACGACTTCGTGGCAAGATGGTGCTACCCGCTTACTTACCTACCTGCCCACACACACACACACACACACACACACACACACACACAGTCGCAACTGTTGTAAGAGTGTGGGTCCAATGTGGCTTGGTTGCGGACTGCAAAAGTTCTGCAAACTTAGATTTAAAATTAAATAAAATGCCATATAAATGGTAATAGACAATAAAGCGGATATTACATATAATGTTCTGCTTATACAGACAATTGTTTATTGCCTACAAAGTAATAATTAGTGTACTTTCTTCATAGAAACCGCATGGTATGGTTTTCTTATGTAAACACGACGTTACATTTTTTGGCCGCCAGAGGCGCCACGCGCCATGGAGCTGATAACTAGTGAAGCGACATTACAGAAATCTCAACAACCGTAAGAGAAAGTACTAATATCTTGAAATTAAATATTACAATAATTGAAATGCTTCGTAAAATTTGTTAATTTTTCGGGAATAAGCGGAATTTATTAGTGATTGCTGCAAACAGATGAATCTAAGTTAGCAACCTTTTTAACTAGGCCATAGAAGGCTATAAATAGGCCTACGCGTCAGCTGATCTCTCGACACTTGGGCAAAGCCTAAAGTGTCTTCTTATCTGCTCGGATCCAATGGCAGAAGAAGTAAAGAAACAAAAATAACTACTTACCTACCTACCTAGGTAGGTAGGTAGGTAGCTAGATACCTAGGTAACCTGCCTACCTGCCGTCCAACCAACCATGTCATGTATATATTATTATTATTATTATTATTATCATTACGTAATGAACTTGAGTTAATATTATTGACTGGGACGCAGTTCTATTATAATCGAGAGAGAGCGAGCGCGTATGTAAGGTGCGTGGTGTATTGTATTGTTTTGAAACGTGGCCAGCGTCGTCATCGACTTCCTCACTGATAATTTTGTGGCTCTGAAAAGAGCCGTTTCTTGTGCGTCGCGCCTATCCGACGGACGCGAACGATGCCTGCACATCTTATGCACGCTCGCCGCGGATTCTTCTGGCCAGCTGGATGTCCTTGGGCATGATGGTGACGCGCTTGGCGTGGATGGCACACAGGTTGGTGTCCTCGAAAAGACCGACAAGGTAGGCCTCGCTCGCCTCCTGGAGTGCCATAACCGCGGAGCTCTGGAATCGGAGATCGGTCTTGAAGTCCTGGGCAATCTCTCGCACGAGACGCTGGAATGGCAGCTTGCGAATGAGCAGTTCCGTGCTCTTCTGGTAGCGACGGATCTCCCTCAACGCGACGGTCCCCGGGCGATATCGATGAGGCTTTTTGACACCGCCGGTGGCCGGTGCGCTCTTCCGGGCAGCCTTGGTAGCTAGCTGCTTCCTGGGAGCCTTGCCTCCCGTTGATTTACGCGCTGTCTGCTTCGTACGAGCCATTGTCGATGCTGAAAATGCTGAAAATGAGCGAGCGAACGGTCCCCTCTCTAAGGCAGGAATGACGAGCGCTTCTTCTTCTTCTTCTAAAGTTTAACGACATCTTTTGGCTACTAAGGCCGTTGACGTCTGTGAGTTTTCTTTCTTATCTTCATATTGAGATCTTTTGTCCCTTTTGATATATATTTATATATATATATATATATTTTTTTTTCCTTTTTTTTTTTCTCTCTCTTTTTTTTTTTTTTTTTTTCTTCTTTTTTCCTTCCGTTTTTTTTTTTTTTTTTTTTTTTTTTTTCTCGGCTCTTTTGTATTTTATAGATTTTTTTTTTTTCTTTTTTTTTTTTTTTTTTTTTTTTTTTTTTTTTTCGATGGCCATTACAGCTCTTTTGGTGGCCACATATGGCTCTTTTTTTTTTTTTTTTTTTTTTTTTTTTTTTTTTTTTTTTAATCACAGTTATTTACACAGAATAAAATCAAACTTCTATTTACATACAACGTTCATTAATCATATTTTTGTATTATTGTTTTATGTCAATAATACATATGCAATCACATTAATATACTCCATGTAATTATATTCAATTAATTACATATAAATCTTAACAAACAAAATTATATACACAGATTTATATACATTTATATGATACTATTTATTTATATAGTTAAAGGATTTTTCCTTTATTGTGACGTTTCACAAGATTATAAACTGTATTTTGTATGCAACCCAACCCAAGCAGGGTTTTTAGGTTAAAATCTAATTTATATGTTGTACATAGATTTCGTAAGGCAGTAGACAAATTATTTTGTTTACATTCTAATAGAAGATGTTCTATGTTTTCCTTGGACTGACAAGCATCACAGAGTCCAGTGGGGTGTTTACCCATACGAAATAATCTACTATTAGTATTTGCCATCCCCAATCTCAATCTTGATATCTGGACTTCCTTCTGCCTATTAGGATCTGAAAATTTTATGTTTGTAGTAATAATTGGGCATAGGGATTTATAGAAATGTCCTCTGTGGTCCATATCATATACCATTTGCCATTTATTTATAATATAAGGTGTCATCATATTAAATATTTCTGATAATTCTAAGTAATCGGTCGAATTAACATTGACTATATCTAGAGCTTCTTTGGCTAATTTGTCTGCTCTTTCATTACCTTTTATACCTATATGACTTGGAATCCAAATCAATTTAATTTTATTGGGTTCCAAACAGTTCATTTGCAATAACAAGTCATTGAATAAATGGGGTCGAGAATTAGTATTATGATTTTTTATAGTTGTTAATACACTCAGGGAATCAGAGAAAATAGCAAATTGGCAGTCTTTATATTCTTCAGAACTCAAAATCCACCCTACTGCTTCTTTAATTGCAGTTAACTCTGCAGCATATATACTTGAGTTATTACATAATTTAAATTTTTTATCTATGCTTAAACTTGGAATAGTGAAGGCTGCTGCTACCATGCTATCTACCTTTGATCCATCTGTATATATTTGTGTAAATAAGTTATATTTTGATATTAATGCAAGGGCCGCTATTTTTAAATATTCAGGGTTATCAAGTTTTTTATTTATCTGCTTTTTAAGACTTATATCTACTTCTATTTGCCTATCATTCCAAGGAGGAGAAGGGGGAAATGAAGGTCCGATAAATGATGAATTGATGGAGGAAATGAATTCATTGGTGCGATAATAAATTGTTTGATTACTGTTAATTGGTGTTTTATATGTGTCTGTCCAATGTGGTTGAATGCAATCTTTACATGTGTGATCACTATTACCCAGAATTTTTATTCCTAATTTGATAGAATTTTGTGTTCTTCTTAAGTGAAGAGGTAATTCTCCACATTCATTCTGAAGGATTGATAATGTTGTACCCCTTGGTGCACCACAACACATTCTTAAAGCCTCACTCTGAATTATATTTAACTTATTTAGAAGTGTTTTTGAAGCAGACGAAAATGCTACATCCCCATAATCTAAAATCGATCTTATTAAGGCTTTATATATGGCCAAAAGAGATTTTTTGGATGCTCCCCAATGGTAACCTGAAACAGCCCTCATAAGGTTTAGTCTTTTTTTACATTTTTCTATCACATACTCTATGTGAGGCTTCCAACTCAGTTTACGATCAAAAATTATTCCTAGGAATTTGGCTTTATTTTCCATCTTAATAAGTTTTTGATCAATTTTAATATTTACTGTGGGAATTTTTCTTTTATTAGTAAATAGTACTCCTGTTGTCTTATTTACAGATATTTTAAACCCATTTTGATTACACCAATTATGTATTATGTCAATTGACTTTTGAATTTTTTTTATTAAATATTTTATATTTCTGTGGCTTGTATATACAGCACTATCATCTGCAAAAAGTGACATCTCTACTCCATCCGGACCTGAGGGAATATCATTAATCATTATTAAGAAAAGTAAGGGTGATATTATCGATCCCTGAGGGGTACCGTTCTGTTGTATTAACTTATCAGATAGTTCCGTTCCTACTTTAACTTGAAAAGTTCTTTGAGATAAGAAATTTTGAATCCAATTAGCTGTCTTACCTAATATTCCTAATTTTTGTAATTTTGTTAAAAGTGTAGGAACATGCAACATGTCGTATGCTCTTTCAAAATCAATGAATACAGCTAGAACATACTCCTTATTTTTTAATTTTTTGAGTATGGTATCTTGTAATTTAAGAATCTGGTCACTGGTACTTTTATATTTACGGAAACCTGACTGGTTTTTAGTAATAAGGTTGTTCTTTTCTAAATACCATTGAAGTCGGTTTGCAACCATTTTTTCCATTATTTTACATAAAGTTGATGTCAATGAGATTGGTCTATAAGATTCTGACAATGAGGCTGCTTTATTGGGCTTCAATAACGGTAGAATGATGGCATGATGCCAATCCTTAGGTTGTTCCCCATTGCTCCAAATTTCATTATAAAAACTCAATAGAGTTTTTAGTGCATTTTTATGTAAATTTTTTATTAGTTCATAAGGAATTTTATCATCTCCCGGTGATTTATTATTTTTAGTTGATTTAATTGCTTGTTTCAGTTCGCTTAAATTAAATAACTCGTTCAGTGTTATCATTTCATTATTTTCAGACATTTCAGGAGAGTTATTTTCCATGTTATTATCTTTTATGTGATGTAAAAAGTTTTCACTATAATTATGGGTGCTGCTTATATTTGCATACGTATGAGCTAACATGTTTGCTTTTTCTATGTTTGTTTCAGCTATTAATCCATTATAATTTAATGTAGGAATAGAGGTATAAGTGGCCACTCCATTCATCCGTCTAGCCCAGCTCCACACTGATCCCAACTTTGTCTGATCAGTCAATTCAGAACAATATTCTTGCCAACTGATTTTTGCTTCTGTTTTTAGTGTATATTTAACTATTGCTTCCTGTTTTTTATATTCTATATAATCATTTAATTCTTTTGATTTTTTCATTTTATTCCTGCATTGGTTTCTTTTATGGATTGCTTCACTACATTTTTGATTCCAATAAGGTAATGGTTTAAATTTTTTTTTGTGCTTTTTATTATTTTTCTTAATGTTTGAATTTTTACTTGGTATCGATTCATTAGCTAAAGTTGTAATACATTCCACTAAGTTGTTGTAAGTAATTTCTATATTTTTCTCCACTATAATTTCTTTTGTTAATGCAAAGTTACTCGATTCTTTATAATTCTTCCAATCAGCTTTATCTAACTTCCAAAGCCGCATACTTAAATTATTTTCGATTATAATTTCTTCATTTATGAAAATAATGGAGGCATAATGGTTAGAACCCATATTTCTGTTAGTAACTATGTGTTTACTATTTAGTGCTAAATCTTTTGAAGTTATGCACAAGTCTATCACAGAATTTATTTTTGATTGATTTGATGTAATATAAGTTGCTTGACCTGTATTTAAAACAACCATATCTGTATTTAAAACAACCATATCTTTTTCGAGCGCACGCCGCGACCGTGTTGATATGGGTCTGGGCGGAGAGCTATGCTCGTCGCTGATTGGTTGATTTCAATCCCGTTTTGACGCAGGAATCGCGTTGAAGATAGCATAGCGTGGCCGTGGTGTGTTTGGAGGTTTGAGTGTTTGAGTTGTTGTAGGTAAGCGTGTGGAGGTTGGTGGTTGCGGCGGCGGCGGTGGGTGGGTGGGTGGGTGGGTGGGTGGGTGGGTTGGTTTTGGATGAATGAAGGGCTGGATGAATGGATGAATAAGTGAGGAATTCTGTGAAATATATGAACGAATGAAGCAAGTAAGGAGGCGGGCGGGCGGGCAGGAAGGCAGGCAGGCGATCGGTCGAGTGAGTGAGTGAGTGAGCGAGTGAGTAAGTAAGTAAGTAAGTAAGTAAGTAAGTAAGTAAGTAAGTAAGTAATGAAGGAATTGAATATGCTGTCAAGTAAGTAAGTAAGTAGGTAGGTAGGTATGTATGTATGTATGTATGTATGCATGCATGCATGCATGCAGGTAGGTAGGTAGGTAGGTAGGTAGGTAGGTAGGTAGGTAGGTAGGGATGGATGGATGGATGGATGGATGAGAAACGGCAAATAGCAGCAGCAGCTGTTGCTGCTGCCGTCGTCGTCGTTTTCCTTTGTTATGATTTGGTGGCTCTGAAAAGAGCCGTTTTGGAGATGTCGACCGGTCGATCTGGCGACCGGCCGGAAGACGACTTCTTAGGCTTTCCTGGCTTTCTTGGCGGCTGCCGGGGCCTTTTTTGCCTTGTTGGAGGCAGGGGCGGTTTTCTTGGCTGCGGCCGGTTTGACCTTCTTTGACTTTTCCTGGGCGGTGGCCTTGGCAACCTTCTTTGCGGGTTTGTCGACCTTGGCCTTGTTGACGGGCTTGACTGCCTTGACGGGCTTAGTTTTCTTGCTGGCGACTGCCGCTGCTGGTTTTTTCGCCTTCTTCGGCGAAGTCTTCTTCGCTGCAGTGGTCGGCTTTTTAGCTGGAGTGGCCGCCGGTTTCTTTGCCGCAGGCTTGTTCGTCGTCTTCTTCTTGGCGACGGCGTTCTTCGTCTTTGCCGCGGCCGGCGCTTTTGGCTTCTTGTCCTTCTTCTTGGCCTGTTCGACGGCTGCGGCACCGAGGCGGAAGCTGCCGGACGCGCCGGAACCCTTGGACTGCTTGAGGCTGTCGTTCTTGACTCCGTTGCGCAGGGCCATCTTGAGGTGCTGATTGACGACGTGTTCGTCGGTGCCGACCTTGAAGTTCTTGAGAATGTATTTGAGGATGGCCTGTCGCGACGAACCGCCCCTTTCTTTCAACGTCGTCAGCGCCACCCGGATCATCTCGCTGTATTTCGGATGATCTGCCGGTGTCTTCTTCGCTGCCGAGGAGGACGAGCTCTTCTTCGCAGCCGTCGCTTTCTTGGGCTGCTGCTTCTTCGCCGGGCTCTTGGGCGCGGCCGCCGACTGGGCGTCCGTGGCG
>OY744607.1:59106121-59108621 GCA_963556255.1 Allolobophora icterica
AGCGCGCAAGCGATGAAACGGCTCTTTTCAGAGCCACCACATGATACGAGAGAAATACGACTTCGTGGCAAGATGGTGCTACCCGCTTACTTACCTACCTGCCCACACACACACACACACACACACACACACACACAGTCGCAACTGTTGTAAGAGTGTGGGTCCAATGTGGCTTGGTTGCGGACTGCAAAAGTTCTGCAAACTTAGATTTAAAATTAAATAAAATGCCATATAAATGGTAATAGACAATAAAGCGGATATTACATATAATGTTCTGCTTATACAGACAATTGTTTATTGCCTACAAAGTAATAATTAGTGTACTTTCTTCATAGAAACCGCATGGTATGGTTTTCTTATGTAAACACGACGTTACATTTTTTGGCCGCCAGAGGCGCCACGCGCCATGGAGCTGATAACTAGTGAAGCGACATTACAGAAATCTCAACAACCGTAAGAGAAAGTACTAATATCTTGAAATTAAATATTACAATAATTGAAATGCTTCGTAAAATTTGTTAATTTTTCGGGAATAAGCGGAATTTATTAGTGATTGCTGCAAACAGATGAATCTAAGTTAGCAACCTTTTTAACTAGGCCATAGAAGGCTATAAATAGGCCTACGCGTCAGCTGATCTCTCGACACTTGGGCAAAGCCTAAAGTGTCTTCTTATCTGCTCGGATCCAATGGCAGAAGAAGTAAAGAAACAAAAATAACTACTTACCTACCTACCTAGGTAGGTAGGTAGGTAGCTAGATACCTAGGTAACCTGCCTACCTGCCGTCCAACCAACCATGTCATGTATATATTATTATTATTATTATTATTATCATTACGTAATGAACTTGAGTTAATATTATTGAATTATTGACTGGGACGCAGTTCTATTATAATCGAGAGAGAGCGAGCGCGTATGTAAGGTGCGTGGTGTATTGTATTGTTTTGAAACGTGGCCAGCGTCGTCATCGACTTCCTCACTGATAATTTTGTGGCTCTGAAAAGAGCCGTTTCTTGTGCGTCGCGCCTATCCGACGGACGCGAACGATGCCTGCACATCTTATGCACGCTCGCCGCGGATTCTTCTGGCCAGCTGGATGTCCTTGGGCATGATGGTGACGCGCTTGGCGTGGATGGCACACAGGTTGGTGTCCTCGAAAAGACCGACAAGGTAGGCCTCGCTCGCCTCCTGGAGTGCCATAACCGCGGAGCTCTGGAATCGGAGATCGGTCTTGAAGTCCTGGGCAATCTCTCGCACGAGACGCTGGAATGGCAGCTTGCGAATGAGCAGTTCCGTGCTCTTCTGGTAGCGACGGATCTCCCTCAACGCGACGGTCCCCGGGCGATATCGATGAGGCTTTTTGACACCGCCGGTGGCCGGTGCGCTCTTCCGGGCAGCCTTGGTAGCTAGCTGCTTCCTGGGAGCCTTGCCTCCCGTTGATTTACGCGCTGTCTGCTTCGTACGAGCCATTGTCGATGCTGAAAATGCTGAAAATGAGCGAGCGAACGGTCCCCTCTCTAAGGCAGGAATGACGAGCGCACGCCGCGACCGTGTTGATATGGGTCTGGGCGGAGAGCTATGCTCGTCGCTGATTGGTTGATTTCAATCCCGTTTTGACGCAGGAATCGCGTTGAAGATAGCATAGCGTGGCCGTGGTGTGTTTGGAGGTTTGAGTGTTTGAGTTGTTGTAGGTAAGCGTGTGGAGGTTGGTGGTTGCGGCGGCGGCGGTGGGTGGGTGGGTGGGTGGGTGGGTGGGTGGGTGGGTTGGTTTTGGATGAATGAAGGGCTGGATGAATGGATGAATAAGTGAGGAATTCTGTGAAATATATGAACGAATGAAGCAAGTAAGGAGGCGGGCGGGCGGGCAGGAAGGCAGGCAGGCGATCGGTCGAGTGAGTGAGTGAGTGAGCGAGTGAGTAAGTAAGTAAGTAAGTAAGTAAGTAAGTAAGTAAGTAAGTAAGTAATGAAGGAATTGAATATGCTGTCAAGTAAGTAAGTAAGTAGGTAGGTAGGTATGTATGTATGTATGTATGTATGCATGCATGCATGCATGCAGGTAGGTAGGTAGGTAGGTAGGTAGGTAGGTAGGTAGGTAGGTAGGGATGGATGGATGGATGGATGGATGAGAAACGGCAAATAGCAGCAGCAGCTGTTGCTGCTGCCGTCGTCGTCGTTTTCCTTTGTTATGATTTGGTGGCTCTGAAAAGAGCCGTTTTGGAGATGTCGACCGGTCGATCTGGCGACCGGCCGGAAGACGACTTCTTAGGCTTTCCTGGCTTTCTTGGCGGCTGCCGGGGCCTTTTTTGCCTTGTTGGAGGCAGGGGCGGTTTTCTTGGCTGCGGCCGGTTTGACCTTCTTTGACTTTTCCTGGGCGGTGGCCTTGGCAACCTTCTTTGCGGGTTTGTCGACCTTGGCCTTGTTGACGGGCTTGACTGCCTTGACGGGCTTAGTTTTCTTGCTGGCGACTGCCGCTGCTGGTTTTTTCGCCTTCTTCGGCGAAG
>OY744607.1:59113621-59116121 GCA_963556255.1 Allolobophora icterica
AATTTCAGTGCGTCTGTCGTCTGTTGTTTGTGAAAGCTTCGAAGATACAGAGAAGATGTCCGGACGAGGAAAGGGAGGCAAAGTGAAGGGCAAGGCGAAGAGCCGTTCGTCTCGAGCCGGTCTGCAGTTCCCCGTAGGGCGAATCCACCGTCTACTGCGAAAGGGCAACTACGCCGAGAGGGTCGGAGCTGGCGCGCCAGTCTATTTAGCCGCGGTGATGGAGTATCTCGCGGCCGAGGTCCTCGAGTTAGCTGGGAACGCGGCTCGCGACAACAAGAAGACGAGGATAATCCCTCGTCACCTACAGCTGGCCATCCGCAACGACGAGGAGCTGAACAAGCTCCTGTCTGGCGTGACGATCGCTCAGGGCGGTGTCCTGCCGAACATCCAGGCCGTTCTTCTGCCCAAGAAAACGCAGAAAGTGACGGGTGGCGCCGCCAAGTAATTCTTGCGACAAAGCGCGCAAGCGATGAAACGGCTCTTTTCAGAGCCACCACATGATACGAGAGAAATACGACTTCGTGGCAAGATGGTGCTACCCGCTTACTTACCTACCTGCCCACACACACACACACACACACACACACACACACAGTCGCAACTGTTGTAAGAGTGTGGGTCCAATGTGGCTTGGTTGCGGACTGCAAAAGTTCTGCAAACTTAGATTTAAAATTAAATAAAATGCCATATAAATGGTAATAGACAATAAAGCGGATATTACATATAATGTTCTGCTTATACAGACAATTGTTTATTGCCTACAAAGTAATAATTAGTGTACTTTCTTCATAGAAACCGCATGGTATGGTTTTCTTATGTAAACACGACGTTACATTTTTTGGCCGCCAGAGGCGCCACGCGCCATGGAGCTGATAACTAGTGAAGCGACATTACAGAAATCTCAACAACCGTAAGAGAAAGTACTAATATCTTGAAATTAAATATTACAATAATTGAAATGCTTCGTAAAATTTGTTAATTTTTCGGGAATAAGCGGAATTTATTAGTGATTGCTGCAAACAGATGAATCTAAGTTAGCAACCTTTTTAACTAGGCCATAGAAGGCTATAAATAGGCCTACGCGTCAGCTGATCTCTCGACACTTGGGCAAAGCCTAAAGTGTCTTCTTATCTGCTCGGATCCAATGGCAGAAGAAGTAAAGAAACAAAAATAACTACTTACCTACCTACCTAGGTAGGTAGGTAGGTAGCTAGATACCTAGGTAACCTGCCTACCTGCCGTCCAACCAACCAGGTAACCTGCCTACCTGCCGTCCAACCAACCATGTCATGTATATATTATTATTATTATTATTATCATTACGTAATGAACTTGAGTTAATATTATTGACTGGGACGCAGTTCTATTATAATCGAGAGAGAGCGAGCGCGTATGTAAGGTGCGTGGTGTATTGTATTGTTTTGAAACGTGGCCAGCGTCGTCATCGACTTCCTCACTGATAATTTTGTGGCTCTGAAAAGAGCCGTTTCTTGTGCGTCGCGCCTATCCGACGGACGCGAACGATGCCTGCACATCTTATGCACGCTCGCCGCGGATTCTTCTGGCCAGCTGGATGTCCTTGGGCATGATGGTGACGCGCTTGGCGTGGATGGCACACAGGTTGGTGTCCTCGAAAAGACCGACAAGGTAGGCCTCGCTCGCCTCCTGGAGTGCCATAACCGCGGAGCTCTGGAATCGGAGATCGGTCTTGAAGTCCTGGGCAATCTCTCGCACGAGACGCTGGAATGGCAGCTTGCGAATGAGCAGTTCCGTGCTCTTCTGGTAGCGACGGATCTCCCTCAACGCGACGGTCCCCGGGCGATATCGATGAGGCTTTTTGACACCGCCGGTGGCCGGTGCGCTCTTCCGGGCAGCCTTGGTAGCTAGCTGCTTCCTGGGAGCCTTGCCTCCCGTTGATTTACGCGCTGTCTGCTTCGTACGAGCCATTGTCGATGCTGAAAATGCTGAAAATGAGCGAGCGAACGGTCCCCTCTCTAAGGCAGGAATGACGAGCGCACGCCGCGACCGTGTTGATATGGGTCTGGGCGGAGAGCTATGCTCGTCGCTGATTGGTTGATTTCAATCCCGTTTTGACGCAGGAATCGCGTTGAAGATAGCATAGCGTGGCCGTGGTGTGTTTGGAGGTTTGAGTGTTTGAGTTGTTGTAGGTAAGCGTGTGGAGGTTGGTGGTTGCGGCGGCGGCGGTGGGTGGGTGGGTGGGTGGGTGGGTTGGTTTTGGATGAATGAAGGGCTGGATGAATGGATGAATAAGTGAGGAATTCTGTGAAATATATGAACGAATGAAGCAAGTAAGGAGGCGGGCGGGCGGGCAGGAAGGCAGGCAGGCAGGCGATCGGTCGAGTGAGTGAGTGAGTGAGTGAGTGAGCGAGTGAGTAAGTAAGTAAGTAAGTAAGTAAGTAAGTAAGTAATGAAGGAATTGAATATGCTGTCAAGTAAGTAAGTAAGTAGGTAGGTAGGTATGTATGTATGTATGTATGCA
>OY744607.1:59121121-59131121 GCA_963556255.1 Allolobophora icterica
GGCTCGTGATCGTAGAGCGCCGGTTGTAGTGTGCCAGACGGCTGGACTCGGCGGCGATGCGCTCGAAGATGTCATTCACGAAGGAGTTCATTATAGACATCGCCTTTGACGAGATCCCCGTATCCGGATGGACCTGTTTCAGCACCTTGTAGATGTAGATGGCGTACGACTCCCTTCGGCGCCTCTTGCGCTTCTTCTCGCCGGCTCTCGCCGCTTTCGCTTTCGACGCAGCCTTCTTCGCACCCTTCGATGCTGGTTTTGGAGGCATTTCAGACACTCGTAGACGACGGCAGGTCAACAGAGAACAACCGACAGGACGGCGTACCCTCGGCCACCGGCCGGTTTTATTTCGCGAAGCACCGAGCTCTGGGTCACGTGAGGCAATTACTATGCGGGCGTTCGATAAGCACGTGGTGCGCAAGCCCCGGCCGCGTTCGATATATTAAGCGAGCGAACGCTGGGCTGCTAAAATTTCAGTGCGTCTGTCGTCTGTTGTTTGTGAAAGCTTCGAAGATACAGAGAAGATGTCCGGACGAGGAAAGGGAGGCAAAGTGAAGGGCAAGGCGAAGAGCCGTTCGTCTCGAGCCGGTCTGCAGTTCCCCGTAGGGCGAATCCACCGTCTACTGCGAAAGGGCAACTACGCCGAGAGGGTCGGAGCTGGCGCGCCAGTCTATTTAGCCGCGGTGATGGAGTATCTCGCGGCCGAGGTCCTCGAGTTAGCTGGGAACGCGGCTCGCGACAACAAGAAGACGAGGATAATCCCTCGTCACCTACAGCTGGCCATCCGCAACGACGAGGAGCTGAACAAGCTCCTGTCTGGCGTGACGATCGCTCAGGGCGGTGTCCTGCCGAACATCCAGGCCGTTCTTCTGCCCAAGAAAACGCAGAAAGTGACGGGTGGCGCCGCCAAGTAATTCTTGCGACAAAGCGCGCAAGCGATGAAACGGCTCTTTTCAGAGCCACCACATGATACGAGAGAAATACGACTTCGTGGCAAGATGGTGCTACCCGCTTACTTACCTACCTGCCCACACACACACACACACACACACACACACACACACACACACACACACACACACACACAGTCGCAACTGTTGTAAGAGTGTGGGTCCAATGTGGCTTGGTTGCGGACTGCAAAAGTTCTGCAAACTTAGATTTAAAATTAAATAAAATGCCATATAAATGGTAATAGACAATAAAGCGGATATTACATATAATGTTCTGCTTATACAGACAATTGTTTATTGCCTACAAAGTAATAATTAGTGTACTTTCTTCATAGAAACCGCATGGTATGGTTTTCTTATGTAAACACGACGTTACATTTTTTGGCCGCCAGAGGCGCCACGCGCCATGGAGCTGATAACTAGTGAAGCGACATTACAGAAATCTCAACAACCGTAAGAGAAAGTACTAATATCT
Organism: Allolobophora icterica; assembly: GCA_963556255.1. NCBI lineage: Eukaryota > Metazoa > Annelida > Clitellata > Crassiclitellata > Lumbricidae > Allolobophora > Allolobophora icterica. The sequence continues at coordinate 59,122,547 of OY744607.1, forward strand.
TGAAATTAAATATTACAATAATTGAAATGCTTCGTAAAATTTGTTAATTTTTCGGGAATAAGCGGAATTTATTAGTGATTGCTGCAAACAGATGAATCTAAGTTAGCAACCTTTTTAACTAGGCCATAGAAGGCTATAAATAGGCCTACGCGTCAGCTGATCTCTCGACACTTGGGCAAAGCCTAAAGTGTCTTCTTATCTGCTCGGATCCAATGGCAGAAGAAGTAAAGAAACAAAAATAACTACTTACCTACCTACCTAGGTAGGTAGGTAGGTAGCTAGATACCTAGGTAACCTGCCTACCTGCCGTCCAACCAACCATGTCATGTATATATTATTATTATTATTATTATCATTACGTAATGAACTTGAGTTAATATTATTGACTGGGACGCAGTTCTATTATAATCGAGAGAGAGCGAGCGCGTATGTAAGGTGCGTGGTGTATTGTATTGTTTTGAAACGTGGCCAGCGTCGTCATCGACTTCCTCACTGATAATTTTGTGGCTCTGAAAAGAGCCGTTTCTTGTGCGTCGCGCCTATCCGACGGACGCGAACGATGCCTGCACATCTTATGCACGCTCGCCGCGGATTCTTCTGGCCAGCTGGATGTCCTTGGGCATGATGGTGACGCGCTTGGCGTGGATGGCACACAGGTTGGTGTCCTCGAAAAGACCGACAAGGTAGGCCTCGCTCGCCTCCTGGAGTGCCATAACCGCGGAGCTCTGGAATCGGAGATCGGTCTTGAAGTCCTGGGCAATCTCTCGCACGAGACGCTGGAATGGCAGCTTGCGAATGAGCAGTTCCGTGCTCTTCTGGTAGCGACGGATCTCCCTCAACGCGACGGTCCCCGGGCGATATCGATGAGGCTTTTTGACACCGCCGGTGGCCGGTGCGCTCTTCCGGGCAGCCTTGGTAGCTAGCTGCTTCCTGGGAGCCTTGCCTCCCGTTGATTTACGCGCTGTCTGCTTCGTACGAGCCATTGTCGATGCTGAAAATGCTGAAAATGAGCGAGCGAACGGTCCCCTCTCTAAGGCAGGAATGACGAGCGCACGCCGCGACCGTGTTGATATGGGTCTGGGCGGAGAGCTATGCTCGTCGCTGATTGGTTGATTTCAATCCCGTTTTGACGCAGGAATCGCGTTGAAGATAGCATAGCGTGGCCGTGGTGTGTTTGGAGGTTTGAGTGTTTGAGTTGTTGTAGGTAAGCGTGTGGAGGTTGGTGGTTGCGGCGGCGGCGGTGGGTGGGTGGGTGGGTGGGTGGGTTGGTTTTGGATGAATGAAGGGCTGGATGAATGGATGAATAAGTGAGGAATTCTGTGAAATATATGAACGAATGAAGCAAGTAAGGAGGCGGGCGGGCGGGCAGGAAGGCAGGCAGGCAGGCGATCGGTCGAGTGAGTGAGTGAGTGAGTGAGTGAGCGAGTGAGTAAGTAAGTAAGTAAGTAAGTAAGTAAGTAAGTAATGAAGGAATTGAATATGCTGTCAAGTAAGTAAGTAAGTAGGTAGGTAGGTATGTATGTATGTATGTATGCATGCATGCATGCAGGTAGGTAGGTAGGTAGGTAGGTAGGTAGGTAGGTAGGTAGGTAGGTAGGTAGGTAGGTAGGTAGGGATGGATGGATGGATGGATGGATGAGAAACGGCAAATAGCAGCTGTTGCTGCTGCCGTCGTCGTCGTTTTCCTTTGTTATGATTTGGTGGCTCTGAAAAGAGCCGTTTTGGAGATGTCGACCGGTCGATCTGGCGACCGGCCGGAAGACGACTTCTTAGGCTTTCCTGGCTTTCTTGGCGGCTGCCGGGGCCTTTTTTGCCTTGTTGGAGGCAGGGGCGGTTTTCTTGGCTGCGGCCGGTTTGACCTTCTTTGACTTTTCCTGGGCGGTGGCCTTGGCAACCTTCTTTGCGGGTTTGTCGACCTTGGCCTTGTTGACGGGCTTGACTGCCTTGACGGGCTTAGTTTTCTTGCTGGCGACTGCCGCTGCTGGTTTTTTCGCCTTCTTCGGCGAAGTCTTCTTCGCTGCAGTGGTCGGCTTTTTAGCTGGAGTGGCCGCCGGTTTCTTTGCCGCAGGCTTGTTCGTCGTCTTCTTCTTGGCGACGGCGTTCTTCGTCTTTGCCGCGGCCGGCGCTTTTGGCTTCTTGTCCTTCTTCTTGGCCTGTTCGACGGCTGCGGCACCGAGGCGGAAGCTGCCGGACGCGCCGGAACCCTTGGACTGCTTGAGGCTGTCGTTCTTGACTCCGTTGCGCAGGGCCATCTTGAGGTGCTGATTGACGACGTGTTCGTCGGTGCCGACCTTGAAGTTCTTGAGAATGTATTTGAGGATGGCCTGTCGCGACGAACCGCCCCTTTCTTTCAACGTCGTCAGCGCCACCCGGATCATCTCGCTGTATTTCGGATGATCTGCCGGTGTCTTCTTGGCTGCCGAGGAGGACGAGCTCTTCTTCGCAGCCGTCGCTTTCTTGGGCTGCTGCTTCTTCGCCGGGCTCTTGGGCGCGGCCGCCGACTGGGCGTCCGTGGCGCCTGAACCGTCTGCGATCGGTGCTGCTGATGCTGCGTCAGACATGGTTGTTGACTCGTGCGTAACCTAGGAAACGGAGAAAGCCAAAAGATGCGACGTCAACGTCGAAACCAGAATCTCTTTCCTTTGGCCGAGTAGTAGTTCCAGAGTTTAATGACATCGTTTGACTGCTAAGGTCGTTGACGTCTCTTTGTAGTATTAATTATCTTTGTACTGTGGCCTTTAGGCTCTTTATTTAATACTATATAATTTTTTTTTTTTTTTTTTTATTTATTTATTTTTTTTTTTTCTCTTTTTTTTTTTCTCTTTTTTTCCATTTCTGGTTTTTTTTTTTTTTTTTTTTTTTTTTTTTTTTTTTAATTATTATCTCTTTTTTTTTTTTTTTTTTTTTTTTTTTTTTTTTTCTTCTTTCCTCTCTAATCACAGTTATTTACACAGAATATAATCAAACTTCTATTTACATACAACATTCATTTATCATATTTATGCATTCTCTTTTTTTTTTATGTCAATGATACATATGCAATCACATTAATATACTCCATGTAATTATATTCAATTAATTACATATAAATCTTAACAAACAAAATTATATACACAGATTAGATGGTACTATTTATTTAAATAGTTAAAGGATTTTTCCTTTATTGTGACGTTTCACAAGATTATAAACTGTATTTTGTATGCAACCCACCCCAAGCAGGGTTTTTATGTTGAAATCTAATTTATATGTTGTACATAGATTTCGTAAGGCATTAGACAAATTATTTTGTTTACATTCTAATAGAAGATGTTCTATGTTTTCCTTGGACTGACAAGCATCACAGAGTCCAGTGGGGTGTTTACCCATACGAAATAATCTACTATTAGTATTTGCCATCCCCAATCTCAATCTTGATATCTGGACTTCCTTCTGCCTATTAGGATCTGAAAATTGTATGTCTGTAGTAATAATTGGGCATAGGGATTTATAGAAATGTCCTCTGTGGTCCATATCATATATCATTTGCCATTTGTTTGTAATATAAGGTGTCATCATATTAAATATTTCTGATAATTCTAAGTAATCGGTCGAATTAACATTGACTATATCTAGAGCTTCTTTGGCTAATTTGTCTGCTCTCTCATTACCTTTTATGCCTATATGACTTGGAATCCAAATCAATTTAATTTTATTGGGTTCCAAACAGTTCAATTGCAATAACAAGTCATTGAATAAATGGGGTCGAGAATTAGTATTATGATTTTTTATAGTTGTTAATACACTCAGGGAATCAGAGAAAATAGCAAATTGGCAGTCTTTATATTCTTCAGAACTCAAAATCCACCCTACGGCTTCTTTAATTGCAGTTAACTCTGCAGCATATATACTTGAGTTATTACATAATTTAAATTTTTTATCTATGCTTAAACTTGGAATAGTGAATGCTGCTGCCACCATGCTATCCACCTTCGATCCATCTGTATATATTTGTGTAAATAAGTTATATTTTGATATTAATGCAAGGGCCGCTATTTTTAAATATTCAGGGTTATCAAGTTTTTTATTTATCTGCTTTTTAAGACTTATATCTACTTCTATTTGCTTATTAATCCAAGGAGGAGAAGGGGAAAAGGAAGGCCCAATAAACGATGAATTGATGGAAGAAATGAATTCATTGGTGCGATAATAAATGGTTTGATTACTCTTAATTGGTGTTTTATATGCGTCTGTCCAATGTGGTTGAATGCAATCTTTACATGGGTGATCACTATTACCCAAAATTTTAATTCCTAATTTAATAGAATTTTGTGTTCTTCTTAAGTGAAGAGGTAATTCTCCACATTCATTCTGGAGGGTTGATAATGTTGTACCCCTTGGTGCACCACAACACATTCTCAAAGCCTCACACTGAATTGCATTCAGTTTATTCAGAAGTGTTTTTGAAGCAGACGAAAATGCTGCATCCCCATAATCTAAAATTGATCTTATTAAGGCTTTATATATGGCCAAAAGAGATTTTTTGGATGCTCCCCAATGATAACCTGAAACAGCCCTCATAAGGTTTAGTCTTTTTTTACATTTTTCTATTACATACTCTATGTGAGGCTTCCAACTCAGTTTGCGATCAAAAATAACTCCTAGGAATTTGGCTTTATCTTCCATCTTAATAATGTTTTGATCAATTTTAATATTTATTGTGGGAATTTTATTTTTATTAGTAAAGAGTACCCCTATGGTCTTGTTTACAGATATTTTAAAACCATTTTGATTACACCAATTGTGTATTATGTCAATTGATTTTTGAATTTTTTTTATTAAATACTTTATATTTCTATGGCTTGTATATACAGCACTATCATCTGCAAAAAGTGACATCTCTACTCCATCTGTACCTGAGGGAATATCGTTAATCATTATTAAGAAAAGTAAGGGTGAAATTATCGATCCTTGAGGGGTACCGTTCTGTTGTATTAACTTATCAGATAGTTCCGCTCCTACTTTAACTTGAAAAGTTCTTTGAGATAAGAAATTTTGAATCCAATTAGATGTGTTACCTATTATTCCTAGTTTTTGTAATTTTGTTAAGAGTGTAGGAACATGCAACATATCGTATGCCCTTTCAAAATCAATAAATACAGCTAAAACATATTCCTTATTTTTTAATTTTTTGAGTATGGTATCTTGTAATTTAAGAATCTGGTCATTGGTACCTTTATATTTACGGAAACCTGACTGGTTTTTAGTAATGAGGTTGTTCTTTTCTAAATACCATTGAAGTCGGTTTGCAACCATTTTTTCCATTATTTTACATAAAGTTGATGTCAGTGATATTGGCCTATAAGATTCTGATAACGAGGCTGATTTATTGGGTTTCAATAATGGTAGAATGATGGCATGATGCCAATCCTTAGGTTGTTCTCCATTGCTCCAAATTTCATTGTAAAAACTCAATAGAGTTTTCAGTGCATTTTTATGTAAATTTTTTATTAGTTCATATGGAATTCTATCATCTCCCGGTGATTAATTATTTTTAGTTGATTTAATTGCTTGTTTCAGTTCACTTAAATTAAATGACTCATTTATTGTTATCATTTCATTATTTTCAGATATTTCAGGAGAGTGATTTTCCAATTTACTATCTTTTATGTAATTTAAAAAATTTTCACTATAATTATGGGTACTGCTGGTGTTTGCATAGGTATTTGCTAACATATTAGCTTTTTCTATGTTTGTTTCAGCTATTAATCCGTTATAATTTAGTGTAGGTATAGAAGTATAGGTGGCCACTCCATTCATTCGTCTAGCCCAACTCCACACTGATCCCAACTTTGTCTGATCGGTCAATTCCGAACAGTATTCCTGCCAACTAATTTTTGCCTCTGTTTTTAATGTATGCTTAACTATTGCTTCCTGCTTTTTATATTCCATGTAGTCATTTAATTCCTTTGTTTTCTTCATTTTATTCCTACATTGGTTTCTTTTATGGATTGCTTGACTACATTTTTCATTCCAATAAGGTAATGGTTTAAATTTTTTGTGCTTTTTATTATTTTTTTTAATGTTTGAATTTTTACATGGTATCGATTCATTAGCTAAAGTGGTAATACATTCCACCAAATTATTGTAAGTAATTTCTATATTTTTCTCCACTATAATTTCTGTTGTTAATGCAAAGTTACTTAATTCCTTATAATTCTTCCAATCAGCTTTATCTAAATTCCATAGCCGCATACTTAAATTATTTTCGATTATTACTTCTTCATTTATGTAAATAATGGAGGCATAATGGTCAGAACCCATGCTTCTGTTAGTGACTATGTGTTTACTATTCAGTGCTAAATCTTTTGAAGTTATGCACAAGTCTATCACAGAATTTAATTTTGATTGATTTGATGTAATACGAGTGGCTTGACCTGTATTTAAAACAACCATATCTTTTTCGATTAATAACTCTTCAATTATTTTTCCTCTTGCATTAGAGTAAGTACAACCCCAAGTCTTACTATGTGCATTAAAATCACCCAGTGTAAGTGATCTGTTATGTATAAATAATTTTTGAAGATTTTCTTTATTAATATTATTATCTGGAATATAGACATTAAATAATTTCATGTGGCCATTTACTGTTGCAATTTCTATACCCTGAATTTCTAGATTTGCTATTTCTTCCACATCAAGCAATGTAAAATTTAAGCCCAATTTAATATAAATGACTAATCCACCCTTTTCATTGCTAGTACAATCCTTACGTATTATATTATAACCTTCTAGTCTGGGTACCCGATTCTTTGGTTTCAGGAAGGTTTCTTCTATACACAGAATATCCGGTGGATCAGCTGTGTTAATTAAGAAATTTTTTAATTGATCCTTATGTCCTCGCAACCCCCTACAATTCCACTGCATAATTGATAGCGCCATATTAGAGATGGAAGAAATAAATAGTTTGTTTTAATATGCTAATAAAAGATTTGATTAATTATTTTATAGTTCTGGGTACTTGAATTTTACTTGATTATTGAACAAAATTCCGGGTGCTACTTGACAAATCAAAAATTTTGCTTGTTTTCTATTTTCTGCTTTATCAATAGCAGCCAAAACACCAAGCAGGAACTTTGTTTTTATATCTGAATCTGGGTCGTACTCCTCTACCTGATTATCTACATTAGAAGTTTTAATCACTTTGTATTTGTCTTTATTATAAGACAAAAATGAATTTATTTTATCAGCAGTTGCTTCTGCTGTTGATGATTGATCCTCAACATTTGCATTTTCCAAATCTGTGGATTGATTTTGGATGACCTCCATTGCATCAACCGCTTCTATCCTTGTCCATTTTTTCTGATTTCTCTGTTTTTGATTATCTTTTTGTACTATGCTATGTAACTGTTTTTGATGGTTAAGACCTGATTTAAGCTTTTCAGCATATGAAGGGGCACTATCCTTTAAAAAACAGGGTTGTTGAAGTACATTTTCCTGTGCTCCTTGTGACCATTCATATTCTTCAATTTTTTTGACCGCCACTGCAAATGGGATATTTTCTTCGGCCCTTAATTTTAATGCTGCTTGTACCTTAAGATAAGCCGGGCACATTTTATAGGCAGCGCTATGATCCTGGCCACAATTGGCACATTTCATTTGAATGCTTGTACACTTAATATATTCATGTGGTCCACTACACCAGCTGCACACTATTTCCCTTGTACATTTGTTTTTAAGGTGCCCATATAGCTGACATCTATCACACCTCATTGGTTTAGCTACATATGGATGAACTCTATATTTACGATTGTTTATTTCTACGAATGGCATAAGTATGGTATTTTTATTGAAAGCGATGACTGTTGCCATACTATCTTCAGATTTTCCAATTTTATGCATATGGCATGCTCCAATAGATTTTGCTATTTCATCCATATTTTCCTGATTTTCCTGAAGTCCAAAAATTACCCCTTTGACAAGATATTCAACATTTTGCTTAGATGTTAACTCAATATTTTTTGGGGGGATTAGCTCAGGTTTTTCACTATTTGAATTTCTTTGTGTTATGACATATGGTAGACTTGTCACAACAGGCTTGTTATCTATATGGTTCAATTTCAGTAGCTTATTTTTTTGGGCATTATCTTGGGTTATTATTTTAAGACCTCCTTTATTTGTCAAATACACTCTGTGGATAGGGCCTCCAGCTTGTTCAATTAGCTCCTTATTAAGTTGCCAAGGCTTGTGCTTGAATAACTTGATTAAGGCATCGTCTTCACTAGCTATGTACACAGTTCGTTGATTTATTTCATTTCTGTATTTCATTTGTGTTTTAGTAGGTGTTGTGCGAATAAAAGTCAAGTTTGGATTATTCGTATGTGTAAAGCGATTGTATGTAATGCTTTTTGTGTCTATAGACAGGGGACGATTATGATTAGATTTCGATGTGTTTGGCCGATACCCCGGCAGCCCGTTTATAAGGCAGATCGCGCGCGGACTTAATTGAGAACCGCCGACCGTGGCCGACGCATCCATCCTGCCTGCCTGTGTCACATTTGGTTTATCTGTAATTAATTTTGGATTGATATTTACAGAT
>OY744607.1:59136121-59151121 GCA_963556255.1 Allolobophora icterica
CTGAAAAGAGCCGTTTGCTTTGGTATTTGGCGCCGGGCCGTTGCCCGATCGCCAAGTCGTCGTCGCTTACTTGGAGCTGGTGTACTTTGTCACGGCTTTCGTGCCTTCAGACACGGCATGTTTGGCCAGCTCGCCGGGGAGCAGGAGCCGTACTGCCGTCTGGATTTCGCGGCTCGTGATCGTAGAGCGCCGGTTGTAGTGTGCCAGACGGCTGGACTCGGCGGCGATGCGCTCGAAGATGTCATTCACGAAGGAGTTCATTATAGACATCGCCTTTGACGAGATCCCCGTATCCGGATGGACCTGTTTCAGCACCTTGTAGATGTAGATGGCGTACGACTCCCTTCGGCGCCTCTTGCGCTTCTTCTCGCCGGCTCTCGCCGCTTTCGCTTTCGACGCAGCCTTCTTCGCACCCTTCGATGCTGGTTTTGGAGGCATTTCAGACACTCGTAGACGACGGCAGGTCAACAGAGAACAACCGACAGGACGGCGTACCCTCGGCCACCGGCCGGTTTTATTTCGCGAAGCACCGAGCTCTGGGTCACGTGAGGCAATTACTATGCGGGCGTTCGATAAGCACGTGGTGCGCAAGCCCCGGCCGCGTTCGATATATTAAGCGAGCGAACGCTGGGCTGCTAAAATTTCAGTGCGTCTGTCGTCTGTTGTTTGTGAAAGCTTCGAAGATACAGAGAAGATGTCCGGACGAGGAAAGGGAGGCAAAGTGAAGGGCAAGGCGAAGAGCCGTTCGTCTCGAGCCGGTCTGCAGTTCCCCGTAGGGCGAATCCACCGTCTACTGCGAAAGGGCAACTACGCCGAGAGGGTCGGAGCTGGCGCGCCAGTCTATTTAGCCGCGGTGATGGAGTATCTCGCGGCCGAGGTCCTCGAGTTAGCTGGGAACGCGGCTCGCGACAACAAGAAGACGAGGATAATCCCTCGTCACCTACAGCTGGCCATCCGCAACGACGAGGAGCTGAACAAGCTCCTGTCTGGCGTGACGATCGCTCAGGGCGGTGTCCTGCCGAACATCCAGGCCGTTCTTCTGCCCAAGAAAACGCAGAAAGTGACGGGTGGCGCCGCCAAGTAATTCTTGCGACAAAGCGCGCAAGCGATGAAACGGCTCTTTTCAGAGCCACCACATGATACGAGAGAAATACGACTTCGTGGCAAGATGGTGCTACCCGCTTACTTACCTACCTGCCACACACACACACACACACACACACACACACACACACACACACACACACACACACACAGTCGCAACTGTTGTAAGAGTGTGGGTCCAATGTGGCTTGGTTGCGGACTGCAAAAGTTCTGCAAACTTAGATTTAAAATTAAATAAAATGCCATATAAATGGTAATAGACAATAAAGCGGATATTACATATAATGTTCTGCTTATACAGACAATTGTTTATTGCCTACAAAGTAATAATTAGTGTACTTTCTTCATAGAAACCGCATGGTATGGTTTTCTTATGTAAACACGACGTTACATTTTTTGGCCGCCAGAGGCGCCACGCGCCATGGAGCTGATAACTAGTGAAGCGACATTACAGAAATCTCAACAACCGTAAGAGAAAGTACTAATATCTTGAAATTAAATATTACAATAATTGAAATGCTTCGTAAAATTTGTTAATTTTTCGGGAATAAGCGGAATTTATTAGTGATTGCTGCAAACAGATGAATCTAAGTTAGCAACCTTTTTAACTAGGCCATAGAAGGCTATAAATAGGCCTACGCGTCAGCTGATCTCTCGACACTTGGGCAAAGCCTAAAGTGTCTTCTTATCTGCTCGGATCCAATGGCAGAAGAAGTAAAGAAACAAAAATAACTACTTACCTACCTACCTAGGTAGGTAGGTAGGTAGCTAGATACCTAGGTAACCTGCCTACCTGCCGTCCAACCAACCATGTCATGTATATATTATTATTATTATTATTATCATTACGTAATGAACTTGAGTTAATATTATTGACTGGGACGCAGTTCTATTATAATCGAGAGAGAGCGAGCGCGTATGTAAGGTGCGTGGTGTATTGTATTGTTTTGAAACGTGGCCAGCGTCGTCATCGACTTCCTCACTGATAATTTTGTGGCTCTGAAAAGAGCCGTTTCTTGTGCGTCGCGCCTATCCGACGGACGCGAACGATGCCTGCACATCTTATGCACGCTCGCCGCGGATTCTTCTGGCCAGCTGGATGTCCTTGGGCATGATGGTGACGCGCTTGGCGTGGATGGCACACAGGTTGGTGTCCTCGAAAAGACCGACAAGGTAGGCCTCGCTCGCCTCCTGGAGTGCCATAACCGCGGAGCTCTGGAATCGGAGATCGGTCTTGAAGTCCTGGGCAATCTCTCGCACGAGACGCTGGAATGGCAGCTTGCGAATGAGCAGTTCCGTGCTCTTCTGGTAGCGACGGATCTCCCTCAACGCGACGGTCCCCGGGCGATATCGATGAGGCTTTTTGACACCGCCGGTGGCCGGTGCGCTCTTCCGGGCAGCCTTGGTAGCTAGCTGCTTCCTGGGAGCCTTGCCTCCCGTTGATTTACGCGCTGTCTGCTTCGTACGAGCCATTGTCGATGCTGAAAATGCTGAAAATGAGCGAGCGAACGGTCCCCTCTCTAAGGCAGGAATGACGAGCGCACGCCGCGACCGTGTTGATATGGGTCTGGGCGGAGAGCTATGCTCGTCGCTGATTGGTTGATTTCAATCCCGTTTTGACGCAGGAATCGCGTTGAAGATAGCATAGCGTGGCCGTGGTGTGTTTGGAGGTTTGAGTGTTTGAGTTGTTGTAGGTAAGCGTGTGGAGGTTGGTGGTTGCGGCGGCGGCGGTGGGTGGGTGGGTGGGTGGGTGGGTTGGTTTTGGATGAATGAAGGGCTGGATGAATGGATGAATAAGTCTGACTGAAATACGTTTATTTAACGACGCCGTCATATCAAAGATGATTGGCGTCATACACAATAACATATGTACAGGTACATAATATGTCACGTTTGGGGTCCAAGACAGGTTAAGCTGACGGCCGGCTGCCAACCAAGAAAACCCCCGTGGGGGAAGGTGGTGGTAGGATTTTCCCATGCACGGTCAGCGGAGTTGGGTTTTCTCCCCTCCCCCGTCTTGGTTACATTTGTGGGGCTTGCTATTTACATAGGATAGTTCTCTGTATACTGTTAATATTGTTAATATTGTTCCGAGTTTTATTTACACTAAAAGTTTATGTTCTTCTATCTTCTTCTTGGTCTTCTTCTTTGTCTTCTTCTTTGACTTCTTCTTGGTCTTCTTCTTTCCGGTGGGGGCAGGGGCCGCCTTCAGATCTTTCGACCGGAAGCCTCCAGCCACTTGTAGATGGTATTCAGGCAGCTGGTTTGACTGAGTACGGTGTACAGATCGAAAGACCAGTTTTTCCGTGCGCACTCTCGGAGGAGCTGGTCTTGGAGTCCAGCCTGAGAAGGGCACTCCAAGAGGAAATGGCGCACGGTTTCCTGGGCGTCACCGCACTCGTCACAGTTTCCGGTTTCGTGGCGGCCCCACAACTTCAACTGCGCGTTGAGGCAGCAGTGCCCCATTCGGAGTCTGGTGATGGTGACTTCCTTCCTCCGGTTTGGGTCGGTGTATCTGCGGACCAGGCTGACGTCTGGCTCGACGACCCTATAGTCGGAGCCGGTGTCTGAGGTGGTCCACTCTGTTTGCCACTTCCGGAGGAAGTGGTCGCGGTAGAGGTGTCGTGCTTCTGGGTACTCGAGCGTCATCGGGAGGTCCACGGCGGTGTTGTGTAGCGCCTGTTTGCACAGGGCGTCTGCCGTCTCGTTGCCTGGGATGCCGAGATGACCGGGGATCCAAACGATCTTCGGTGGCGACTCTGCGTGTTGCCCGTAGTCATCTATGGCGTGGATCAGGTCGACGAGATGATGTTGTCTTGTCCCGGACTGCTGTTTCTCCAGACTCTGCAGGACACCGAGGGAGTCTGAAAAAATAACAACATTTGGTACGTTAGCGTTAGCGGCCCATTCCATCGCCCTGCCTATGGCCTCCATTTCTGCTGCCAGGACTGACGACCCGTCGCTCATCCTGTAGCTTCCATGGTGGCCACAAGAGGGCACGTAGAAGGAGCACGATGCATTACCTGCGGGGTTCTTTGAGCCGTCCGTGTAGATCGCCACATGGCCATCGTAAGAGCGGATGTGGTCTTCGACCATGGACTTCTTCCTTCTGAGGTAATCTGAAAAAACAACAGCATTAGCAGGATTAGGTAGATCTCTGATCTTATTCCTGAGTGTGGTGTCTATGATCGGTTGGCGGAGTGTCCACATCGGTCTTGTCGTGCAGGCGAGTGGCTGGATCGTAGGCTTTGCGATCTCGCTGTTGATGTTTCTCGCCTTCACTCGGATCGGATCCATGTCGTCTTTGGCCGCTTTCGTCTTCCGGCCGCTGGTGATGGTCTGCGTCGGATGGTCCGGGATGGCGTCTATCTTCATGATGAACTCCATCATCTGCTGCTTTCGTCGTAGGTGGAGTGGCATCTCCCCGCAGTCTACCTGCAGAGCGGAGAGGCTCGTTCCTCGGAGCGCTCCAGAAGCTATCGTGAGTGCCTTACACTGGATAGTGTTTAGCACTTTCTTCTGGTTCGCCGAGGCACTCTCGTACGCGATGCAGCCGTAGTCGATGACGGAGCGGATGAGAGCTCGGTAGACCATCAGAAGGGTGTCTTTCGACGCCCCCCAATGGGATCCTGCAATAGCGCGCATCAGGTTGAGACGCTTCTTGCAGCGATCCGCCACGTACCTGATGTGTTCGGACCAGGTAAGATACCGGTCGAATATCACACCCAGGAACTTGACGCTATCCTTGTAGCTCAGAAGGGAGGTCCCGAGTCTCAGCGGTCGGTGTGCTGTTGGTGTGCGGAAGCGATGGAATTCGACGGCCACGGTCTTCGTCGTAGACACCTTGAAACCCCAGTCGTCGAAGAATTTTTTCAGTCGATCGAGGTAGGATTGAAGGTGTCGCTGGTTCACGTCCGGGTTTGGTCCTGCTCTCCAGATGGCGCTGTCGTCCGCGTAGAGAGAAAGCTTGACGCCGTTCTCCGGATCCGGGAAGTCGTTCATCATGATGATGAACAACACAGGGCTGATGACACTGCCCTGTGGCGATCCGTTCTCCATGTGGAAGAGTTCGGACAGCTCTGCTCCCACGCGGACACGGATGTGTCTGTCGGTCAGGAAGTCCCGGATCCAGTTGAACATCTGACCGGTGATGTTGTGTTGCTGCAGCTTGTGCAGCAGTCCGTCGGTCCACATCAGATCGAAAGCCTTCTCGAGATCTACAAAAACACCAGTTAGGCTGTATTTAGAGTGGATGGCTCTCTGGATGTCGTCTTGGAGTCGAACGATGTGGTCCTGGCAGCTCCGGAGCCTGCGAAAACCAGACTGGAATCTGTTGAACAGGTGGTTGGTTTCCATGTGCCAGGTCAGCCGGTCCGTCACTAGCCGCTCCATCAGTTTGCACAAGACGGATGTCAGGGCAATCGGGCGGTAGGAGTTGGCGTCGAAGGCTGGTTTCTCCGGTTTCAGGATAGGAACAACGATGGAGTTCTTCCAGCAGGCCGGGAGTCGTCCATGTTGCCACACCATGTTGAACAGCTCCAGCAAGGCAAGCAGGCTCGGATGCGGAAGCTGGGCCAGGATCTCATACGTGATGGTGTCTTCACCCGGACTTGTATCCTTCTTGCAGCGCAGGAGAGCGATTCTCAGAGCCTGGATGGTGAAGGGCTCGTTGAAGGGCTTCTCGTCAGTCAGAAGGTGCTCTCCGTGAAGCTCCTCAGAGTGCTCGGCTTCAAAAGCGTCCTTACGCTCCTGGAACTCCGCGGAGTGGCTGCCAGTGCAGCTGACTTCAGAGAAGCATCTTCCGAAGAGGTTCGCTTTCTCCTGGTTCGTCGCGTAGGTGTTTCCTTCTTTCTTCAGCGTTGGAATTTGTGGTCTTGACCTTGTGCCGGACATCTTTCTCAGGGTGCCCCACACCCTTCCGAGCTTCGTCTTGTCGTTCAAGGTGGTGCAGTATTCTCTCCAGGATGTCTTCTGCGCGTCCTTGATGGTCTTCTGGGCGATTCCCTTGATGTGACGGTATTCTTCAACATCCGCCGGGTCCCTGGTCCTCTTCATCTTGTTGCGGGCCTCGGTGCGCTCCCCGACGCGGCGAGTGCACTCCTCTGTCCAGTACGGCACGCTCCTGGTCTTCCCCTTGGGAGGGGTCGTCCGAGGTATGTGCCGCATGGCGACCTCCATGAGCGAACCGGTGATGTTGCTGTGGCTCACCTCAATGTCGTCGGTAACGAGGTCGATGGTCAGCGCCTCTCTGCAGTCGTCCTTGAAGGCCGTCCAGTCGGCCTTTCGATGGAGCCACCTCGGGATGAAGGACTCTTCGACCGGGACTGCTTCATCGATGGTGATGAGGATCGGTGAGTGGTCGCTGCCCATGGAATCGTCGAGGACAGTCCAAGTGCACCTCCGCGCCAAGGGCGTCGAGGCCATCGCAAGGTCCAGAGGGCTGGATGCTCCAGAGGTGTTGCTGACGAACGTCGGGGTACCAGTGTTCAGTAGGACAAAGGCGCTGGCTTCAATGTCGTCTTCCAGCTGGCGACCCCGTGCGTTGGTGATGTCGGACCCGAAGAGAGTGCTGTGGGCGTTGAAGTCTCCTAGAACGATAGCAGACTTGTTACGGAAGAAGGGCGTGTAAGCGTCCGGCAACAAGGGGTCTTCTGGTGTTGATTTTGTATGGTAGATGTTGATGATCTTGATCTTTGTTGGGAGTCCGTCGATAGAGATGGTGATCGATTCCGGGACGTCAGTGGTGCTGATCAGGGAGTAGGCGATACCCGTCCTCACGAACGTCGCCACTCCTCCTTTTTCTCCAACGGAACGGTCGTGCCGCACACAGGAGTACCCCGGGATCTCAAAACTGATGGACGGGCTGAGCCACGTCTCCTGGATGCAGATGACCGCCGGCGGTGTCTGCATCCCGGAGACGCGGTGCCTCAGCTCCCCCACCCGGGCCCTGAGGCTGCACGCGTTCCACTGGAGAATCTGGAGATCAATGATGGCGGTTGACGGGTGAAGTGGCTGACGTGGCTGACGATATGCCGGAAGTTGTCGAGGCGACTGGATAGACGGGTGTCATCGCGTCGAGCGGAATCTTGAAGGCGGCATGGATGGCATCAAGGATGACCTCGATCATCTTTGCCGGAGTGACAGCGGCGCCTTCATTCGCCCCCATCGCCGTCATTCCCTCTACGAACAAGGCGCAGGCGCGGGTGAGGGCGTCCAGAGCGTGTCTCTGGGCGGAACCATCGTCGTCGGTCTTCGCGATCTCCTCCCGAACCGGCGGCAGCACGGTGACGTCTGCAGCAGGATGGGTCGCCTTGGCCCGTCGAGGCTTTGGAGAGGGACGCGATTGTGTTGTTGTCGTTGTCGTTGTTAGTGCAGCGTCAGATGTAGTTGCTGCGGTTTCGGCTGCAGCTGTCGTCTGCTTCTGAGGCTGAGCGTTGTTGATCTGCGCCTTAGCCATCCGGAGCGCATCGCTGTATCGGACGCCCTGACGTACGCTGATGGTGGTCGCTGCCTTTGCTAGCACGTACTTCGGACAGCTGCTAGACAGCGCGGGATGCGGTCCTCCACAGGCTGCGCACTTCGGTTGGTCCCGCTTCGTGCAATCGGCAGCCTTGTGCTCACCGGCACAGATGCTGCATCGCAGGGTCTTGACCCTGCAAAACTTAGCCACGTGGCCAGGTAAAAAACAACAGAAGCAACGGGTTACTGGTGGCTCGTACAGATGTAGCTTAAATGTCAGAAAACCTACATGCAATCGTGCAGGGACAATTGCACCAGGCAAAAAACTGATTAAGACAGCCATAGTTGGCACCTTCACCTTGTTCACAATCTTGTGAATACGCTCGACCTTGATCACAGGCAGGTTTTCGTGTTCTTTGGCAGACTCGTGTATGTCCGAGTCAGACAGAGCATGTGACACTCCTTTAATCACTCTCTGGACATATTTGCCCCTGTGGCGCACGATCTCGCGTGGCTCCGACACCTTGATCTGGTAATTACAGACCTTGGTACAGGCGAGCAGGCGCGCTCTGTTTGCCTCCTTTTCAGGGCCGCCAAGGTGCACACGCACACTCGTGGCCGACGGGGTCACCAGGTCCGCAAACAACGGGCCGAACGACGTGTTCAGCTCCGTCCTGACAGCGGTCGCGTTTACCTTACACAAAGGCAGACCAATAAACTCTACAAACAATCGGTCTTCTACAGATCGGGAGACCGTCACCCGAGTGGCAGGCGCCTCTTTCATCTCTGTTGATTGATCTCCTTTGTTTACTAACCTATCTCCAGACCGTGTGGTGGGAGCCTTTACCAAGGCTTTCGGCGCAATTGGCATGCGCCGTTCCACAGTGGTTTTCTTTACCTTACTGGGAGAATGCCTGAGGGAGTCCAGGGTGACACCAGTGAGCTTCCTCTTCTTCTCCGACTTACGGGCAGTCTTACCAGTAACCGTTAAGAACCCGTCGTTATCGTCATCGCAACTCGATTCTTCGGAATCGGTCGCAATTATTAACCTGCCACTATCAGGCGAGTCGTCACACGGCTTCATCCGTTTTTTAGACGGAGTCACCAGCCCTAAGGAATCCGTACTGTCTTCGACCGACTGCAACTGAAGTGCAGAGTCGGAGACAAAGGGGCCCGCGCTAGAACTCATGTCTAGCCAGGGCGACAAGAATTTAAAACTAACAATGAAATCAAATCTAAGCCACACTGATTATACAAAGAAAGCAATGGCTACGCAACAGAACAAAGAAACAACGGTGTCGCTCACCGCGATAGATCTTTGCTGGTCCACTGAGTAAACAATTCTTCGGCTCGACTGCAAATGTTTCCGCGTACGTCTAATCACTTCGAAGGCTAAACTCCGACTCTCCTCATATATCGACCGGATGAATAAGTGAGGAATTCTGTGAAATATATGAACGAATGAAGCAAGTAAGGAGGCGGGCGGGCGGGCAGGAAGGCAGGCAGGCGATCGGTCGAGTGAGTGAGTGAGTGAGTGAGCGAGTGAGTAAGTAAGTAAGTAAGTAAGTAAGTAAGTAAGTAATGAAGGAATTGAATATGCTGTCAAGTAAGTAAGTAAGTAGGTAGGTAGGTATGTATGTATGTATGTATGCATGCATGCATGCAGGTAGGTAGGTAGGTAGGTAGGTAGGTAGGTAGGTAGGTAGGTAGGTAGGTAGGTAGGTAGGGATGGATGGATGGATGGATGGATGAGAAACGGCAAATAGCAGCTGTTGCTGCTGCCGTCGTCGTCGTTTTCCTTTGTTATGATTTGGTGGCTCTGAAAAGAGCCGTTTTGGAGATGTCGACCGGTCGATCTGGCGACCGGCCGGAAGACGACTTCTTAGGCTTTCCTGGCTTTCTTGGCGGCTGCCGGGGCCTTTTTTGCCTTGTTGGAGGCAGGGGCGGTTTTCTTGGCTGCGGCCGGTTTGACCTTCTTTGACTTTTCCTGGGCGGTGGCCTTGGCAACCTTCTTTGCGGGTTTGTCGACCTTGGCCTTGTTGACGGGCTTGACTGCCTTGACGGGCTTAGTTTTCTTGCTGGCGACTGCCGCTGCTGGTTTTTTCGCCTTCTTCGGCGAAGTCTTCTTCGCTGCAGTGGTCGGCTTTTTAGCTGGAGTGGCCGCCGGTTTCTTTGCCGCAGGCTTGTTCGTCGTCTTCTTCTTGGCGACGGCGTTCTTCGTCTTTGCCGCGGCCGGCGCTTTTGGCTTCTTGTCCTTCTTCTTGGCCTGTTCGACGGCTGCGGCACCGAGGCGGAAGCTGCCGGACGCGCCGGAACCCTTGGACTGCTTGAGGCTGTCGTTCTTGACTCCGTTGCGCAGGGCCATCTTGAGGTGCTGATTGACGACGTGTTCGTCGGTGCCGACCTTGAAGTTCTTGAGAATGTATTTGAGGATGGCCTGTCGCGACGAACCGCCCCTTTCTTTCAACGTCGTCAGCGCCACCCGGATCATCTCGCTGTATTTCGGATGATCTGCCGGTGTCTTCTTGGCTGCCGAGGAGGACGAGCTCTTCTTCGCAGCCGTCGCTTTCTTGGGCTGCTGCTTCTTCGCCGGGCTCTTGGGCGCGGCCGCCGACTGGGCGTCCGTGGCGCCTGAACCGTCTGCGATCGGTGCTGCTGATGCTGCGTCAGACATGGTTGTTGACTCGTGCGTAACCTAGGAAACGGAGAAAGCCAAAAGATGCGACGTCAACGTCGAAACCAGAATCTCTTTCCTTTGGCCGTAGTAGTAGTAGTTCCAGAGTTTAATGACATCGTTTGACTGCTAAGGTCGTTGACGTCTCTTTGTAGTATTAATTATCTTTGTACTGTGGCCTTTAGGCTCTTTATTTAATACTATATAATTTTTTTTTTTTTTTTTTTTATTTATTTATTTTTTTTTTTTCTCTTTTTTTTTTCTCTTTTTTTCCATTTCTGGTTTTTTTTTTTTTTTTTTTTTTTTTTTTTAATTATTATCTCTTTTTTTTTTTTTTTTTTTTTTTTTTTTTTTTCTTCTTCTTTCCTCTTTAATCACAGTTATTTACACAGAATATAATCAAACTTCTATTTACATACAACATTCATTTATCATATTTATGCATTCTCTTTTTTTTTTATGTCAATGATACATATGCAATCACATTAATATACTCCATGTAATTATATTCAATTAATTACATATAAATCTTAACAAACAAAATTATATACACAGATTAGATGGTACTATTTATTTAAATAGTTAAAGGATTTTTCCTTTATTGTGACGTTTCACAAGATTATAAACTGTATTTTGTATGCAACCCACCCCAAGCAGGGTTTTTATGTTGAAATCTAATTTATATGTTGTACATAGATTTCGTAAGGCATTAGACAAATTATTTTGTTTACATTCTAATAGAAGATGTTCTATGTTTTCCTTGGACTGACAAGCATCACAGAGTCCAGTGGGGTGTTTACCCATACGAAATAATCTACTATTAGTATTTGCCATCCCCAATCTCAATCTTGATATCTGGACTTCCTTCTGCCTATTAGGATCTGAAAATTGTATGTCTGTAGTAATAATTGGGCATAGGGATTTATAGAAATGTCCTCTGTGGTCCATATCATATATCATTTGCCATTTGTTTGTAATATAAGGTGTCATCATATTAAATATTTCTGATAATTCTAAGTAATCGGTCGAATTAACATTGACTATATCTAGAGCTTCTTTGGCTAATTTGTCTGCTCTCTCATTACCTTTTATGCCTATATGACTTGGAATCCAAATCAATTTAATTTTATTGGGTTCCAAACAGTTCAATTGCAATAACAAGTCATTGAATAAATGGGGTCGAGAATTAGTATTATGATTTTTTATAGTTGTTAATACACTCAGGGAATCAGAGAAAATAGCAAATTGGCAGTCTTTATATTCTTCAGAACTCAAAATCCACCCTACGGCTTCTTTAATTGCAGTTAACTCTGCAGCATATATACTTGAGTTATTACATAATTTAAATTTTTTATCTATGCTTAAACTTGGAATAGTGAATGCTGCTGCCACCATGCTATCCACCTTCGATCCATCTGTATATATTTGTGTAAATAAGTTATATTTTGATATTAATGCAAGGGCCGCTATTTTTAAATATTCAGGGTTATCAAGTTTTTTATTTATCTGCTTTTTAAGACTTATATCTACTTCTATTTGCTTATTAATCCAAGGAGGAGAAGGGGAAAAGGAAGGCCCAATAAACGATGAATTGATGGAAGAAATGAATTCATTGGTGCGATAATAAATGGTTTGATTACTCTTAATTGGTGTTTTATATGCGTCTGTCCAATGTGGTTGAATGCAATCTTTACATGGGTGATCACTATTACCCAAAATTTTAATTCCTAATTTAATAGAATTTTGTGTTCTTCTTAAGTGAAGAGGTAATTCTCCACATTCATTCTGGAGGGTTGATAATGTTGTACCCCTTGGTGCACCACAACACATTCTCAAAGCCTCACACTGAATTGCATTCAGTTTATTCAGAAGTGTTTTTGAAGCAGACGAAAATGCTGCATCCCCATAATCTAAAATTGATCTTATTAAGGCTTTATATATGGCCAAAAGAGATTTTTTGGATGCTCCCCAATGATAACCTGAAACAGCCCTCATAAGGTTTAGTCTTTTTTTACATTTTTCTATTACATACTCTATGTGAGGCTTCCAACTCAGTTTGCGATCAAAAATAACTCCTAGGAATTTGGCTTTATCTTCCATCTTAATAATGTTTTGATCAATTTTAATATTTATTGTGGGAATTTTATTTTTATTAGTAAAGAGTACCCCTATGGTCTTGTTTACAGATATTTTAAAACCATTTTGATTACACCAATTGTGTATTATGTCAATTGATTTTTGAATTTTTTTTATTAAATACTTTATATTTCTATGGCTTGTATATACAGCACTATCATCTGCAAAAAGTGACATCTCTACTCCATCTGTACCTGAGGGAATATCGTTAATCATTATTAAGAAAAGTAAGGGTGAAATTATCGATCCTTGAGGGGTACCGTTCTGTTGTATTAACTTATCAGATAGTTCCGCTCCTACTTTAACTTGAAAAGTTCTTTGAGATAAGAAATTTTGAATCCAATTAGATGTGTTACCTATTATTCCTAGTTTTTGTAATTTTGTTAAGAGTGTAGGAACATGCAACATATCGTATGCCCTTTCAAAATCAATAAATACAGCTAAAACATATTCCTTATTTTTTAATTTTTTGAGTATGGTATCTTGTAATTTAAGAATCTGGTCATTGGTACCTTTATATTTACGGAAACCTGACTGGTTTTTAGTAATGAGGTTGTTCTTTTCTAAATACCATTGAAGTCGGTTTGCAACCATTTTTTCCATTATTTTACATAAAGTTGATGTCAGTGATATTGGCCTATAAGATTCTGATAACGAGGCTGATTTATTGGGTTTCAATAATGGTAGAATGATGGCATGATGCCAATCCTTAGGTTGTTCTCCATTGCTCCAAATTTCATTGTAAAAACTCAATAGAGTTTTCAGTGCATTTTTATGTAAATTTTTTATTAGTTCATATGGAATTCTATCATCTCCCGGTGATTTATTATTTTTAGTTGATTTAATTGCTTGTTTCAGTTCACTTAAATTAAATGACTCATTTATTGTTATCATTTCATTATTTTCAGATATTTCAGGAGAGTGATTTTCCAATTTACTATCTTTTATGTAATTTAAAAAATTTTCACTATAATTATGGGTACTGCTGGTGTTTGCATAGGTATTTGCTAACATATTAGCTTTTTCTATGTTTGTTTCAGCTATTAATCCGTTATAATTTAGTGTAGGTATAGAAGTATAGGTGGCCACTCCATTCATTCGTCTAGCCCAACTCCACACTGATCCCAACTTTGTCTGATCGGTCAATTCCGAACAGTATTCCTGCCAACTAATTTTTGCCTCTGTTTTTAATGTATGCTTAACTATTGCTTCCTGCTTTTTATATTCCATGTAGTCATTTAATTCCTTTGTTTTCTTCATTTTATTCCTACATTGGTTTCTTTTATGGATTGCTTGACTACATTTTTCATTCCAATAAGGTAATGGTTTAAATTTTTTGTGCTTTTTATTATTTTTTTTAATGTTTGAATTTTTACATGGTATCGATTCATTAGCTAAAGTGGTAATACATTCCACCAAATTATTGTAAGTAATTTCTATATTTTTCTCCACTATAATTTCTGTTGTTAATGCAAAGTTACTTAATTCCTTATAATTCTTCCAATCAGCTTTATCTAAATTCCATAGCCGCATACTTAAATTATTTTCGATTATTACTTCTTCATTTATGTAAATAATGGAGGCATAATGGTCAGAACCCATGCTTCTGTTAGTGACTATGTGTTTACTATTCAGTGCTAAATCTTTTGAAGTTATGCACAAGTCTATCACAGAATTTAATTTTGATTGATTTGATGTAATACGAGTGGCTTGACCTGTATTTAAAACAACCATATCTTTTTCGATTAATAACTCTTCAATTATTTTTCCTCTTGCATTAGAGTAAGTACAACCCCAAGTCTTACTATGTGCATTAAAATCACCCAGTGTAAGTGATCTGTTATGTATAAATAATTTTTGAAGATTTTCTTTATTAATATTATTATCTGGAATATAGACATTAAATAATTTCATGTGGCCATTTACTGTTGCAATTTCTATACCCTGAATTTCTAGATTTGCTATTTCTTCCACATCAAGCAATGTAAAATTTAAGCCCAATTTAATATAAATGACTAATCCACCCTTTTCATTGCTAGTACAATCCTTACGTATTATATTATAACCTTCTAGTCTGGGTACCCGATTCTTTGGTTTCAGGAAGGTTTCTTCTATACACAGAATATCCGGTGGATCAGCTGTGTTAATTAAGAAATTTTTTAATTGATCCTTATGTCCTCGCAACCCCCTACAATTCCACTGCATAATTGATAGCGCCATATTAGAGATGGAAGAAATAAATAGTTTGTTTTAATATGCTAATAAAAGATTTGATTAATTATTTTATAGTTCTGGGTACTTGAATTTTACTTGATTATTGAACAAAATTCCGGGTGCTACTTGACAAATCAAAAATTTTGCTTGTTTTCTATTTTCTGCTTTATCAATAGCAGCCAAAACACCAAGCAGGAACTTTGTTTTTATATCTGAATCTGGGTCGTACTCCTCTACCTGATTATCTACATTAGAAGTTTTAATCACTTTGTATTTGTCTTTATTATAAGACAAAAATGAATTTATTTTATCAGCAGTTGCTTCTGCTGTTGATGATTGATCCTCAACATTTGCATTTTCCAAATCTGTGGATTGATTTTGGATGACCTCCATTGCATCAACCGCTTCTATCC
>OY744607.1:59156121-59158621 GCA_963556255.1 Allolobophora icterica
CGAACATCCAGGCCGTTCTTCTGCCCAAGAAAACGCAGAAAGTGACGGGTGGCGCCGCCAAGTAATTCTTGCGACAAAGCGCGCAAGCGATGAAACGGCTCTTTTCAGAGCCACCACATGATACGAGAGAAATACGACTTCGTGGCAAGATGGTGCTACCCGCTTACTTACCTACCTGCCCACACACACACACACACACACACACACACACACACACACACACACACACACACACACAGTCGCAACTGTTGTAAGAGTGTGGGTCCAATGTGGCTTGGTTGCGGACTGCAAAAGTTCTGCAAACTTAGATTTAAAATTAAATAAAATGCCATATAAATGGTAATAGACAATAAAGCGGATATTACATATAATGTTCTGCTTATACAGACAATTGTTTATTGCCTACAAAGTAATAATTAGTGTACTTTCTTCATAGAAACCGCATGGTATGGTTTTCTTATGTAAACACGACGTTACATTTTTTGGCCGCCAGAGGCGCCACGCGCCATGGAGCTGATAACTAGTGAAGCGACATTACAGAAATCTCAACAACCGTAAGAGAAAGTACTAATATCTTGAAATTAAATATTACAATAATTGAAATGCTTCGTAAAATTTGTTAATTTTTCGGGAATAAGCGGAATTTATTAGTGATTGCTGCAAACAGATGAATCTAAGTTAGCAACCTTTTTAACTAGGCCATAGAAGGCTATAAATAGGCCTACGCGTCAGCTGATCTCTCGACACTTGGGCAAAGCCTAAAGTGTCTTCTTATCTGCTCGGATCCAATGGCAGAAGAAGTAAAGAAACAAAAATAACTACTTACCTACCTACCTAGGTAGGTAGGTAGGTAGCTAGATACCTAGGTAACCTGCCTACCTGCCGTCCAACCAACCATGTCATGTATATATTATTATTATTATTATTATCATTACGTAATGAACTTGAGTTAATATTATTGACTGGGACGCAGTTCTATTATAATCGAGAGAGAGCGAGCGCGTATGTAAGGTGCGTGGTGTATTGTATTGTTTTGAAACGTGGCCAGCGTCGTCATCGACTTCCTCACTGATAATTTTGTGGCTCTGAAAAGAGCCGTTTCTTGTGCGTCGCGCCTATCCGACGGACGCGAACGATGCCTGCACATCTTATGCACGCTCGCCGCGGATTCTTCTGGCCAGCTGGATGTCCTTGGGCATGATGGTGACGCGCTTGGCGTGGATGGCACACAGGTTGGTGTCCTCGAAAAGACCGACAAGGTAGGCCTCGCTCGCCTCCTGGAGTGCCATAACCGCGGAGCTCTGGAATCGGAGATCGGTCTTGAAGTCCTGGGCAATCTCTCGCACGAGACGCTGGAATGGCAGCTTGCGAATGAGCAGTTCCGTGCTCTTCTGGTAGCGACGGATCTCCCTCAACGCGACGGTCCCCGGGCGATATCGATGAGGCTTTTTGACACCGCCGGTGGCCGGTGCGCTCTTCCGGGCAGCCTTGGTAGCTAGCTGCTTCCTGGGAGCCTTGCCTCCCGTTGATTTACGCGCTGTCTGCTTCGTACGAGCCATTGTCGATGCTGAAAATGCTGAAAATGAGCGAGCGAACGGTCCCCTCTCTAAGGCAGGAATGACGAGCGCACGCCGCGACCGTGTTGATATGGGTCTGGGCGGAGAGCTATGCTCGTCGCTGATTGGTTGATTTCAATCCCGTTTTGACGCAGGAATCGCGTTGAAGATAGCATAGCGTGGCCGTGGTGTGTTTGGAGGTTTGAGTGTTTGAGTTGTTGTAGGTAAGCGTGTGGAGGTTGGTGGTTGCGGCGGCGGCGGTGGGTGGGTGGGTGGGTGGGTGGGTTGGTTTTGGATGAATGAAGGGCTGGATGAATGGATGAATAAGTGAGGAATTCTGTGAAATATATGAACGAATGAAGCAAGTAAGGAGGCGGGCGGGCGGGCAGGAAGGCAGGCAGGCAGGCGATCGGTCGAGTGAGTGAGTGAGTGAGTGAGTGAGCGAGTGAGTAAGTAAGTAAGTAAGTAAGTAAGTAAGTAAGTAATGAAGGAATTGAATATGCTGTCAAGTAAGTAAGTAAGTAGGTAGGTAGGTATGTATGTATGTATGTATGCATGCATGCATGCAGGTAGGTAGGTAGGTAGGTAGGTAGGTAGGTAGGTAGGTAGGTAGGTAGGTAGGTAGGTAGGTAGGGATGGATGGATGGATGGATGGATGAGAAACGGCAAATAGCAGCTGTTGCTGCTGCCGTCGTCGTCGTTTTCCTTTGTTATGATTTGGTGGCTCTGAAAAGAGCCGTTTTGGAGATGTCGACCGGTCGATCTGGCGACCGGCCGGAAGACGACTTCTTAGGCTTTCCTGGCTTTCTTGGCGGCTGCCGGGGCCTTTTTTGCCTTGTTGGAGGCAGGGGCGGTTTTCTTGGCTGCGGCCGGTTTGACCTTCTTTGACTTTTCCTGGGCGGTGGCCTTGGCAACCTTCTTTGCGGGTTTGTCGACCTTGGCCT
>OY744607.1:59163621-59166121 GCA_963556255.1 Allolobophora icterica
TTGTGAAAGCTTCGAAGATACAGAGAAGATGTCCGGACGAGGAAAGGGAGGCAAAGTGAAGGGCAAGGCGAAGAGCCGTTCGTCTCGAGCCGGTCTGCAGTTCCCCGTAGGGCGAATCCACCGTCTACTGCGAAAGGGCAACTACGCCGAGAGGGTCGGAGCTGGCGCGCCAGTCTATTTAGCCGCGGTGATGGAGTATCTCGCGGCCGAGGTCCTCGAGTTAGCTGGGAACGCGGCTCGCGACAACAAGAAGACGAGGATAATCCCTCGTCACCTACAGCTGGCCATCCGCAACGACGAGGAGCTGAACAAGCTCCTGTCTGGCGTGACGATCGCTCAGGGCGGTGTCCTGCCGAACATCCAGGCCGTTCTTCTGCCCAAGAAAACGCAGAAAGTGACGGGTGGCGCCGCCAAGTAATTCTTGCGACAAAGCGCGCAAGCGATGAAACGGCTCTTTTCAGAGCCACCACATGATACGAGAGAAATACGACTTCGTGGCAAGATGGTGCTACCCGCTTACTTACCTACCTGCCCACACACACACACACACACACACACACACACACACACACACACACACACACACACACAGTCGCAACTGTTGTAAGAGTGTGGGTCCAATGTGGCTTGGTTGCGGACTGCAAAAGTTCTGCAAACTTAGATTTAAAATTAAATAAAATGCCATATAAATGGTAATAGACAATAAAGCGGATATTACATATAATGTTCTGCTTATACAGACAATTGTTTATTGCCTACAAAGTAATAATTAGTGTACTTTCTTCATAGAAACCGCATGGTATGGTTTTCTTATGTAAACACGACGTTACATTTTTTGGCCGCCAGAGGCGCCACGCGCCATGGAGCTGATAACTAGTGAAGCGACATTACAGAAATCTCAACAACCGTAAGAGAAAGTACTAATATCTTGAAATTAAATATTACAATAATTGAAATGCTTCGTAAAATTTGTTAATTTTTCGGGAATAAGCGGAATTTATTAGTGATTGCTGCAAACAGATGAATCTAAGTTAGCAACCTTTTTAACTAGGCCATAGAAGGCTATAAATAGGCCTACGCGTCAGCTGATCTCTCGACACTTGGGCAAAGCCTAAAGTGTCTTCTTATCTGCTCGGATCCAATGGCAGAAGAAGTAAAGAAACAAAAATAACTACTTACCTACCTACCTAGGTAGGTAGGTAGGTAGCTAGATACCTAGGTAACCTGCCTACCTGCCGTCCAACCAACCATGTCATGTATATATTATTATTATTATTATTATCATTACGTAATGAACTTGAGTTAATATTATTGACTGGGACGCAGTTCTATTATAATCGAGAGAGAGCGAGCGCGTATGTAAGGTGCGTGGTGTATTGTATTGTTTTGAAACGTGGCCAGCGTCGTCATCGACTTCCTCACTGATAATTTTGTGGCTCTGAAAAGAGCCGTTTCTTGTGCGTCGCGCCTATCCGACGGACGCGAACGATGCCTGCACATCTTATGCACGCTCGCCGCGGATTCTTCTGGCCAGCTGGATGTCCTTGGGCATGATGGTGACGCGCTTGGCGTGGATGGCACACAGGTTGGTGTCCTCGAAAAGACCGACAAGGTAGGCCTCGCTCGCCTCCTGGAGTGCCATAACCGCGGAGCTCTGGAATCGGAGATCGGTCTTGAAGTCCTGGGCAATCTCTCGCACGAGACGCTGGAATGGCAGCTTGCGAATGAGCAGTTCCGTGCTCTTCTGGTAGCGACGGATCTCCCTCAACGCGACGGTCCCCGGGCGATATCGATGAGGCTTTTTGACACCGCCGGTGGCCGGTGCGCTCTTCCGGGCAGCCTTGGTAGCTAGCTGCTTCCTGGGAGCCTTGCCTCCCGTTGATTTACGCGCTGTCTGCTTCGTACGAGCCATTGTCGATGCTGAAAATGCTGAAAATGAGCGAGCGAACGGTCCCCTCTCTAAGGCAGGAATGACGAGCGCACGCCGCGACCGTGTTGATATGGGTCTGGGCGGAGAGCTATGCTCGTCGCTGATTGGTTGATTTCAATCCCGTTTTGACGCAGGAATCGCGTTGAAGATAGCATAGCGTGGCCGTGGTGTGTTTGGAGGTTTGAGTGTTTGAGTTGTTGTAGGTAAGCGTGTGGAGGTTGGTGGTTGCGGCGGCGGCGGTGGGTGGGTGGGTGGGTGGGTGGGTTGGTTTTGGATGAATGAAGGGCTGGATGAATGGATGAATAAGTGAGGAATTCTGTGAAATATATGAACGAATGAAGCAAGTAAGGAGGCGGGCGGGCGGGCAGGAAGGCAGGCAGGCAGGCGATCGGTCGAGTGAGTGAGTGAGTGAGTGAGTGAGCGAGTGAGTAAGTAAGTAAGTAAGTAAGTAAGTAAGTAAGTAATGAAGGAATTGAATATGCTGTCAAGTAAGTAAGTAAGTAGGTAGGTAGGTATGTATGTATGTATGTATGCATGCATGCATGCAGGTAGGTAGGTAGGTAGGTAGGT
>OY744607.1:59171121-59181121 GCA_963556255.1 Allolobophora icterica
AGAGTTCGGACAGCTCTGCTCCCACGCGGACACGGATGTGTCTGTCGGTCAGGAAGTCCCGGATCCAGTTGAACATCTGACCGGTGATGTTGTGTTGCTGCAGCTTGTGCAGCAGTCCGTCGGTCCACATCAGATCGAAAGCCTTCTCGAGATCTACAAAAACACCAGTAAGGCTGTATTTAGAGTGGATGGCTCTCTGGATGTCGTCTTGGAGTCGAACGATGTGGTCCTGGCAGCTCCGGAGCCTGCGAAAACCAGACTGGAATCTGTTGAACAGGTGGTTGGTTTCCATGTGCCAGGTCAGCCGGTCCGTCACTAGCCGCTCCATCAGTTTGCACAAGACGGATGTCAGGGCAATCGGGCGGTAGGAGTTGGCGTCGAAGGCTGGTTTCTCCGGTTTCAGGATAGGAACAACGATGGAGTTCTTCCAGCAGGCCGGGAGTCGTCCATGTTGCCACACCATGTTGAACAGCTCCAGCAAGGCAAGCAGGCTCGGATGCGGAAGCTGGGCCAGGATCTCATACGTGATGGTGTCTTCACCCGGACTTGTATCCTTCTTGCAGCGCAGGAGAGCGATTCTCAGAGCCTGGATGGTGAAGGGCTCGTTGAAGGGCTTCTCGTCAGTCAGAAGGTGCTCTCCGTGGAGCTCCTCGGAGTGCTCGGCTTCAAAAGCGTCCTTACGCTCCTGGAACTCCGCGGAGTGGCTGCCAGTGCAGCTGACTTCAGAGAAGCATCTTCCGAAGAGGTTCGCTTTCTCCTGGTTCGTCGCGTAGATGTTTCCTTCTTTCTTCAGCGTTGGAATTTGTGGTCTTGACCTTGTGCCGGACATCTTTCTCAGGGTGCCCCACACCCTTCCGAGCTTCGTCTTGTCGTTCAAGGTGGTGCAGTATTCTCTCCAGGATGTCTTCTGCGCGTCCTTGATGGTCTTCTGGGCGATTCCCTTGATGTGACGGTATTCTTCAACATCCGCCGGGTCCCTGGTCCTCTGCATCTTGTTGCGGGCCTCGGTGCGCTCCCCGACGCGGCGAGTGCACTCCTCTGTCCAGTACGGCACACTCCTGGTCTTCCCCTTGGGAGGGGTCGTCCGAGGTATGTGCCGCATGGCGACCTCCATGAGCGAACCGGTGATGTTGCTGTGGCTCACCTCAATGTCGTCGGTAACGAGGTCGATGGTCAGCGCCTCTCTGCAGTCGTCCTTGAAGGCCGTCCAGTCGGCCTTTCGATGGAGCCACCTCGGGATGAAGGACTCTTCGACCGGGACTGCTTCATCGATGGTGATGAGGATCGGTGAGTGGTCGCTGCCCATGGAATCGTCGAGGACAGTCCAAGTGCACCTCCGCGCCAAGGGCGTCGAGGCCATCGCAAGGTCCAGAGGGCTGGATGCTCCAGAGGTGTTGCTGACGAACGTCGGGGTACCAGTGTTCAGTAGGACAAAGGCGCTGGCTTCAATGTCGTCTTCCAGCTGGCGACCCCGTGCGTTGGTGATGTCGGACCCGAAGAGAGTGCTGTGGGCGTTGAAGTCTCCCAGAACGATTGCAGACTTGTTACGGAAGAAGGGCGTGTAAGCGTCCGGCAACAAGGGGTCTTCTGGTGTTGATTTTGTATGGTAGATGTTGATGATCTTGATCTTTGTTGGGAGTCCGTCGATAGAGATGGTGATCGATTCCGGGACGTCAGTGGTGCTGATCAGGGAGTAGGCGATACCCGTCCTCACGAACGTCGCCACTCCTCCTTTTTCTCCAACGGAACGGTCGTGCCGCACACAGGAGTACCCCGGGATCTCAAAACTGATGGACGGGCTGAGCCACGTCTCCTGGATGCAGATGACCGCCGGCGGTGTCCGCATCCCGGAGACGCGGTGCCTCAGCTCCCCCACCCGGGCCCTGAGGCTGCACGCGTTCCACTGGAGAATCTGGAGATCAATGATGGCGGTTGACGGGTGAAGTGGCTGACGTGGCTGACGATATGCCGGAAGTTGTCGAGGCGACTGGATAGACGGGTGTCATCGCGTCGAGCGGAATCTTGAAGGCGGCATGGATGGCATCAAGGATGACCTCGATCATCTTTGCCGGAGTGACAGCGGCGCCTTCATTCGCCCCCATCGCCGTCATTCCCTCTACGAACAAGGCGCAGGCGCGGGTGAGGGCGTCCAGAGCGTGTCTCTGGGCGGAACCATCGTCGTCGGTCTTCGCGATCTCCTCCCGAACCGGCGGCAGCACGGTGACGTCTGCAGCAGGATGGGTCGCCTTGGCCCGTCGAGGCTTTGGAGAGGGACGCGATTGTGTTGTTGTCGTTGTCGTTGTTAGTGCAGCGTCAGATGTAGTTGCTGCGGTTTCGGCTGCAGCTGTCGTCTGCTTCTGAGGCTGAGCGTTGTTGATCTGCGCCTTAGCCATCCGGAGCGCATCGCTGTATCGGACGCCCTGGCGTACGCTGATGGTGGTCGCTGCCTTTGCTAGCACGTACTTCGGACAGCTGCTAGACAGCGCGGGATGCGGTCCTCCACAGGCTGCGCACTTCGGTTGGTCCCGCTTCGTGCAATCGGCAGCCTTGTGCTCACCGGCACAGATGCTGCATCGCAGGGTCTTGACCCTGCAAAACTTAGCCACGTGGCCAGGTAAAAAACAACAGAAGCAACGGGTTACTGGTGGCTCGTACAGATGTAGCTTAAATGTCAGAAAACCTACATGCAATCGTGCAGGGACAATTGCACCAGGCAAAAAACTGATTAAGACAGCCATAGTTGGCACCTTCACCTTGTTCACAATCTTGTGAATACGCTCGACCTTGATCACAGGCAGGTTTTCGTGTTCTTTGGCAGACTCGTGTATGTCCGAGTCAGACAGAGCATGTGACACTCCTTTAATCACTCTCTGGACATATTTGCCCCTGTGGCGCACGATCTCGCGTGGCTCCGACACCTTGATCTGGTAATTACAGACCTTGGTACAGGCGAGCAGGCGCGCTCTGTTTGCCTCCTTTTCAGGGCCGCCAAGGTGCACACGCACACTCGTGGCCGACGGGGTCACTAGGTCCGCAAACAACGGGCCGAACGACGTGTTCAGCTCCGTCCTGACAGCGGTCGCGTTTACCTTACACAAAGGCAGACCAATAAACTCTACAAACAATCGGTCTTCTACAGATCGGGAGACCGTCACCCGAGTGGCAGGCGCCTCTTTCATCTCTGTTGATTGATCTCCTTTGTTTACTAACCTATCTCCAGACCGTGTGGTGGGAGCCTTTACCAAGGCTTTCGGCGCAATTGGCATGCGCCGTTCCACAGTGGTTTTCTTTACCTTACTGGGAGAATGCCTGAGGGAGTCCAGGGTGACACCAGTGAGCTTCCTCTTCTTCTCCGACTTACGAGCAGTCTTACCACTAACCGTTAAGAACCCGTCGTTATCGTCATCGCAACTCGATTCTTCGGAATCGGTCGCAATTATTAACCTGCCACTATCAGGCGAGTCGTCACACGGCTTCATCCGTTTTTTAGACGGAGTCACCAGCCCTAAGGAATCCGTACTGTCTTCGACCGACTGCAACTGAAGTGCAGAGTCGGAGACAAAGGGGCCCGCGCTAGAACTCATGTCTAGCCAGGGCGACAAGAATTTAAAACTAACAATGAAATCAAATCTAAGCCACACTGATTATACAAAGAAAGCAATGGCTACGCAACAGAACAAAGAAACAACGGTGTCGCTCACCGCGATAGATCTTTGCTGGTCCACTGAGTAAACAATTCTTCGGCTCGACTGCAAATGTTTCCGCGTACGTCTAATCACTTCGAAGGCTAAACTCCGACCGACCTGACGAGCGCACGACGCGACCGTGTTGATATGGGTCTGGGCGGAGAGCTATGCTCGTCGCTGATTGGTTGATTTCAATCCCGTTTTGACGCAGGAATCGCGTTGAAGATAGCATAGCGTGTGCGTGGTGTTTGGAGGTTTGAGTGTTTGAGTTGTTGGTGGTAAGCGTGTGGAGGTTGGTGTTTGCGGCGGCGGTGGGTGGGTGCGTGGGTGGGTGGGTGGATGGGTGGGTGGATGAATGAATGAATGAATGGCTGGATGAATGGATGAATTAGTGATGAATTCTGTGAAATATATGAAGGAATGAAGCAAGCAAGTAAGTAAGTAAGTAAGTAAGTAAGTAAGGAGGCAGGCAGGCAGGCAGGCAGGCAGGCGGGCGGGCGGGCGGGCGGGCGGGCGGGCGGGCGGGCGGGCGGGCGGGCGGGCGGGCGGGCGATCGGTCGAGTGAGTGAGTGAGTGAGTGAGTGAGTGAGTGAGTGAGTGAGTGAGTGAGTGAGTGAGTGAGTGAGTGAGTGAGTGAGTGAGTGAGTAAGCAAGGAATTGAATATGCTGTGAAGTAAGTAGGTAGGTAGGTAGGTAGGTAGGTAGGTATGTAGGTAGGTAGGTATGTATGTATGTATGTATGTATGTATGTATGTATGTATGTATGTATGTATGTATGTATGTATGTATGTATGTATGTATGTATGTAGGATGGATGGATGGATGGATGGATGGATGGATGGATGGATGGATGAGAAACGGCAATTAGCAGCTGCTGCTGCTGCTGCTGCTGCCGTCGTCGTCGTTTTCCTTGTTATGATTTGGTGGCTCTGAAAAGAGCCGTTTTGGAGATGTCGACCGGTCGATCTGGCGACCGGCCGGAAGACGACTTCTTAGGCTTTCCTGGCTTTCTTGGCGGCTGCCGGGGCCTTTTTTTGCCTTGTTGGAGGCAGGGGCGGTTTTCTTGGCTGCGGCCGGTTTGACCTTCTTTGACTTTTCCTGGGCGGTGGCCTTGGCAACCTTCTTTGCGGGTTTGTCGACCTTGGCCTTGTTGACGGGCTTGACTGCCTTGACGGGCTTAGTTTTCTTGCTGGCGACTGCCGCTGCTGGTTTTTTTTCGCCTTCTTCGGGGAAGTCTTCTTCGCTGCAGTGGTCGGCTTTTTAGCTGGAGTGGCCGCCGGTTTCTTTGCCGCAGGCTTGTTCGTCGTCTTCTTCTTGGCGACGGCGTTCTTCGTCTTTGCCGCGGCCGGCGCTTTTGGCTTCTTGTCCTTCTTCTTGGCCTGTTCGACGGCTGCGGCACCGAGGCGGAAGCTGCCGGACGCGCCGGAACCCTTGGACTGCTTGAGGCTGTCGTTCTTGACTCCGTTGCGCAGGGCCATCTTGAGGTGCTGATTGACGACGTGTTCGTCGGTGCCGACCTTGAAGTTCTTGAGAATGTATTTGAGGATGGCCTGTCGCGACGAACCGCCCCTTTCTTTCAACGTCGTCAGCGCCACCCGGATCATCTCGCTGTATTTCGGATGATCTGCCGGTGTCTTCTTCGCTGCCGAGGAGGACGAGCTCTTCTTCGCAGCCGTCGCTTTCTTGGGCTGCTGCTTCTTCGCCGGGCTCTTGGGCGCGGCCGCCGACTGGGTGTCTGTGGCGCCTGAACCGTCTGCGATCGGTGCTGCTGATGCTGCGTCAGACATGGTTGTTGACTCGTGGGTAACCTAGGAAACGGAGAAAGCAGTGCTATCACTGGCCAAAAGATGCGACGTCAACGTCGAAACGAGAATCTCTTTCCTTTGGCCGGGCCTTCTTCTTCTTCTAAAGTTTAACGACATCTTTTGGCTACTAAGGCCGTTGACGTCTTTGAGTTTTCTTTCTTATCTTCATATTGTGTCCTTTTGTCTCTTTCGATTTATATATTGATTTTTTTTTTTTTTTTTTTTTTTTCCCTTTTCTCTTTTCCTGTTTTTTTTTTCCCTTTTCTCTGGCTCTTTTTTTTTCATATCTTATACAGATCATTATACATAATTAACTGTATACATTTTTATATTTGTTTATACTAATGACAGTTTATATACAACATATTTCCACAACTGTATTTTTGTGAACCTTAATTATCAAGTTTATTCAGAACATTCAGAACATTCATAACATATATGTAGAGATTTTTTTTTTTTTTTTTTTGGGGCCGAAGGAGGCTTCTTTTTTTTTTTTTTTTTTTTTTCTTGCATATACATCATATGCCTTTTTTTTTTTTTTTTTTTTTTTTTTTCAGTGGCCATCACAGCTCTTTTGGTGGCCACACATGGCTCTTTCTTGAGCCATATATGGCTCTTTTTTTTTTTTTTTTTTTTTTTCACAGTTATTTACACAGAATAAAATCAAACTTCTATTTACATACAACGCTCATTAATCATATTTATGTATTATTGTTTTTATGTCAATAATACATATGCATAAATATAATACATATACTCCATGTAATTATATTCAATTAATTACATATAAATCTTAACAAACAAAATTATATACACAGATTTAAATACATTTATATGGTACTATTTATTTAGATAGCTAAAGGATTTTTCCTTTATTGTGACGTTTCACAAGATTATAAACTGTATTTTGTATGCAACCCACCTCAAGCAGGGTTTTTAGGTTAAAATCTAATTTATATGTTGTACATAGATTTTGTAAGGTAGTAGATAAATTATTTTGTTTACATTCTAATATAAGATGTTCTATGTTTTCCTTGGACTGACAAGCATCACAGAGTCCAGTGGGGTGTTTACCCATACGAAATAATCTACTATTAGTATTTGCCATCCCTAATCTCAATCTTGATATCTGGACTTCCTTCTGCCTATTAGGATCTGAAAATTTTATGTTTGTAGTAATAATTGGGCATAGGGATTTATAGAAATGTCCTCTGTGGTCCATATCATATACCATTTGCCATTTATTTGTGATATAAGGTGTCATCATATTAAATATTTCTGATAATTCTAAGTAATCGGTCGAATTAACATTGACTATTTCTAGAGCTTCTTTGGCTAATTTGTCTGCTCTCTCATTACCTTTTATGCCTATATGACTTGGAATCCAAATCAATTTAATTTTATTGGGTTCCAAACAGTTCAATTGCAATAACAAGTCATTGAATAAATGGGGTCGAGAATTAGTATTATGATTTTTTATAGTTGTTAATACACTCAGGGAATCAGAGAAAATAGCAAATTGGCAGTCTTTATATTCATTAGAACTCAAAATCCACCCTACGGCTTCTTTAATTGCAGTTAACTCTGCAGCATATATACTTGAGTTATTACATAATTTAAATTTTTTATCTATGCTTAAACTTGGAATAGTGAATGCTGCTGCTACCATGCTATCTACCTTTGATCCATCTGTATATATTTGTTTAAATAAGTTATATTTTGATATTAATGCAAGGGCCGCTATTTTTAAATATTCAGGGTTATCAAGTTTTTTATTTATCTGCTTTTTAAGACTTATATCTACTTCTATTTGCTTATCAGTCCAAGGAGGAGAAGGGGGAAATGAAGGTCCGATAAATGATGAATTGATGGAGGAAATGAATTCATTGGTGCGATAATAAATTGTTTGATTACTGTTAATTGGTGTTTTATATGTGTCTGTCCAATGTGGTTGAATGCAATCTTTACATGGGTGATCACTATTACCCAGAATTTTTATTCCTAATTTGATAGAATTTTGTGTTCTTCTTAAGTGAAGAGGTAATTCTCCACATTCATTCTGGAGGATTGATAATGTTGTACCTCTTGGTGCACCACAACACATTCTTAAAGCCTCACCCTGAATTATATTTAACTTATTTAGAAGTGTTTTTGAAGCAGAGGAAAATGCTACATCCCCATAATCTAAAATCGATCTTATTAAGGCTTTATATATGGCCAAAAGAGATTTTTTGGATGCTCCCCATTGGTAACCTGAAACAGCCCTCATAAGGTTTAGTCTTTTTTTACATTTTTCTATTACATACTCTATGTGAGGCTTCCAACTTAGTTTACGATCAAAGATTACTCCTAGGAATTTGGCTTTATTTTCCATCTTAATAAGTTTTTGATCAATTTTAATATTTACTGTGGGAATTTTTCTTTTATTAGTAAAGAGTACTCCTATTGTCTTGTTTACAGATATTTTAAACCCATTTTGATTACACCAATTATGTATGATGTCAATTGACTGTTGAATTTTTTTTATTAAATATTTTGTATTTCTGTGGCTTGTATATACAGCACTATCATCTGCAAAAAGTGACATCTCTACTCCATCTGGACCTGAGGGAATATCGTTAATCATTATTGCCCGTTTATAAGGCAGATCGCGCGCGGACTTAATTGAGAACCGCCGACCGTGGCCGACGCATCCATGCTGCCTGCCTGCCTGCCTGCCTGCCTGCCTGCCTGCCTGCCTGCCTGCCTGCCTGCCTGCCTGCCTGCCTGCCTGCCTGCCTGCCTGCCTGCCTGCCTGCCTGCCTGCCTGCCTGCCTGCCTGCCTGCCTGCCTGCCTGCTAGTAAGGAAGTAAGTAAACGTGAGTATGCGTCAACGGGAGGATCAATCCGTCTGTGCGTCTGGGAGGGTTGGGGGCTACGTGTCAGTGCGAAACTGCCAGCGGTGGTAACGTCCGATTACAGAATGAGCGTCGTTCGTATACCGACGAACTTCTTGTTTCTATTCCAGTCGAAAATCGTGTGATTTAGCTCCAGAACGACCATCGATCGATCGATCGATCGATCGATCGATCGATCGATCGATCGTCATTCTCATGACGCCGCTGTATGTTTCGCAATGAGATAACTATCAGACTACGACACAGTGTGCCTACTACAGAGGCGCATTTGTCCAATATGAAAATGTACTGCTGTCGAAGGAAGGAAGGAAGGAAGGAAGGAAGGAAGGAAGGAAGGAAGGAAGGAAGGAAGGAAGGAAGGAAGGAAGGAAGGAAGGAAGGAAGGAAGGAAGGAAGGAAGGAAGGAATCGCAAGAACGTCGCAGGAGAGGGAGACAGGGCAGCGCAGCCATTCACACAGATAATTAGATTTAAGCAGATAAGCAGATTAGGGTAGATATCACATTATTAGATAATAATAATAATAATAATAATAATAATAATAATAATAATAATAATAATAATAATAATAATAATAATAATAATAAATATAATAATAATAATTTCTTATTTATTAATTCAAACTGACAAACGCAGTCAGATTACATTGAAACACGACAGTACAATCAAATCATAATTAAACACACGGTTTGGCAGCCATGCAAGGCGCCGCCCTAGAGCCTAGTGATTCTTTGGCAGGTGTGCGATATGTGGAGCGTGACAGCGGTGGGTGGATGAATGTATTGACTGACTGACTGACTGACTGACTGGCTGGCTGACTGACTGACTGACTGACTGACTGGCTGACTAGGTTTCGCGCTAATCGTCGTATGACGATTCCTTCGTATATATTTTGTGGCCCTGAAAAGGGCCGTTTTATTCGTCGTCGTCACAGCGGACGACCGGCTTAACCGCCGAACCCGTACAGGGTACGGCCCTGACGCTTCAGCGCGTACACGACGTCCATGGCCGTCACGGTCTTCCTTTTGGCGTGTTCTGTGTACGTGACTGCGTCTCGAATCACGTTTTCCAGGAAGACCTTCAGCACGCCGCGGGTCTCTTCGTAGATGAGACCGGAAATACGCTTCACGCCTCCACGACGCGCCAGCCGACGAATGGCGGGCTTCGTGATGCCCTGGATGTTGTCGCGAAGCACCTTCCGGTGACGTTTGGCGCCTCCCTTCCCCAGTCCTTTTCCTCCTTTTCCTCGGCCAGACATTTTTCTTCTATGCGATTGCCTTGCAGCAGCAGAATTACGACGAAACGCGGTTCTCCAGCAGCAGAATGACCACGCAGGCGGCTCTCGGCCGTATTTATTGGCCTGCCGCGGCTGCAAGCTGAGAGCGCGCGGACGCGTGCGACGACCGCACGCTCCTATCTCAGCCCTGCAGCGTCTTTTCCTGGCGTCCGCGCGACTTGATATACCCTATTGTTGACGATGGCGAGCTACGGTTGCGCGTAGACAGAGAAAATGCCTAGGACGAAGAGACGATGAAATCGATTTAGGCCTGTCTATCGATTATACAGGGACGCGGTGGTGTAGTGGTATGTTCCGTGCCTTGTAACCGGAGGGT
>OY744607.1:59183621-59186121 GCA_963556255.1 Allolobophora icterica
CTTCGAAGATACAGAGAAGATG
Source organism: Allolobophora icterica (assembly GCA_963556255.1). Lineage (NCBI taxonomy): Eukaryota > Metazoa > Annelida > Clitellata > Crassiclitellata > Lumbricidae > Allolobophora > Allolobophora icterica. The sequence continues at coordinate 59,183,644 of OY744607.1, forward strand.
TCCGGACGCGGAAAGGGAGGCAAAGTGAAGGGCAAGGCGAAGAGCCGTTCGTCTCGAGCCGGTCTGCAGTTCCCCGTAGGGCGAATCCACCGTCTCCTGCGAAAGGGCAACTACGCCGAGAGGGTCGGAGCAGGCGCGCCAGTCTATTTAGCCGCGGTGATGGAGTATCTCGCGGCCGAGGTCCTTGAGTTAGCTGGGAACGCGGCTCGCGACAACAAGAAGACGAGGATAATCCCTCGTCACCTACAGCTGGCCATCCGCAACGACGAGGAGCTGAACAAGCTCCTGTCTGGCGTGACGATCGCTCAGGGCGGTGTCCTGCCGAACATCCAGGCCGTTCTTCTGCCAAAGAAAACGCAGAAAGTGACTGGTGGCGCCGCCAAGTAATTCTTGCGACAAAGCGCGCAAGCGATGAAACGGCTCTTTTCAGAGCCACCACATGATACGAGAGAAATACGACTTCGTGGCAAGATGGTGCTACCCGCTTACTTACTTACCTACCTGCACACACACACACACACACACACACACACACACACACACACACACACACACACACACACACACACACACACACACACACACACACACACACACACACACACACACACATCTAAGCAACTGTTGTAAGAGTGTGGGTCCAATGTGGCTTGGTTGCGGACTGCAAAAGTTCTGCAAACTTAGATTTAAAATTAAATAAAATGCAATATAAATGGTAATAGACAATAAAGCGGATATTACATATAATGTTCTGCTTATACAGACAATTGTTTATTGCCTACAAAGTAATAATTAGTGTACTTTCTTCATAGAAACCGCATGGTATGGTTTTCTTATGTAAAGACGACGTTACATTTTTTGGCCGCCAGAGGCGCCACGCGCCATGGAGATGATACATTACAGAAATCTCAACAACCGTAAGAGAAAGTACTAATATCTTTGAAATTAAATATTACAATAATTTAAATGCTTCGTAAAATTTGTTAATTTTTCGGGAATAAGCGGAATGTATTAGTTACTGCTGCAAAAAGATGAATCTAAGTTAGCAACCTTTTTAACTAGGCCATAGAAGGCTATAAATAGGCCTACGCGTCAGCTGATCTCTCGACACTTGGGCAAAGCCTAAAGTGTCTTCTTATCTGCTCGGATCCAATGGCAGAAGAAGTAAAGAAACAAAAATAACTACTTACCTACCTACCTACCTACCTAGGTAGGTAGGTAGCTAGGTAGGTAGGTAGATACCTACATACCTACCTAGGTAACCTGCCTACCTGCCGTCCAACCAACCATGTCATGTATATATTATTATTATTATTATTATTATTATTATTATTATTATTATTACGTAATGAACTTGACTTAATATTATTGACTGGGACGCAGTTCTATTATAATCGTTGTAATACAGACGTGAGAGAGAGAGAGAGAGAGAGAGAGAGAGAGAGAGAGAGAGAGAGAGAGAGAGAGAGAGAGAGAGAGAGAGAGAGAGCGCGTATGTAAGGTGCGTGGTGTATTGTATTGTTTTGAAACGTGGCCAGCGTCGTCATCGACTTCCTCACTGATAATTTTGTGGCTCTGAAAAGAGCCGTTTCTTGTGCGTCGCGCCTATCCGACGGACGCGAACGATGCCTGCACATCTTATGCACGCTCGCCGCGGATTCTTCTGGCCAGCTGGATGTCCTTGGGCATGATGGTGACGCGCTTGGCGTGGATGGCACACAGGTTGGTGTCCTCGAAAAGACCGACAAGGTAGGCCTCGCTCGCCTCCTGGAGTGCCATAACCGCGGAGCTCTGGAATCGGAGATCGGTCTTGAAGTCCTGGGCAATCTCTCGCACGAGACGCTGGAATGGCAGCTTGCGAATGAGCAGTTCCGTGCTCTTCTGGTAGCGACGGATCTCCCTCAACGCGACGGTCCCCGGGCGATATCGATGAGGCTTTTTGACACCGCCGGTGGCCGGTGCGCTCTTCCGGGCAGCCTTGGTAGCTAGCTGCTTCCTGGGAGCCTTGCCTCCCGTTGATTTACGCGCTGTCTGCTTCGTACGAGCCATTGTCGATGCTGAAAATGCTGAAAATGAGCGAGCGAACGGTCCCCTCTCTAAGGCAGGAATGACGAGCGCACGACGCGACCGTGTTGATATGGGTCTGGGCGGAGAGCTATGCTCGTCGCTGATTGGTTGATTTCAATCCCGTTTTGACGCAGGAATCGCGTTGAAGATAGCATAGCGTGTGCGTGGTGTTTGGAGGTTTGAGTGTTTGAGTTGTTGGTGGTAAGCGTGTGGAGGTTGGTGTTTGCGGCGGCGGTGGGTGGGTGCGTGGGTGGGTGGGTGGATGGGTGGGTGGATGAATGAATGAATGAATGGCTGGATGAATGGATGAATTAGTGATGAATTCTGTGAAATATATGAAGGAATGAAGCAAGTAAGTAAGTAAGTAAGGAGGCAGGCAGGCAGGCAGGCAGGCAGGCGGGCGGGCGAGCG
>OY744607.1:59188621-59233621 GCA_963556255.1 Allolobophora icterica
AATTATATTCAATTAATTACATATAAATCTTAACAAACAAAATTATATACACAGATTTAAATACATTTATATGGTACTATTTATTTAGATAGCTAAAGGATTTTTCCTTTATTGTGACGTTTCACAAGATTATAAACTGTATTTTGTATGCAACCCACCTCAAGCAGGGTTTTTAGGTTAAAATCTAATTTATATGTTGTACATAGATTTTGTAAGGTAGTAGATAAATTATTTTGTTTACATTCTAATATAAGATGTTCTATGTTTTCCTTGGACTGACAAGCATCACAGAGTCCAGTGGGGTGTTTACCCATACGAAATAATCTACTATTAGTATTTGCCATCCCTAATCTCAATCTTGATATCTGGACTTCCTTCTGCCTATTAGGATCTGAAAATTTTATGTTTGTAGTAATAATTGGGCATAGGGATTTATAGAAATGTCCTCTGTGGTCCATATCATATACCATTTGCCATTTATTTGTGATATAAGGTGTCATCATATTAAATATTTCTGATAATTCTAAGTAATCGGTCGAATTAACATTGACTATTTCTAGAGCTTCTTTGGCTAATTTGTCTGCTCTCTCATTACCTTTTATGCCTATATGACTTGGAATCCAAATCAATTTAATTTTATTGGGTTCCAAACAGTTCAATTGCAATAACAAGTCATTGAATAAATGGGGTCGAGAATTAGTATTATGATTTTTTATAGTTGTTAATACACTCAGGGAATCAGAGAAAATAGCAAATTGGCAGTCTTTATATTCATTAGAACTCAAAATCCACCCTACGGCTTCTTTAATTGCAGTTAACTCTGCAGCATATATACTTGAGTTATTACATAATTTAAATTTTTTATCTATGCTTAAACTTGGAATAGTGAATGCTGCTGCTACCATGCTATCTACCTTTGATCCATCTGTATATATTTGTTTAAATAAGTTATATTTTGATATTAATGCAAGGGCCGCTATTTTTAAATATTCAGGGTTATCAAGTTTTTTATTTATCTGCTTTTTAAGACTTATATCTACTTCTATTTGCTTATCAGTCCAAGGAGGAGAAGGGGGAAATGAAGGTCCGATAAATGATGAATTGATGGAGGAAATGAATTCATTGGTGCGATAATAAATTGTTTGATTACTGTTAATTGGTGTTTTATATGTGTCTGTCCAATGTGGTTGAATGCAATCTTTACATGGGTGATCACTATTACCCAGAATTTTTATTCCTAATTTGATAGAATTTTGTGTTCTTCTTAAGTGAAGAGGTAATTCTCCACATTCATTCTGGAGGATTGATAATGTTGTACCTCTTGGTGCACCACAACACATTCTTAAAGCCTCACCCTGAATTATATTTAACTTATTTAGAAGTGTTTTTGAAGCAGAGGAAAATGCTACATCCCCATAATCTAAAATCGATCTTATTAAGGCTTTATATATGGCCAAAAGAGATTTTTTGGATGCTCCCCATTGGTAACCTGAAACAGCCCTCATAAGGTTTAGTCTTTTTTTACATTTTTCTATTACATACTCTATGTGAGGCTTCCAACTTAGTTTACGATCAAAGATTACTCCTAGGAATTTGGCTTTATTTTCCATCTTAATAAGTTTTTGATCAATTTTAATATTTACTGTGGGAATTTTTCTTTTATTAGTAAAGAGTACTCCTATTGTCTTGTTTACAGATATTTTAAACCCATTTTGATTACACCAATTATGTATGATGTCAATTGACTGTTGAATTTTTTTTATTAAATATTTTGTATTTCTGTGGCTTGTATATACAGCACTATCATCTGCAAAAAGTGACATCTCTACTCCATCTGGACCTGAGGGAATATCGTTAATCATTATTAAGAAAAGTAAGGGTGATATTATCGATCCCTGAGGTGTACCGTTCTGTTGTATTAACTTATCAGATAGTTCCGCTCCTACTTTAACTTGAAAAGTTCTTTGAGATAAGAAATTTTGAATCCAATTAGCTGTCTTACCTAATATTCCTAATTTTTGTAATTTTGTTAAAAGTGTAGGAACATGCAACATATCGTATGCCCTTTCAAAATCAATGAATACAGCTAGAACATACTCCTTATTTTTTAATTTTTTGAGTATGGTATCTTGTAATTTAAGAATCTGGTCACTGGTACTTTTATATTTACGGAAACCTGACTGGTTTTTAGTAATAAGGTTGTTCTTTTCTAAATACCATTGAAGTCGGTTTGCAACCATTTTTTCCATTATTTTACATAAAGTTGATGTCAGTGAGATTGGTCTATAAGATTCTGACAATGAGGCTGCTTTATTGGGTTTCAATAACGGTAGAATTATGGCATGATGCCAATCCTTAGGTTGTTCCCCATTGCTCCAAATTTCATTATAAAAACTCAATAGAGTTTTTAGTGCATTTTTATGTAAATGTTTTATTAGTTCATATGGAATTTTATCATCTCCCGGTGATTTATTATTTTTAGTTGATTTAATTGCTTGTTTCAGTTCGCTTAAATTAAATAACTCGTTTAGTGTTATCATTTCATTATTTTCAGACATTTCAGGAGAGTTATTTTCCATGTTATTATCTTTTATGTGATGTAAAAAGTTTTCACTATAATTATGGGTGCTGCTGATATTTGCATATGTATGAGCTAGCATATTTGCTTTTTCTATGTTTGTTTCAGCTATTAATCCATTATAATTTAGTGTAGGAATAGAGGTATAAGTGGCCACTCCATTCATCCGTCTAGCCCAGCTCCACACTGATCCCAACTTTGTCTGATCGGTCAATTCAGAACAATATTCTTGCCAACTGATTTTTGCTTCTGTTTTTAGTGTATATTTAACTATTGCTTCCTGTTTTTTATATTCTATATAATCATTTAATTCTTTTGATTTTTTCATTTTATTCCTGCATTGGTTTCTTTTATGGATTGCTTCACTACATTTTTGATTCCAATAAGGTAATGGTTTAAATTTTTTGTGCTTTTTATTATTTTTTCTAATGTTTGAATTTTTACTTGGTATCGATTCATTAGCTAAAGTTGTAATACATTCCACTAAGTTGTTGTAAGTAGTAGGAGTTAAGTAGGCGTTTTAAATCACACTCGCGAGGTGGCGTTAAGTAGGCGTTTCAAAACGCAGTCGCTAGGTGTCGTTCTGAAAGCTTAAGAACCGTTACAATGAGTGAATCTGAAACCGGAGTTAACGCATTCGCCAGGCGGCGTTCTAAAAGCTTAAAAACCGTTACAAAGAGTGAATCTGAAACCCCAACCCGTTGGTGCTATCAAGGGCCTGCCAGAGGGGAATGGAATGGTCATTCAGGGTAAAGAAATGAGATTACAAGCCTTCTCGTGACCAGCCAGCCCTTATAAACAGATCGGCTTTAAAAACAGTGCCTATGCTTATAACTCTCCCAGCCCTAAGTCTGCCACCTTCTCATCGTTCTCCTCCAGCACCAGGCAATTAAAATAACTCAATAGCACACACAACAACACACAGACACACACACAGACACACACACACAGACACACACACACACACACACCTACACACACATACATACACACATACACAAACACACATACACACATATACTGTCTGTGTCTGTCTGTCTGTCTGCAACGCACCGACAGACAAACAAACAGAAGAGACGCCCATATAGACAGGAACACACACACATACAGAGGCATAGACAGACCTACGCACAGACAGGCCTATACATAAAATTTTAAGTTACAGAATCGGATAGAGGGTGAAAAATCCGGAATTTTGCGTACCTACACGGCATACTTCCCTTCATAAATAAAGAAACGCAGCGCTGGCCCATTTAAATCTTCAGCCATGAAGAACATACTGGGCCAAGCTGCCCATCTTAACGACTGCAGAACAAGCCACCTATCGAGTGTGGCGGAATCATTTGATAATGCGATAGATATAACAAACTGAAATATGGTTCTTCTCGTAGATGGCACAGTAGCTACATTGGTAACAGCGTTAGGCATGATTGTTACGATCCCAGTTCGCCTCCCGAAGACGGCACGACTTTTGTAAATACTTTAGTGATTTAAAATCTTGGTCTATCACGGTTGGTATCCTACACTGGGACCTTAAATTGCGTCGTTCCGATCCATACGGGCAGCGGTGATGAAGATTCTCATCCGATCAATGATCAAGGTCGAGACCATACAGTCGCTATATAAAACACGTACATTTGCATGTTCCCATTTCAGGTTACACGAGGGCTTAATTGATGCAACCATCATTTGTGGGGCGTGGTGGCTCAGTGATAAGTTCGGCGCCTTGTGACCGGAGGGTTGCAGGTTCGAATCCCACTCTAGCCGCTGCGTACGGACCTTGGGCAAGTCACCCCGAAACAAATTTTTCATTGTCAAAAATTCATCAGGCCAAAATCAATATTTACACCTGAAACGTGCAGAAAAATCGTTTTTACGCTGTGTGAAATTTTTCACCCATCCCCAAAAACTTTTACCCCGAAACAAATTTTTCATTGTCAAAAATTCATCAGGCCAAAATCAATATTTACACCTGAAACGTGCAGAAAAATCGTTTTTACGCTGTGTGAAATTTTTCACCCATCCCCAAAAACTTTTACCCCGAAACAAATTTTTCATTGTCAAAAATTCATCAGGCCAAAATCAATATTTTCACCTGAAACGTGCAGAAAAATCGTTTTTACGCTGTGTGAAATTTTTCACCCATCCCCAAAAACTTTTACCCCGAAACAAATTTTTCATTGTCAAAAATTCATCAGGTCAAAATCAATATTTACACCTGAAACGTGCAGAAAAAGCAATTTTGCTATGTGTAAAATTTTTTCACCCATCCCCAAAAACTTTTACCCCGAAACAAATTTTTCATTGTCAAAAATTCATCAGGCCAAAATCAATATTTCGAACGAAATCGTGCAGTGAACGCAAATCTACGCTGGGTAAAATTTTCAGCCGGACTTTGAAATTTCAAAACGTGACACTTCTCGTCGTTTTCTGAATACCATTTTTCGGTCACGTTTTTGGACTTGTGAATTATGGAAATCGGGGAACTATGGAAATCGGGGAAATACGGAAATCTGGAACCACGGAAATCGGGGAACTGCGGAAATCGGGGCACTACGGAAATCGGGGAACTGGGGAAATCGTACGGCGGTGGCGCGGTGACCTGCGGAAACTTGAGCACATAAAAAATTATTAATCCGCTAATCGTATGGTGGTGGCGCGGTCGGAACAACAACAGATTCAACGTTCCAACCGCCTACGACGAAAATTTTTATATCGTGGTTCGCGGAGAAGACCCAGCGCTGGTTAGTTTCTTGATTAGTTCTGCCACCATCTGGTCTTTGCTTTGACTCGGCAACTCTTTTTTTCCATTCTTGCTTTGTATATCACGTTTCATCGTTCTATATTTCTCCTCCTCTCCCAGAATAAGCTTATACTCTTCATCGCTAATAGCAGTGTCTTCCAAAGCCTTAGAAATGTGGTCATGAACAGTGTTTAGCTTACTCTCCGCCAAAATACAAATTTCGTCGTGTTTTGAAGCTTTAGCAACAAACGATCGGCTAACAACATTCCCGATAATATCCAGAAAACTCGTGGCTATAGCTAAACTCTCCAGAACAATACCAGGAATAAAACCAATACCAGTGGCTAACATAGCTGCCCCACCCACCCCAGTTCCAAGACTAACCAGAGCAAGGCCGGCCGAGGCCCCATTAGCCACATCTACAACCCTCTTATACTTTTTACACAGTTGTCCCCGACTTATCGCCTCAGACCTCAGGAATGCTTCTATTTCGCCGATCTTCTGCAAGCGAAATGTTTGCGACGTCGTGTCTGACGAAATTGTTGACTCCATCAGCGGTGGGTACAAAGACATACTTTTTTATAGTTGCTCTATCAGTAACGTTACGTTTAACTCAATAGTTGAAGTACTTAAAACGCCTCTCTTTTTTCCTTCAATTCGAAAACTCGTTTGTCCTGGAATGAATATTGCCCTAGATGCATCAAATTGTCCACTTTGAATGTCAACTGTACGATCGATGCTACCCGCGGCTGTAATAACGCGAACTGACGCATCACCGGTGCTAACACCAAACATTGTAAGCCTCCAGAATCCGCGGTCTAATGAAATAACCTCATTATTAGTTTGCAACGTAATACATGGATAACGTGCCGCGGTCAATGGAAGCGTTTGCCACGAACTTTGAGTCACAGTTTTGGTCGCTGTGTAAATATCGCGGCTATGGTAATCGTCCGATACGAAATCGATGTGGATTTGGGGAACCGCGTCTAACATATCTGCGGTGGGCTTAGGGATAGTATATCCCCAGTTGGTAAGGCCAACCAAATCATCGAGGTTGTACTTGTGCATATTTGTTTCTCCTTTTTGTCGGAGATAACCACGAATCTTGTAGTGTGAGTCGGCCATTATTAAGTCTTATGTGTCTCCAACTTTAAAATATGTGTAGATCTGAAAGTGGGATATTCCAAAAGTAGCTTGTGTTGGGCTGGTGGCCAAGACCATCAGCCTGAATTTTTTGTATACACGGTCAGTTGTGAAGGTGAACTCTTGCGCAGAATTAGTCAAAGTGACATTGGAGGTGATGAGCACATAAAACATATTTTCAATATCGGATGGAATCCCATGAAACTTCCAGGACGTGATACGTGGTGCAGTAGGACTAGATCCCCCAGCCAGACTAACCTTCCATATTCGCACAGGCGTCGGGCACTCAATCTGTAACCAAGTCCCACTACCCGCAAAATCGGCTCTCGATGTGGACGCTGTCTTCCACTCACCTCTCACACCGGAGTTGAATGCCATATGAGGCGGATTGGTGGGGATAGATTCGTTGGCTGAGGCAATGAAACCAGTTTCGGAAGAGTCTCTGGACAGGGGTGGAATGTGGCCGCTGTAATTGAGAAACTGAATGCTGTTCACGTACTGTCTTACAGCGGTCTCTTTACTGTCTGTATATCTTTTAACAACTACGGCCTGACTATCGACATATTGTTTATTCGCCACGTTCAAAGGCTCCGTCGGTATTTTATTTAATTTTGTCATTTTGCCGGTTACGATTCTCGTCACCTGCCCGATACTCGCCGCGTCGGTATTAGTTGTTGAGGCCCCCGTGTAAAGCCCAGTCACCCTCTTGCCGCCCATAGCTAAATTTCCAGTCATTGCGTCGCCAACTTTAAGCACGCAAGCGCTCCTGACCATAGCGTCTTGTTCTTCGGCGTAAGTTTTTGCAGCTTCGGCTTTCTGGTCTGCGTACCCCCTTGCGGCGGCGGTCTTTTGATCTGTATACAACCTCACGGACGAATTAATCGCGGTGTCCTGATCGACCGCGTACTGTCTAGCAGCAATATGTTGAACATCAACATATTGTTTGTTAACCACGTGCAACGACTCCGTGGGAACTCTATCGAGGCTCAATAGAGCGCCGGCGACCGCTGTTGACACTTGTTTCCAACTCGCTGCGTCGCTATCAGATCCTGGAATCTCTGTTGGAAGTCCAGTTACTCGGTGGCCACCCATGACTAAACTTCCAGTCATTACACTTCCAGATTTTAGCACACACGCGTTCTTGACGATAACATCTTGCTCGTTGACGTAAGTTTTAACAATAACATCCTTTTCGTCCGCATACTGCCTAACGGAATCTCTTAAAACCTCGTTTTTCTCGTCCGTATACTGCTTGGCATCGATAAGCTTCTGGTCTGCATGGCTCTCGGCCGCGGCCGCCTTCTGGTCCGCGTACAGCCTGACGGCAGTGTCCAGCACAGTGTCCTTATCTTCTGCGTAACGTTTAACGAGACCAGTTACCTCGGAGCTTAAGCCGTCTGCATACAACTCGGCTTGGTGCGCCCGCTCTTTCGCGTACTCTGTTATTTGTTTCCAACTCGCAGCGTCGGACTCCCCCACCAATTCGTCCCAACCCTCGTCTTCACTGTCAGATCCCGGAGTGTCCGTGGACAAACCAGTCAATTTATGGCCGCCCATTTTTAGAACACCAGACATCGTTCCACCGGTGATTTGTAAGTTGTCCTGATCTATGATGTCTGCATAAGCCTTTGTCGCGGCGTCTGTTTCCATCGTGGGCGTTCCCACGTTTGTCAGTCGAAAACCTCCAGCCGACAGAATTCCCATCATGGTATCACCAGCCTTGTGGACGAGCCCAGCGGCGCTTATCTGCCCCCCTCCAAACCCACCTCCACCGTCTCTTCCAAATTTATCAACCGGCATTTTTATATACAAAAAGGTGATGGAAGTCTAACATAGGTCAAGCACGATGTCTTCAAAATTCTTTCCGGCAGCGAGCTCTCTTAGCACGAGCAGACAGAGATGACCACATACCACATCATCGGGACCCTGTAGCTGAAATGTTTGAGTTCTTATAGGATTTTTTAAATATCTAGAAATTTCGAGAGGCGGATCCAGCCCATAACTATCAAAATAGACTGCTATAGGCCCATCTATCCAATAGGCGACCCAGTGAGTGCCATCGCCGGAACCGGAATCTAAATTAACAACTCCACACTCCTTCTCACGAGCCACGGCGGGCAGACCATCTCGCATGAAAACACCGCGGAAATGCGGCAGCGCTCTGGCAACTTTCTCTATGTCGAAGTTGCTAAGAGGTTTTAGTTTTTTTGCCCGATGTAGAGACCGGATCCTTTACACATTGGACAACAACCACCACGAGTCTCGCGCCCGAGATATAAACCGGACCCCCGCGCTTCGAGTGCGCGATTGTGACGCTCCGCCTCCGCCTGTGCGGCGTCGTTGGCCTGTTTGTTGTGCACGGCCTCTGCCACCCCAGTGGCAATGCCACCCACGGCACCCGCCGCGCCTAACCCACTAAAAATCAATGGGAGGAGAGCCAGCAGTGGAAGAAATCCACCAGATTTTGTCATCTTTTTCAATTGCGTTTTGGTGAATCTCAGCTCCATGCCAACGCCTTCCGAAATCTTCTTCACGATTCGGGCGGCTTGAACTTTTGTCAGCGCGAGCTTGTCGTCTCCGCGAAGCTGGCCATGAGCGAGTCGGATCGTGGCACCAGTGCCGGCGCGCGCAGCTTTAGCCAATGTTTGCTTTTGCCCTTCGGTCAGTGAAAGGCCGAACGCAACGTATTCAGTTTTCATTTTTGGAAAAAATATATCTAAAAGAGGGCCTTGTATCTAAATGTGAAAAACCGATTTCTAGTAGACGACGTTGAATTTGCTGCCATCCGATTCAAAATTCAGGAGTCGGTCGCTGATCAGGACGGCATATGCTGTCGTATTATTTGGTACCCCTTCGTTAAAGTCCACCTTGATTTGTATGTCCTGTACAGAGGTTTTAAGTCGTTCAGATTGCCTGCGCACGTCCAGAACGAAGATCGGAAACAAATCTACAAATTCGATTGGTGTCGGTTGGCATGACGATTCACGCGCGTCTATGCCGCAATATTCTTCCTTGAAGTCACGTAGGGCCTTGTAAGCGCGAGAGGTTGTCCTCTTGGTGAAGTCGAGATTCATGTCAACCACCGGGTAGCGATCGCTGTTGAGCATAGCGAAAATGTTGCGAACCTGCACATGGTCAAACAGTGCCGGATTCTGGCCTTGATGTGCATTCTTTCCAGTCTGAAAAGCAACAAGAATCCAGCGTGGCTTTTCCGTGCCCGACTTAACGCTCAAACGCCAGGAAAAAGTCGTCGCTCGTGGCACCGCAATGTTGTCGCATTGCATGGCGCGGAATGCTACAGGTACCTTAACCTTGGCTTCAATCTGCTTCATAAGCATGCTTTTATACTCCAAAGCGGGTATTATATGCGGCATGAACCAGGAGAGTTTAGTCAGCGCGATCTGGCCATTGGCCGCAGCGGCTTCCTTGAAGATCGCGTCTGCATCCCCCTGCCGGCTCAGCAGTAAAGAGTGTTTGATCCCGTATACGACCTTGTGATAATCATCGCAAAAACCGAATAGATGTCTTAAGGGAACGATGAATGAAAATGTGCCGATGGGGACGGGTTTTCCAATGATCATCAGTCGACGGGCCTCGAAGCCGATATTCGCGGCCGCCGCCGCCGCACTCGTGTCCTTCTGCCAACACATGTTTAAACCTTCGCCTTTGGAGAAGTCGTCGCCGTATACCAGCATGCCTTTCATCGTCGTGGCTTGCCCAGGAGACATGACATTCTCTATCTCGGTGTTGTTAGCCAAGTATCGAATCTGAGAAAACATGTACGGGATGGCGTTGTTGACGAATGACACCAGCGAGTCTGCGTTGTAACCCGCGCCAGTTGATGTAATCCTGCCCTCCACAAGAAGGTAGCTCTTAGAAGGCTGTGTGAAAATGTCTTGGTTCTGGATGTCTATCTGTATGGCCTGGCCATTGTTGATAGCCGCGGGATTTTGTGACTCATACTCGCGGTATTCAAACGATTCGATGCTATTGTCATCGGGCACCGCCGAAGCGATGTCCAACATTTCACTCGGCACGTCAAATGCCGCCATTATTATAGTTAAAAAAGTTCAAGCTTCAATTATTAATCATGTTGCAAATTAATTTCATATGTGGTGGGTTAAACATTTTTTTCCGTTTTGTGAATATTTTTGTAATTTTATTTCGCGAGAAACAGACCCTTGCCGCCGCGACTCGGCTTTATAGTTTTGAAACCGGATCCAGCAATACGGCTGTTTATGTCAGCCATTGCCGGAACAACGGGTGGCGGACTCACAGCCAGTTGTTTTAAGTATTCGATGCTCTTGTCGCTGAGCGCCTTCTCCAAAGGTGCGGGGACAACGGGCGCGGCAGCTGAATTTTCATTTCGTAAATGAGCTTCATTTACGGCTGCAGCGCGTCTCGCTTTCACGGCATCAACAATTTGCCTGACGGCAGATGCTGTTGTGGCGCCGGCTTTCGCGACATTACCAACCGCCTTGGCAACGTTTGTGATTGTGCCTCTATTCGCCGAAATGAAGGAGCCTGCACGGCCAAGGAAACCCGCGATTTTGGGTATCCAGTCGAAAAGTCCACCACCCACGACACGACGCCGCTTTTTAATTCCAAGAACCAACATTAGAATATTTAAGTGTGAACATTTACGCACTGCGGATGTGAAACCTTATAGTTACTGTCTCACCGCGGAGGTTTAATTGTTCACCATTCTGGTCGGTCAGCCACACACGAATGCCCTGTACGTTGCCAGCCGGTGCTACTGGTAGGTACACTAGATTTTTTGGAGACTCGATTACCTTATAGCCGGGCGACACATCCGGGAAAAAACTGTAGATTACTGGCAGCTGGCTACCATTTCGATACGATCCAGAGATAATGTCACAATTTACCAGGATTGTGTCCACGCGGAGAATATCGACTGGATTTTCTCCCTCTTTATAACCAAGACTAAGCGTCTGAGGGTTAAAACCGAGCGTTTGCCTGATGGTAGATGCGGCCATATCTACCTTAAAACGGGCCTTCGTTATCTTTACGAAGGCGCGAAGGGTAGATGCGTTAGCTCCTACAGTAATAGGAGAATCAAAGCTGAGTTGAGCAACACCTGGCGGCGGCGGATTTTGCATTTCTAACTGCCGGCTGATTTCATAATTAATCTGTGCAATCTCGTAGCTTCCGTCGGGTAAAATGATCGTCTTCCAGGTCTGTCCATTGGTGGGGCTGTAGACGAACTTGTTATTTGAACTGTCAATGTTCGGAATCGAATTATAGGTTTCAAGATTGACCAAAGCAAGCTCAAAGCGTCTTTTTGGATCCAGGTACAGCGGTGGTGAGAAAGCCGTGGTCCACCCTGTAGTATCTGAGGAAACAACTATACTAAAATTCTCCTTAGGCTGCAAAAGTTCTCGAATTTCTTCGAGCAGTTTCTCCGAGCGTTCCATCTTGTGTATTTTATTTTATGAGCATGTTTCTATTCAATTCGAGTGCCAGCTCTTTGGAGATCGCACCGGAACGCAGTAACTCGTCAAGAATGGCGGAGATTTCGTTGCCGAGACCAGTGTTTCCCGCGGCCTTAGAGGCCACCAAAAGCTGCAACCTCTCTACCAGGGCGTTTGGGTCGTTGTAAAATTGCACCGCGCCGCCTCGAATCAGCTGGAACTTTTTACTTTTCCGGCCATGAATAGGCAGACCAGACATCTGTACGAGCTTTTTGAAAGTTTCAATTGCCTGAGGCGAATATTGCTTAGTCTTAACGAAGCGTTTCGTTAACAGGCTGAACAATGACTCATCGGCAGGAGCTTCGAGCACGAGGTTCCCACCTTTAAACACTCTTAGTCTACCAGCAGACAGCGCGACGGGGTCGACGGAGAGCTCACCCAAGGCGTTACCTTGTAATTTCAGAGGAACGGCTGGAACACTGAAACCCTTTCCTTTTTTAGTGAGGGCGTGGCCTTTCAATAGCAAACGAATTCGATCTCTGTAGTCCTGTAGGACGCCGATATCTACGGCCAGCGCATGTACCTTTTCTTCGTCTCCGTTCTTATTGGCCTTCCTTTTCGCTTTGCCCAGGGTGTGGCGATTATAATAATTTACGCCTTCGATTATCTGTTTCACAGCTGCCGTGTCGTTCAGGTCGAGCTCGCTCGGAGGGGTAAAACCGTGCCGCCTGATTGCATCGACGTTGAGATGTCTGTTTGGGTGGACGAGCAATGCTTCCTGAGCGGGGTGTGCCGCAATCGCCGGAAGGGCTGGAGGAGCAGTTGCTCCAACGGAATCACCGAACAACGCCGCTATCGGGTTAAAATTAGCAGACTCTGAAATCTGCGCCGGCAAATCCTGTAAAGCGCTGGTAACTTTCTGCAGCTCCTTAGACGTAGCCACCTGGGATTCAGCCGTGGCTGTGGCTATTGGTTTAAAAAGCTTTGCCGCATCGTACTGAAGGTTGGCTTCACCGAGCTTCTCATCCACGAAACGCTGTCTCAATCGATTTCTGCGAGCTAAATAATCCTGAGTTAACGCGTCTCGCTCCTGTTTAGACGAAACTTTTGTCCACATCGCGTTTATATGTCGACTATATGTTGCCTATATCATGTCTTTAAATACTTGCCTTGGGCTTATAGAAGCGATCGAACCCGCAACGATATTTTCCATCGTACACTTTGGACGTCAAATCTATGACTGCGAATCCATATGGCTGGGCAGCGCACTCGCTGAAGAACGTACGGAATTCATCGAAAGACATGTCGCCGCCTACGAACGTATCGTGAATGGCTCGCAAATTTTTGCTGTCTTGGTTGAAGAGGACGATAAGATTAGCATTGTCACGGATCGCTTGCTTCGGAATTCGAAAATAATTCTGTGTTAAGTAGAAGCAGTCCGCGCCACCGTGTCGACCCATAGTGAAATACCTTTCGATGGGCGACTGTTTTTCAAGCATGACGTCATCGAAAACTAGAAGGCTTCTGGCATTCTTATTTAATGATTCAACTGGAACTATTTCATCTGAGCAAGAGTGAAAGGAAGCCACTTCCTTACCGGCAACTTTTTCGAGTTCTGTTATCCAGTCCCGAAGAAACTGATATTTTTCCTGTCCCAGAGACTTTGAGTATAGATAGAGCCGGTCAAAACGTAGGTACCCCTTCTTCAGAAGGAGGTTGAGTAGTAGGTTTGTTTT
The DNA here is from genome assembly GCA_963556255.1 of Allolobophora icterica. Taxonomy (NCBI): domain Eukaryota; kingdom Metazoa; phylum Annelida; class Clitellata; order Crassiclitellata; family Lumbricidae; genus Allolobophora; species Allolobophora icterica. The sequence continues at coordinate 59,202,254 of OY744607.1, forward strand.
TCCACATCCGCTAGGCCCGCAGATTATACACCGTATGCTGGATGGCAACAACCAATGGTGGTGTTTTTTCCCATCGTCGGCTTCGAGATCGAAATTTGTTATTTCCATATAGAGACAACGAGTTATGATTGTATTCAACGAACACAATGTATTGCCTACGATGTAAGAAACATACTGAGACTTCAAATGAAACAATCGTCGAGTTACGAAACGGTCGGCCAGCCAAGAAGGGAACCTGTGCCGTCTGCGGTGCAAAGAAGAGCCAAATTTTGCCTTCTAAAGTGCGGAAGCAAAAGTCTCGTGAGACTTATGGAGGTTCTCTACTGAATAGGGCCCTCAACGCTCTTCCTCTGCCTGAGATGCATATGAGTCTTCCATCCGGTATGTCTTCGGAAGATAATCCGGGAGGTTCTTTTCAGAATACGGGAAAGTACTCTTACTGTGGACCATTCACAAAACTCGATAAACGGCTGTCACAGCGCTATCACGGTGTTAATCAGCTCGACCGTGCGTGCCTCCACCACGATGTGGCTTACGCAGTTCATAAAGATACTCCAGGGCGTAACCACGCAGATGACATCCTCGCTGCAGCCGCGTCGAAGATCGCACTCACCGATGAAACTCCGGATTATGAGAAGAAAGATGCCCGGCTTGTATCGGCCATTATGTCAGCAAAGTCCAGGCTGGGGATGGGTGTCAGAACGAGCCAGCGAAAACGCAAATGAAAATCATTTGTGTATGTGTTTACCTATTTGTAATATATAGTTTTACTGAAATGTCTAAGAACCTTTCAACTATCTATTACAGCCCTAGAGGTTACTGGCGAGGTAAGTCTGCGGTGAAGAAACTAGCCTCAGCCGCCAAAGTTTCCGAGGCCGAGGCTCGCGATTGGCTGAAGAAACAAGCGGTGTGGCAGATTTATTTGCCCGTTCCACGCCGCATACCGCGTCCAAAGTTCGAGGAAAATCGCCCAAACGCCGTACACCAAGCCGATCTCTTGTTTTTACCTCACGATAAAGTAGGTCGCAAGACTTATAAATACGCCTTGACTGTTGTCGATGTTGCTTCACGATACAAAGAAGCTGAACCGTTGATCAACAAAAGTGCGACCGAAGTCGCCGCCGCTTTAAGCCGGATCTATAAGAGGGGCCCATTGACTTGGCCTCGGCTCTTTCAGGTCGATCCTGGACGCGAATTTATGGGTGATTTTACACCGTTGCTGGCGAAGCACGACGTTCTTGTAAGACGCGGACAGGCCGCAAATCATCGCCAACAGGGCATCGTTGAACGCTTTAACCGTACTCTAGCTGAGCGACTCTTCGGTGCTCAATACGCTCAGGAATTGCTCCTGGATGCAAGGGGGTCATCCGAACGGTCAGTGGAATGGGTTCGACGATTGCCAGAAGTTGTAGCTGCATTAAACAATGAGCCGACGCGTTTGCTCGACATGAAGCCGGTTGAAGCGATGAAAGCTGCTAAAGTGACACAGAAGCCCTCTCATTCACAAATGAAAACTCGTTTGTGGGGCTTGGATGAGCCTATTCTTGGACACGACGTTCTCGTCCGATATTTATACGCTCCAGGCGAGCTCGAAGGTGGAAGCAAACGTGCCACCGATCCTAACTGGTCGCTCACCATCCACGCTATTTTGGATGTTGTTCGGCGGGCTGGCCAACCGGCTTTATACCATCTAGTTGATGGGCCTGGCCGCGGGTTTGTACGTGAAGAGCTACTTCTGGTTCCTATGGGCACTGAGTTACCCCCCGATAGAATACTCAACCGTCGTTGATTTTGTAGTGCCCGTATGCCAGCGTTCTTATTCCGTCCGGAGATATCCACTTTTTTGTGTCTAATGGAGAGAGGCTGATCTTATTCTGCTCGTATACTCCGATTTGGTGGTCGTGGCTTCGAATCACGACTTGTGTGTGTCGCATCTCTTCTCGTTCGAACAGGCATTCCTTGTATAGCTCGTGGTGCAGATCCTTCTTCACAACTGCTCTCTGAACGCCTTTTGCTTTCCTGATCTCTGAACCACCCGATTTTAAGATCGAGTACATCTTCGGACGCAATCCTACGAATTCAGCGATGGCCACTCCGTTACATTCATCTTTGAACTTGCCCACGACTTTCTTGTTCTCGACGTCGTAGTACGGGCTGTCTCTAGGAAACTCACTAAAGTCGTATGAGTGTTTTTTGTTCCACATATCGGCATAGGCGTCCGGAGTTTCCACCTGAAATAAGAGGCTATCTGTGTCTGTGTATAAGAGTTGAGCATTGTTGCCGTACTCGTTTTTCACATCGTTGTACCAGAAGTCGTACATCAGATGCTTGCTGAGGTCGAGGACAGCCTGGCCGACATATACAGGTCTGTTTAACTTGAGCTTGTTCTTCAAACTATGAATCGCGGCGAGTTGGTCGTTGAAGATTTTGTGTGATATGTAGGCCGGGTCAGCAATTAGTTTTCGAAGTTTGTCAACTTTTGAGGTTGGGACCAGGTTAACTCTGATTCTTTTTCTAAGATTTTCCATGGTCTTTCCAAAGACCGCATTATTAGCCAGTTTGAAGAAATCCTTCTCAAACTCCGACGTTGCCTTCGCCCTCAATTTTGTATTCATCTCGATATATGGAGCCATCCACGCCTCCTGTCTAAATTTAATGGCACGATGGATCTTAGAAACTCGCAGCCCCAACGAGTGATATAGTTTGAGATTTCTATAATGAACCACATACCGCTCCTTAGGTCGCAGGCTTGGTACTAACTTCACATGCTTTGTGAACTTGCCTCCCAACTCGTTCATAAGCACATTCTGATAGTCACTCAACCACTCCTCTTGGACTGTCAGGGTCTCCGGTGCTAGGGGATAGTCGCTATGTGATTCGTGGAGGTGCTCCGGGTACTCAAGATCGACTTCGAGCAGGAAGCCATCAGGCGCGTCGTCTGGAGTTTCCAACACTTCGTCGAGAGTTGGACTTTCCCAGCTAAATCCTCCAACTGGTAGTGATTGTTGCATCGCCCAGCCGTAAAGATTATTCGCGTCGAGATACATGATCCAGTTGTCTGGCTTCGTGGTGTCGTAGTCGGGGCATTGTGGGTTGTTGGCTTTTGCGAAGCGCTTAGATACCATCGAGATTCCACCTCGGAGACCTTTCTCTACGAACAAATGCATGTCTATATCGGTTAAAAGTTCGAGTTCAATTTTCGTCTTTTTCAACAATGCGTCCCAGGCCATTCCTGGCAGGCTGAAGTAATTTGCTGGATCCAGACTGTAGTGCTTCATCGATGTGGATCTGAAGGTTTCGAAGACATCGGCTAGTAGAAGTACATCCGTACGGAGATACAAGTCGTGATAGTCGCCCAGAGTTTTACAATCAAACTCGTCCCACACTCGTTGTGCGTGTTGATAATCCTCGTCAGAAATGCTCTCTCGTGTGAGCTTGCTGTAGAACGCTTCCTTGGGTGGAAGCCGGTCTTCTTCGAAGCGGTGGTAATCGTGGATGTATTCGTAACAATAAACGCCCTTTCGTCTCAACAGATCTAATTTTAACAGTTCGTTATGAACAAAGTTTTCGTTTACATACGCAGTTGTGACTTTCAGATCCTCAAGCGACAGATTTCCTGATAATTTATCCAACGAGCTGTTTAGAAACTGGAGACTATCAATGAACTGTAGTTGCCCAATATTAAATGTCATATATTTCTCCATATTGTTTGGAATACAGTTAATTTCAGTTTCCTCATCCTGTGCGGCCTCACAGCTACCTATCGCTTGCATTATGAGGTGGCTGTCGTAACCTCGTAGATTGTGGAAGACCACTGGTACCTTGCACTTATCTGGATATATTCGAAGCTTGAGGTTGCAGGCGTTATGAGCAGCACCTCGGTACTTACCAGTAATGTGACAGTGGTCGCGAACTCTATCCTCTTCGAGCGCTTCTCCGCAGATATGACATTCAGTAGCCTCGCGGAATGATTGGCGATCAACTGCTGACATAACTATCTTAGCTGGGGTGGCCAGCCTTTGTTTGATAGTGGCTAGCTCGCCTTGTAGTCGTTGTAGGAACTCTTCCACGGCGTTTTCTCCGCGGTATAAAACTGGTTTCTTTGTGCGGCCGTCGCATCGAACCACTATGTAACAGAAGCTGCACGGTTTCTGCTCAGCTATCTGTCTGGTGTTGCTCTCGCTGGGATTCATGGCTGCACCTTCGATTGGCATGTTTAGAGCCTCGAAGTCTGCGTAAACGATATACGGGGCTCGCATCTGTTTGCGATGGTTCTGGAATTTGAGGATATTTTCATCCTCTTTTGGCATCTCAATCCGCTGAGGCTTCTTACTAATGCCCTGGCAATCTTTGATATGGGCGTCCAGCAAGTCTTGTCTACAGAATATGTGTAGGCAGCGACGACATGGATGTTTTCGTCCATGAAATTTGCTGTTTTTATAAAGCATGCGGGCTAGATCCTTGATCCAGACATAGTGATAATTCTGTAAAGGAAAATTTTCATTTACATCGCTGGCCAACAGTAGAAGATCAATATTGTGAACTCTAGTCTCGGTTGAGACATGGATTGGATACAAAGCTTTATCCCACCCGAAGACCGATACGGATACCATAGGGTTCTGACGTTCGAACTTACCAATATCAGTGACCTTCACTGGAAATTCTATACCGTCGAAGCTTAGCTCCTGAAGGTGGGCCTGATACTTATTGGGGCGATTCGGATTTTGATCTGCTGGGTACATTGCGCTTAGTATGGCCCACTCGAAGCAGCGGTTATCTTCATTCTTGACATTAATAACCGTGCGAGGGGGTATATACTTTGGTGTGGGAAAATAGCTCTTACCTCGGAAAGGCTTATATCTTGCAAAACTGAGGTCTAGCGCCACGACCCGCTTCACTCTCCACCCTGATCCCTCATTGGTGTACTCTTCGAGGAGTTTTAGTACTTCGGCCTTGGCCTTCCGTATAATCCCCTGGATTTTCCCCGCATTGGTAATTGGCACTGCTTTGCTTCGAAAGTAGGCCGTATTGGTAATAGTACCTGGGGTTGCGTTTCCGTTGTACACCATATCAACGGTCGGTGCCAACTTTTCCAAATCAACCGTTAGCACTTGCGAGTATTTTAAACCGCCATTTTTCAAGAGCTCTTCGTTTAACTGCGACTCAATGTTGTGCTCCATTGCACTCAAGAAAGCCAACGCATCTCCTTCCAGCCTGTGATTAAGCGGCACTTCAGCACGGAAGTCTCTCAGATGCTGATTGGCGAGCTCTCTGTGCGCTAGAAAGGGTGGTGGTCCACCTCTATCCTTCTTATTTAGGAGTGGGTCGAATTCTGTCAGGAGGGCCTTACGTTTTGCCCCTCTGTGCTTACGCGCTGGAGGAATTGGCCTTGGAAGCAGTGGCTGTAGTAAGCGCCTTTTGACTGCATCTGGGATAGGTTCATCTAAGATATTCTGTAGAACAGCTCGAAGAGCTGGGGGACCGGTAAACTCACCCAACAATTGTTCAATTTTTTCATTCGTAGACAATGCCATAATTATAAATTATTTTATATTACTATGGCAAACTTTTTCTTAATACAATAACAGAATCGTTTGTTTAAAATGAAATTTTGTTTACTAGATATTCGATTGTCGCTTGCTCATCTGTATTATCTCAATACAATAACGGAATCCTTTCTTTAATAGAGAATTTTTTACTCTACTACTATGTTCGCTAGTCTTTTCCATTCTTTCTCGAATTCACGGGTTAGTCCGCAGCGCCGAACTCTTGATTTTATGACGTAATAATCACAACGTATACACTCACCTAAGTGGTTTTTGATTCCCCTTCCACATTTGGCGCATGGTCTTGTCTCGTAGCCATTTCGCAGCTGTGCTAAATGTTTGAAACAATACTCCCCAATGCATCGACGAGGGCAGAGATTTTGTTTGCCTATCATAAGCCATTTGCAAAAGTTTTGCCCTAACATTATGTTTTTATGTATACCACAACAGATTCTTTTATTTAAATTGAAAAAATGACCCGGTTTGGGCCGGCCTCGTGGGAGGTTCTCGGCCGGCAGCAAACGTTGGTAATCTCATTTCTTTACCCTGAATGACCATTCCATTCCCTCTGGCAGGCCCTTGATAGCACCAACGGGTTGGGGTTTCAGATTCACTCTTTGTAACGGTTTTTAAGCTTTTAGAACGCCGCCTGGCGAATGCGTTAACTCCGGTTTCAGATTCACTCATTGTAACGGTTCTTAAGCTTTCAGAACGACACCTAGCGACTGCGTTTTGAAACGCCTACTTAACGCCACCTCGCGAGTGTGATTTAAAACGCCTACTTAACTCCTACTTAAGTAATTTCTATATTTTTCTCCACTATAATTTCTTTTGTTAATGCAAAGTTACTCGATTCTTTATAATTCTTCCAATCAGCTTTATCTAACTTCCAAAGCCGCATACTTAAATTATTTTCGATTATAATTTCTTCATTTATGAAAATAATGGAGGCATAATGGTTAGAACCCATATTTCTGTTAGTAACTATGTGTTTACTATTTAGTGCTAAATCTTTTGAAGTTATGCACAAGTCTATCACAGAATTTATTTTTGATTGATTTGATGTAATATAAGTTGCTTGACCTGTATTTAAAACAACCATATCTTTTTCGATTAATATCTCTTCAATTATTTTTCCTCTTGTTTTGGAGTAAGTACAACCCCAAGTTTTACTGTGTGCATTAAGATCACCCAGTACAAGTGATCTGTTATGTATAAATAATTTTTGAAGACTTTCTTTATTAATTTTATTATTTGGTGGAATATAGACATTAAATAATTTCATGTGGCCATTTACTGTTGCAATTTCTATACCCTGAATTTCTAGATTTGCTATTTCTTCCACATCAAGTAATGTAAAATTTAGGCCCAATTTAATATAAATGACTAAACCACCCTTTTCATTGCTAGTGCAATCCTTACGTATTACATTATAACCTTCTAATCTAGGTACCTGATTTTTTGGTTTCAGGAAGGTTTCTTCTATACACAGAACATCCGGTGGATCAGCTGTATTAATTAAGAAATTTTTTAATTGATCTTTATGCCCTCGCAACCCGTTACAATTCCACTGCATAATTGATAGCGCCATATTAGAGAGAGAAGAAATAATTAAATTTTTTTTTTATATGTTAATAAAAGATTTGATTAATTATTTTACAGTTCTGGGTACTTGAATTTTACTTGATTATTGAACAAAATTCCGGGTGCTACTTGACAAATCAAAAATTTTGCTTGTTTTCTATTTTCTGCTTTATCAATAGCAGCCAAAACACCAAGCAGGAACTTTGTTTTTATATCTGAATCTGGGTCGTACTCCTCTACCTGATCATCTACATTAGAAGTTTTAATCACTTTGTATTTGTCTTTATTATAAGACAAAAATGAATTTATGTTATCAGCAGTTGCTTCTGCTGTTGATGATTGGTCCTCAACATTAGCATTTTCCAAATCTGTGGATTGATTTTGGATGACCTCCATTGCATCAACCGCTTCTATCCTTGTCCATTTTTTCTGATTTTTCTGTTTTTGATTATCTTTTTGTACTATGCTATGTAACTGTTTTTGATGGTTAAGACCTGATTTAAGCTTTTCAGCATATGAAGGGGCACTATCCTTTAAAAAACAGGGTTGTTGAAGTACATTTTCCTGTGCTCCTTGTGACCATTCATATTCTTCAATTTTTTTGACCGCCACTGCAAATGGGATATTTTCTTCGGCCCTTAATTTTAATGCTGCTTGTACCTTAAGATAAGCCGGGCACATTTTGTAGGCAGCGCTATGATCCTGGCCACAATTGGCACATTTCATTTGAATGCTTGTACACTTAATATATTCATGTGGTCCACTACACCAGCTGCACACTATTTCCCTTGTACATTTGTTTTTAAGGTGCCCATATAGCTGACACCTATCACACCTCATTGGTTTAGCTACATATGGATGAACTCTATATTTACGATTGTTTATTTCTACGAATGGCATAAGTATGGTATTTTTATTGAAAGCGATGACTGTTGCCATACTATTTTCAGATTTTCCAATTTTATGCATATGGCATGCTCCAATAGATTTTGCTATTTCATCCATATTTGCCTGATTTTCCTGAAGTCCAAAAATTACCCCTTTGACAAGATATTCAACATTTTGCTTAGATGTTAACTCAATATTTTTTTGGGGGATTAGCTCAGGTTTTTCACTATTTGAATTTCTTTGTGTTATGACATATGGTAGACTTGTCACAACAGGCTTGTTATCTATATGGTTCAATTTCAGTAGCTTATTTTTTTGGGCATTATCTTGGGTTATTATTTTAAGACCTCCTTTATTTGTCAAATACACTCTGTGGATAGGGCCTCCAGCTTGTTCAATTAGCTCCTTATTAAGTTGCCAAGGCTTGTGCTTGAATAACTTGATTAAGGCATCGTCTTCACTAGCTATGTACACAGTTCGTTGATTTATTTCATTTCTATATTTCATTTGTGTTTTAGTAGGTGTTGTGCGAATAAAAGTCAAGTTTGGATTATTCGTATGTGTAAAGCGATTGTATGTAATGCTTTTTGTGTCTATAGATAGGGGACGATTATGATTAGATTTCGGTGTGTTTGTAGTTGTAGTAGTAAGACAGGTTTGTGTCATGTTTGGTGTATTCATACTGGTATGTGTCGTGTTTAGGACATCATTAAGTGTAGGATTGATATGTGTCACATTTGGTTTATCTGTAATTAATGTTGGATTGATATTTACAGATTTTGATGGAATATCTGTTACGTTTAACACATCAATCCTAATATCCTCACACTTCTTATCCAATTTACTGACAGAAAGAACATTAACATTATCAATCTCTTTCTCATTCTCTTTCTCATTTTGTTCCTGATTCAGATCACCACCACATGCCGAAGCACCATCACAAGCAATGCTATCAATCTGTCTCTCACTACTATCATGACCCAATGCAATATCACAAACAGCACTAACACTATCAACACTAACCATCTCTCTTTCATCACACACATCATCAACAGAATCAATTTTCACAAGAAATACCTCATTCGGTTTTTTATCAATTCTTTCACCAGATTTGAAACGTTTTCTTGCCTGATGTTGTCGTTTTGTTGATGACATGTTAGTTATTTTTGCTGACATGTTAGGTAGATTTGTTTTTTGTTGAATTTTGGATGAGAACGATAATTTCTTTTTTATTTGTTTCGATTGATATGGAGATAGTGTTTCTCCATCGATGCTTTTCTTCAACGGCAGTCTTTGCCGTCTATCTTGAATTCTTATTCCAGATTCTGCTGAATGTGATCTGTTATTTATGAATTGGTAATACTGTTCTTGCATTAGGTTGGCTTTACGCGGATTATCAGGGGAGCTATAAGTACAATGGCTCAAGTCTGAATCCGAGTCAGATATCTCTTCTTCATCTGCTTCAACAATTACTTCATTTGCAGATGCAAAACCACCCGTCGCCGTTACAATTTTCATTTCATCTTCTAACGAAAAATTTAAGGAAGACTCAGCCGAATCAGCTGAGCTCGACGTCTCCAGCTGACGTTTGCAAATTCCTCGTTGAACTATTTCAATTGAAGATGACGGTGTTGAAGATGATGGTAATGTGTTTAGCATTTTATTTAGTATACCTTGAGTATCTAATTCCTTTGTTGCTTTTCTTTTATTTCGTCTTCCTTTCATTTTCACTTTACTTCAATTTAGTATGGATCGTTTGTTATGGATCGTATTTATAAATCTATCGTAGGTATAATCCGATCGTTCATATATACTTGCAGCTTGTATATAGATCGTTCGTGAAAAGATCGTTCGTTTAAAGATCAATCGATTGAATTTCGATTTAATTTCGTGTTATCTTGGCCGGGCCTACGGCAGCAGCCCGTTTATAAGGCAGATCGCGCGCGGACTTAATTGAGAACCGCCGACCGTGGCCGACGCATCCATGCTGCCTGCCTGCCTGCCTGCCTGCCTGCCTGCCTGCCTGCCTGCCTGCCTGCCTGCCTGCCTGCCTGCCTGCCTGCCTGCCTGCCTGCCTGCCTGCCTGCCTGCCTGCCTGCCTGCCTGCGCGGAGTGTCCGTGTACTTGATCTTGGTCGACACGAGCGGCTCGATCCTTCTGTAGAAGGCTCCTTTTGGGTTGTTCGTATACTCCTGTTGCCATTTTCCCACTACGTACTGCTTGATTTTCCCCTTCATCTCCTTTAGCTCGATGTACGCAGTGGAGTTGACTGTTGTGAGTTGAAGTCCTTCTTTCGCCGCTGCGTCAGCTTCCTCGTTTCCACGGATGCCCACGTGGCTCGGGATCCAGGCCAGCGTGACGTTGCCCGGGCCAAGTCGGTTGATCTTCTCCATGATCTCTGTCATCAGTGTCGGTCTTGAATCCGATCGTTGTGCTTTCACCGACTGCGCTGCACTGAGGGAATCGGTGAAGATGGCGAAGTTGTTCATCGCGAAGGTTCTGTTCTTACCGATCCAGTCGATTGCATCCTGTATCGCCGTCAGTTCGGTTGCATATACACTGGACGAGTCCGCCAGCCTCAGGATTCTTCGGTATCCGATTTCCGGGATAACGACTGCTGCTGCAGCCCTATCTTCGTACTTGGACCCGTCCGTGTATATGCAGGTGTGGTCTCGATATCGGTCGATGAGCTCTAGGGAGAGCGTCTTCTGGACTTCGGGTGGTAGCGTCTTCTTGTTGATCAGTCTCGTCAGCGACAGGTCGACTTGGATTCGGCCGTTTCTCCAAGGCGGCGAGTTCTGGAACATCGGTCCCTTGCACTCCTGGTATCGAGTGTCAAAGAAGTCCTTGGAGCGCTGGAACAGCGGCTCCTTTCCTTCCCTGAACTTGTCCGTGTGCAGAGTCCAATGATCCTTCATCGCCTCCTCCGCCGCGTGGTCTTTGGTGTTGACGATCTTGATGCCTTCTCGTAGGCTGTCATTCAGCCATTGCAGGTGAAGTGGCATTTCTCCGCACTCATTCTGGACTGCCGCTGTGGCCGATCCGCGGGTAGCCCCGCAACAGACCCGTAGCGCCTGCGCTTGAATTGTCTCCAATTTCCTCAGTTGGCTGTTGCTGGCCGTGCAGAACGCGACCGCTCCATAGTCCAGGATCGGTCGTATCAAGGCACGGTATAGCATCAGGAGGGCCTTCTTACTTGCTCCCCATCTGTATCCGGATACTGATCGCAGGAGTCCGAGTCTTTGCCTGCACTTCGTCACCACATAATTGATGTGCAAGTTCCACGTCAAACTGCAATCAAAAATGACACCCAGAAATTTGGCACTGCTGCTCACCTCGATCTTCTTTCCGAGTATCTTTAGTTCCACGTCTGCTGCTCCTTTCCTGTTGTGGCTGAAGACCACTGCAGTCGTCTTCGCGCTTGATACCCTGAATCCATTCTCCTCGCACCAGAGCTGGATTTGATCCAAGGATCTCTGCGCTCGGTCCTGCCGTATCTTCAGGTTTTTTCCGGAGGTGAACAGTGCGCTGTCGTCGGCGAATAGGGACATCTCTGTTCCGTTGACGCCCGACGGGATGTCGTTGATCATGATCAGGAACAGGAGGGGTGAGATGACAGACCCCTGCGGTGTGCCGTTCTCCAGAATGTGGCGCACAGACAGTTCTGCGCCCACCTTCACCTGGAAAGTACGCTCAGTCAGGAAGTCCTCGATCCAGTCGTACATATTGCCAACGACTCCCATGGCTTGGACCTTCTTCATCAGTGTTGGGATGTGGATCATGTCGTATGCCTTCTCGAAATCGATGAAGACTCCAAGGACGTGATGCCTGTTGTTGATATTCTTACTGATCTTGTCCTGAAGGCGGATGATCTGGTCGATGGTGCTTCTGTGTTTCCGGAAGCCTGCCTGGTCCTTCGTCAGCAGGCCCCTCTTCTCCACGTACCACTGTAGCCGACTCGCGATCATCCTTTCCATGATCTTGCACAGGCAGGAGGTGAGCGATATCGGTCTGTACGATTCCGGTTTCGTTGGATCTTTCGACAGTTTGAGTATAGGAAGGATGATCGCATGCTTCCAGTCTCGGGGCAGGCAACCGTTGTTCCAAAGGTTGTTGTAGATTTGTAGTAGGACCTTCAGCGCTGACCTGTGTAGGTTCTGGATCATCTCGTATGGGATCTTGTCTTCTCCCGGACTTTTGTTCTTCTTGGCCCCATCGATGGCCTCTCTCAGCTCATAGAGACTGAAGGGGTCATTTAGGGCCTCGACGTCCATGGTGACTGGTGGGGGAGGGAGATCCCGCGTAGAGTGGCGTCCAGTTGTGTCCAAGTGTTTCCTGAACTCCTCGCTGAAGTTGTCGGTGCTGCTCGTCTTGGCGTAGGTGTCCGCCAGTAGATTCGCCCTGTCGACGTTCGAGCTGGCTTCTCTTCCTTCCGATGTCAGGGTTGGCATGGTTCGCTGTGCTGGTGCACCGTTCATCCTCCGTGCCATTCCCCACACCGGTCCGAGTTTTGACTGGCTGTTTAAGGTGCTGCAGAAGTTCTCCCAGCTCTGACGTGCCGTGTCCGCGATGATCCGCTTGCTCTTCGCCTGCTGTTCTTGAAACCCGATCTGGTCCTCCAGGTTCTTCGTTCTTGCTGCCTTGTTTCGGAGTCTGTTTCTTTCGTAGATGGCCTGCGAACAATCCTCATTCCAAAACAGTAAGGGTTTATGTCGCTTATGTCGTTTGTTACGATTTACCTTTCTCTCTGGTATAGCAGATGATGCGGTTGCTTGCATTTCTTCCATGAAAGTCTGGAAGGTTACGTCAGGATCACTTGTTATTATGTTGTCATGGATTCTAGTCCGGCTCATCTGCTTGAAGAGCTTCCAGTCTGCCTTCTTCAGGTTCCAACGGTGCGTGCCTGTGTTTTCTTCGATGTCCGCCACTTCGTCGACTCTGGTGATGGTGACCTTGTGGTCGGATCCGAGGCTGGTGTTCATAACACTATGAGTACAACGTAGAGCCACATCGTTAGTCGTTATAGCCAGATCGATGACAGAATCGTTTACAGATCCTACCTTAGGGATGAGTGTCGGTTGCCCTGTATTCAGGACCACGAGGTCCTTTTCCATGACAACGTCATCCAGGTCGAGTCCTTTACGATTGTTCTTGGTGCATTTCCAGCTCTTGCTGCGAGCATTGAGGTCTCCCACGACAATGCATCTGCGATCTGCAAATAGTGAACTTAAATCATCTTTAGATACAATGCTGTTGGGATGTATATAAACATTTATAATCTTAATTTTACCGTTATCGGTTGAAATTTCGACGCCCTGTCTTTCTATGCCAGGTATATCCTCCAGCTGTAAGAGTGAATGATTCAGGCCCATCTTCAACAACATGGCCAATCCGCCTCCTTTCGGTTGTGGACTGTCCTGTCGAAGTATAGCATATCCATCAATGTTAATCCTATGCTTAGGCTTAAGTAATGTTTCCTCAACACATATTATATCAGGGGTAGTAGGAAGGGATGAAACGAACCTCTTGAACTCCCTCACGTGAGTCCGGAAGCCATAGCAGTTCCACTGCATTATGGTGAGTGGATCCATTGGAGCGGTTACATTTAGGATAATTAATTATCTTATCTATTATATTTATATACCTACGTCCGTTTTGGTCACAAAGGTGACCCCTCTCTCGAGGAAGAGGGCATTTGCGACCGTCAAGATCTCCTCGCAGATGTCATCCGGGTTCTTCGACATGTCCTTCACCAGCTTCAAGGTGCCTACAATAAAATTAATTGTACCTGACTCCAGGTGTGCTTCTGACTCCGTCTTTGGCTTTTCATATTTCTCCGATCGTGTTGCCTCGAAGGGGGAGGTCTGCATCTGGGTCAGAAAATCTGACAACGTTAGTCGTTGTTTCAACGTCATGTCCTCCGTTGGGACGTCGAGTGTTGGCTTTGGCGTTGGCGTTGGTGTTGTCCTCGGCATCGGTGTAGCCTTCGGTTTGGTGGACGCGGTTGGCTTGCCTTTGTCACTCCGCACCTGTTGCAACGCCTCGCTGAAGGACATCTTTCCAGCAGTTCTTACCTTGAGGACCTGTTTGGTCTCCAGGTACATGGGGCACTCCCTGTATGCAGCGCTGTGCGGTCCAGAGCAGTTGACGCACTTCGGTTGTTCCATATTAGTACATTCGGCTCGGCTGTGGGCCTGTCCACACCTACAACACTTAACCGAATTTGCTACATTCAATTTCAATGTGCCCGTACCGTTGGCACTTGTTGCACCTCATGGGCGATGCTGTATAAGGTTTCACCTTGTACCTGAAACCGTCGACCACGATCATTTCAGGCAGCGTTGTCCCTTCAGGATAGCCCACTAGCTTGGCCTTGCTCTCCGGTCTGCCCAGTCTCTTGATGTATTTCGCTCCAATCTCCGACGCGATCTCCTTCAAGATGTCGTCGTCTTCTTCCAGGCCGAAGAAAACCCCCTTGACGTCGTATCCGTTCTCTGGTCGGATCCTAGGGTTCAGCACCTGTTTTGGTCGTTGCGTCAGAGCATGTGGTTCGCTCCACTCGACGTGTTTTCCGTCTATCTTCGTGACGAATTTCATTCTTTCCTTTTCTAGGTCGCTTCTACAAACAAGCTTCAAACAATCACCAGCAATGTAGATCTCCTCAGGAACGCATTTGGTTGCGTCCATTATAGCCTTTTTCAGCGATCTTGGCCGCGTTCGAAACATATGTGTGAGGAAATTACTCTCACCTTTCACAAACACAGTGCGCCTTAATATAGGCTCCAATTCAGCCCGTTTCTCTGCGGTAATTGGTGTCCGGTAGTAATTTCGCCGGAATGTTGATTTAGGCCTCGTGACGTCATTTGCCCGGTTATGCTGCGTGGCCGGCGCACCTGTCGTTTTCCCTGCGACGCCACCTGTCAAAATAACTGAGTTTGTAGTATTGGTTTTAAGGACCTTACCTCTTTTCTTGGACTGTACCTCCATCCACTTGTCTGTGTCGACCTCTTGAGTTGTCTCCATTTCTTCCTCTTCTTCAGAGCTACTGCTGCTCAGTTGGACTCTCATTCTTTTCTTCGGCGTCTTTGTTTCGTCGTCCGACGAGTCGTGCGCCACGTGTTCCTTTGTCTCCTTTGTTTCCTTTGTCTCCTTTGTTCGGTTTTGGTTTTTCTTAGGTTTTCCGTCCTTTTCGTCTCTCCTCAACGTTTTCGAACTTGAGCCTTGGCTTGGCACAGCGGCCACTTGCTCCATTCTGCAAATAACAGACTAAACACGAAAAATATATCAAAATCTTGAAATCAAATTTTTGACGGAAAATATTTTAAAAATCAGATATCTTAAAAGAAAAAGAATCAAAAGAATCAAAAGGATAAATCCTGTGACAGCGTGGTTTTACTACGGGCTGTAAACCCGTAAACGTTATTACAACGAAAACTGTCCTAGCGAAAAATCCTTCGTATAATGCTTTCAGCAGCGCACGTCCGTACACATCAACGGCTAATCAGCGAATCAACGGCTAATCAGCGAATCCCCTGCAAATCAGCGAATCCCCTGCGAATCCCCTGTAGGTAGGTAGGTACCTACCTACCTACCTACCTACCTACCTACCTACCTAGGTAGGTAGGCAAGTAAGTAGTTATTTTTGTTTCTTTACTTCTTCTGCCATTGGATCCGAGCAGATAAGAAGACACTTTAGGCTTTGCCCAAGTGTCGAGAGACCAGCTGACGACGCGGCTATTTATAGCCTTCTATGGCCTAGTTAAAAAGGTTGCTAACTTAGATTCATCTGTTTGCGGCTTTAACTAATAAAATTCCGCTTCTTTCAGAAAATTTACAAATTTTACGAAGCATTTAAATTATTGCAATATTTAACTTCAAGATATTAGTACTTTCTCTTACGGTTGTTGAGATTTCTGTAATGTAGCAGCTCCATGGCGCGTGGCGCCTCTGGCGGCCAAAAAATGTAACGTCGTGTTTACATAAGAAAACCATACCATGCGGTTTCTATGAAGAAAGTACACTAATTCTTACTTTTTACACAATGAACAATTGTCTGTATAAGCAAAATTATATATGGAATATGCGCTGTATTGTGTATTACCATTTATATGGCATTTTATTTAATTTTAAATCTAACTTTTCAGAACTGTTGCAGTCCGCAACCAAACCACATTGGACACACACTCTTACTGCAGTTGATTAGACCGTGTGTGTGTGTGTGTGTGTGTGTGTGGGTGGGTGTGTGTGGGTGTGTGCGGTAGGGTGTCCCCTAATTTCTTTCCAATCTGAGGTCTCACTAGTCAAAAGTTTCTTTGGGAGATGAGAATGTTTGTGCAAAATTTTCAATTTCTGTACAAAATGTTTAGGGCTCTCCTAAGGGGTGCTAAGTTTCATCTTAGTATAAAATGTTCGTCATGTCCACATGTTTCAGTCTAGGGGGGGTGGGTGTATATACGCCCCTGGAGGCCGGTCTGGCTGCGTTTCCTTCGTCACGATTTGTGTGGCTCTGAAAAGAGCCGTTTGCTTTGGTATTTGGCGCCGGGCCGTTGCCCGATCGCCAAGTCGTCGTCGCTTACTTGGAGCTGGTGTACTTTGTCACGGCTTTCGTGCCTTCAGACACGGCATGTTTGGCCAGCTCGCCGGGGAGCAGGAGCCGTACTGCCGTCTGGATTTCGCGGCTCGTGATCGTAGAGCGCCGGTTGTAGTGTGCCAGACGGCTGGACTCGGCGGCGATGCGCTCGAAGATGTCATTCACGAAGGAGTTCATTATAGACATCGCCTTTGACGAGATCCCCGTATCCGGATGGACCTGTTTCAGCACCTTGTAGATGTAGATGGCGTACGACTCCCTTCGGCGCCTCTTGCGCTTCTTCTCGCCGGCTCTCGCCGCTTTCGCTTTCGACGCAGCCTTCTTCGCACCCTTCGATGCTGGTTTTGGAGGCATTTTCAGACACTCGTAGACGACGGCAGGTCAACAGAGAACAACCGACAGGACGGCGTACCCTCGGCCACCGGCCGGTTTTATTTC
The DNA here is from genome assembly GCA_963556255.1 of Allolobophora icterica. NCBI lineage: Eukaryota > Metazoa > Annelida > Clitellata > Crassiclitellata > Lumbricidae > Allolobophora > Allolobophora icterica. Next base: position 59,219,300 of record OY744607.1, read on the forward strand.
GCGAAGCACCGAGCTCTGGGTCACGTGAGTTAATTACTATGCGGGCGTTCGATAAGCACTTGGTGCGCAAGCCCCGGCCGCGTTCGATATATTAAGCGAGCGAACGCCGGGCTGCTAAAATTTCAGTGCGTCTGTCGTCTGTTGTTTGTGAAAGCTTCGAAGATACAGAGAAGATGTCCGGACGCGGAAAGGGAGGCAAAGTGAAGGGCAAGGCGAAGAGCCGTTCGTCTCGAGCCGGTCTGCAGTTCCCCGTAGGGCGAATCCACCGTCTCCTGCGAAAGGGCAACTACGCCGAGAGGGTCGGAGCAGGCGCGCCAGTCTATTTAGCCGCGGTGATGGAGTATCTCGCGGCCGAGGTCCTTGAGTTAGCTGGGAACGCGGCTCGCGACAACAAGAAGACGAGGATAATCCCTCGTCACCTACAGCTGGCCATCCGCAACGACGAGGAGCTGAACAAGCTCCTGTCTGGCGTGACGATCGCTCAGGGCGGTGTCCTGCCGAACATCCAGGCCGTTCTTCTGCCAAAGAAAACGCAGAAAGTGACTGGTGGCGCCGCCAAGTAATTCTTGCGACAAAGCGCGCAAGCGATGAAACGGCTCTTTTCAGAGCCACCACATGATACGAGAGAAATACGACTTCGTGGCAAGATGGTGCTACCCGCTTACTTACTTACCTACCTGCACACACACACACACACACACACACACACACACACACACACACACACACACACACACACACACACACACACACACACACACACACACACACACACACACACACACACATCTAAGCAACTGTTGTAAGAGTGTGGGTCCAATGTGGCTTGGTTGCGGACTGCAAAAGTTCTGCAAACTTAGATTTAAAATTAAATAAAATGCAATATAAATGGTAATAGACAATAAAGCGGATATTACATATAATGTTCTGCTTATACAGACAATTGTTTATTGCCTACAAAGTAATAATTAGTGTACTTTCTTCATAGAAACCGCATGGTATGGTTTTCTTATGTAAAGACGACGTTACATTTTTTGGCCGCCAGAGGCGCCACGCGCCATGGAGATGATACATTACAGAAATCTCAACAACCGTAAGAGAAAGTACTAATATCTTTGAAATTAAATATTACAATAATTTAAATGCTTCGTAAAATTTGTTAATTTTTCGGGAATAAGCGGAATGTATTAGTTACTGCTGCAAAAAGATGAATCTAAGTTAGCAACCTTTTTAACTAGGCCATAGAAGGCTATAAATAGGCCTACGCGTCAGCTGATCTCTCGACACTTGGGCAAAGCCTAAAGTGTCTTCTTATCTGCTCGGATCCAATGGCAGAAGAAGTAAAGAAACAAAAATAACTACTTACCTACCTACCTACCTACCTAGGTAGGTAGGTAGCTAGGTAGGTAGGTAGATACCTACATACCTACCTAGGTAACCTGCCTACCTGCCGTCCAACCAACCATGTCATGTATATATTATTATTATTATTATTATTATTATTATTATTATTATTATTATTATTACGTAATGAACTTGACTTAATATTATTGACTGGGACGCAGTTCTATTATAATCGTTGTAATACAGACGTGAGAGAGAGAGAGAGAGAGAGAGAGAGAGAGAGAGAGAGAGAGAGAGAGAGAGAGAGAGAGAGAGAGAGAGAGAGAGAGAGAGAGAGAGAGAGAGCGCGTATGTAAGGTGCGTGGTGTATTGTATTGTTTTGAAACGTGGCCAGCGTCGTCATCGACTTCCTCACTGATAATTTTGTGGCTCTGAAAAGAGCCGTTTCTTGTGCGTCGCGCCTATCCGACGGACGCGAACGATGCCTGCACATCTTATGCACGCTCGCCGCGGATTCTTCTGGCCAGCTGGATGTCCTTGGGCATGATGGTGACGCGCTTGGCGTGGATGGCACACAGGTTGGTGTCCTCGAAAAGACCGACAAGGTAGGCCTCGCTCGCCTCCTGGAGTGCCATAACCGCGGAGCTCTGGAATCGGAGATCGGTCTTGAAGTCCTGGGCAATCTCTCGCACGAGACGCTGGAATGGCAGCTTGCGAATGAGCAGTTCCGTGCTCTTCTGGTAGCGACGGATCTCCCTCAACGCGACGGTCCCCGGGCGATATCGATGAGGCTTTTTGACACCGCCGGTGGCCGGTGCGCTCTTCCGGGCAGCCTTGGTAGCTAGCTGCTTCCTGGGAGCCTTGCCTCCCGTTGATTTACGCGCTGTCTGCTTCGTACGAGCCATTGTCGATGCTGAAAATGCTGAAAATGAGCGAGCGAACGGTCCCCTCTCTAAGGCAGGAATGACGAGCGCACTGACTGAAATACGTTTATTTAACGACGCCGTCATATCAAAGATGATTGGCGTCATACACAATAACATATGTACAGGTACATAATATGTCACGTTTGGGGTCCAAGACAGGTTAAGCTGACGGCCGGCTGCCAACCAAGAAAACCCCCGTGGGGGAAGGTGGTGGTAGGATTTTCCCATGCACGGTCAGCGGAGTTGGGTTTTCTCCCCTCCCCCGTCTTGGTTACATTTGTGGGGCTTGCTATTTACATAGGATAGTTCTCTGTATACTGTTAATATTGTTAATATTGTTCCGAGTTTTATTTACACTAAAAGTTTATGTTCTTCTATCTTCTTCTTGGTCTTCTTCTTTGTCTTCTTCTTTGACTTCTTCTTGGTCTTCTTCTTTCCGGTGGGGGCAGGGGCCGCCTTCAGATCTTTCGACCGGAAGCCTCCAGCCACTTGTAGATGGTATTCAGGCAGCTGGTTTGACTGAGTACGGTGTACAGATCGAAAGACCAGTTTTTCCGTGCGCACTCTCGGAGGAGCTGGTCTTGGAGTCCAGCCTGAGAAGGGCACTCCAAGAGGAAATGGCGCACGGTTTCCTGGGCGTCACCGCACTCGTCACAGTTTCCGGTTTCGTGGCGGCCCCACAACTTCAACTGCGCGTTGAGGCAGCAGTGCCCCATTCGGAGTCTGGTGATGGTGACTTCCTTCCTCCGGTTTGGGTCGGTGTATCTGCGGACCAGGCTGACGTCTGGCTCGACGACCCTATAGTCGGAGCCGGTGTCTGAGGTGGTCCACTCTGTTTGCCACTTCCGGAGGAAGTGGTCGCGGTAGAGGTGTCGTGCTTCTGGGTACTCGAGCGTCATCGGGAGGTCCACGGCGGTGTTGTGTAGCGCCTGTTTGCACAGGGCGTCTGCCGTCTCGTTGCCTGGGATGCCGAGATGACCGGGGATCCAAACGATCTTCGGTGGCGACTCTGCGTGTTGCCCGTAGTCATCTATGGCGTGGATCAGGTCGACGAGATGATGTTGTCTTGTCCCGGACTGCTGTTTCTCCAGACTCTGCAGGACACCGAGGGAGTCTGAAAAAATAACAACATTTGGTACGTTAGCGTTAGCGGCCCATTCCATCGCCCTGCCTATGGCCTCCATTTCTGCTGCCAGGACTGACGACCCGTCGCTCATCCTGTAGCTTCCATGGTGGCCACAAGAGGGCACGTAGAAGGAGCACGATGCATTACCTGCGGGGTTCTTTGAGCCGTCCGTGTAGATCGCCACATGGCCATCGTAAGAGCGGATGTGGTCTTCGACCATGGACTTCTTCCTTCTGAGGTAATCTGAAAAAACAACAGCATTAGCAGGATTAGGTAGATCTCTGATCTTATTCCTGAGTGTGGTGTCTATGATCGGTTGGCGGAGTGTCCACATCGGTCTTGTCGTGCAGGCGAGTGGCTGGATCGTAGGCTTTGCGATCTCGCTGTTGATGTTTCTCGCCTTCACTCGGATCGGATCCATGTCGTCTTTGGCCGCTTTCGTCTTCCGGCCGCTGGTGATGGTCTGCGTCGGATGGTCCGGGATGGCGTCTATCTTCATGATGAACTCCATCATCTGCTGCTTTCGTCGTAGGTGGAGTGGCATCTCCCCGCAGTCTACCTGCAGAGCGGAGAGGCTCGTTCCTCGGAGCGCTCCAGAAGCTATCGTGAGTGCCTTACACTGGATAGTGTTTAGCACTTTCTTCTGGTTCGCCGAGGCACTCTCGTACGCGATGCAGCCGTAGTCGATGACGGAGCGGATGAGAGCTCGGTAGACCATCAGAAGGGTGTCTTTCGACGCCCCCCAATGGGATCCTGCAATAGCGCGCATCAGGTTGAGACGCTTCTTGCAGCGATCCGCCACGTACCTGATGTGTTCGGACCAGGTAAGATACCGGTCGAATATCACACCCAGGAACTTGACGCTATCCTTGTAGCTCAGAAGAGAGGTCCCGAGTCTCAGCGGTCGGTGTGCTGTTGGTGTGCGGAAGCGATGGAATTCGACGGCCACGGTCTTCGTCGTAGACACCTTGAAACCCCAGTCGTCGAAGAATTTTTTCAGTCGATCGAGGTAGGATTGAAGGTGTCGCTGGTTCACGTCCGGGTTTGGTCCTGCTCTCCAGATGGCGCTGTCGTCCGCGTAGAGAGAAAGCTTGACGCCGTTCTCCGGATCCGGGAAGTCGTTCATCATGATGATGAACAACACAGGGCTGATGACACTGCCCTGTGGCGATCCGTTCTCCATGTGGAAGAGTTCGGACAGCTCTGCTCCCACGCGGACACGGATGTGTCTGTCGGTCAGGAAGTCCCGGATCCAGTTGAACATCTGACCGGTGATGTTGTGTTGCTGCAGCTTGTGCAGCAGTCCGTCGGTCCACATCAGATCGAAAGCCTTCTCGAGATCTACAAAAACACCAGTAAGGCTGTATTTAGAGTGTATGGCTCTCTGGATGTCGTCTTGGAGTCGAACGATGTGGTCCTGGCAGCTCCGGAGCCTGCGAAAACCAGACTGGAATCTGTTGAACAGGTGGTTGGTTTCCATGTGCCAGGTCAGCCGGTCCGTCACTAGCCGCTCCATCAGTTTGCACAAGACGGATGTCAGGGCAATCGGGCGGTAGGAGTTGGCGTCGAAGGCTGGTTTCTCCGGTTTCAGGATAGGAACAACGATGGAGTTCTTCCAGCAGGCCGGGAGTCGTCCATGTTGCCACACCATGTTGAACAGCTCCAGCAAGGCAAGCAGGCTCGGATGCGGAAGCTGGGCCAGGATCTCATACGTGATGGTGTCTTCACCCGGACTTGTATCCTTCTTGCAGCGCAGGAGAGCGATTCTCAGAGCCTGGATGGTGAAGGGCTCGTTGAAGGGCTTCTCGTCAGTCAGAAGGTGCTCTCCGTGGAGCTCCTCGGAGTGCTCGGCTTCAAAAGCGTCCTTACGCTCCTGGAACTCCGCGGAGTGGCTGCCAGTGCAGCTGACTTCAGAGAAGCATCTTCCGAAGAGGTTCGCTTTCTCCTGGTTCGTCGCGTAGATGTTTCCTTCTTTCTTCAGCGTTGGAATTTGTGGTCTTGACCTTGTGCCGGACATCTTTCTCAGGGTGCCCCACACCCTTCCGAGCTTCGTCTTGTCGTTCAAGGTGGTGCAGTATTCTCTCCAGGATGTCTTCTGCGCGTCCTTGATGGTCTTCTGGGCGATTCCCTTGATGTGACGGTATTCTTCAACATCCGCCGGGTCCCTGGTCCTCTGCATCTTGTTGCGGGCCTCGGTGCGCTCCCCGACGCGGCGAGTGCACTCCTCTGTCCAGTACGGCACACTCCTGGTCTTCCCCTTGGGAGGGGTCGTCCGAGGTATGTGCCGCATGGCGACCTCCATGAGCGAACCGGTGATGTTGCTGTGGCTCACCTCAATGTCGTCGGTAACGAGGTCGATGGTCAGCGCCTCTCTGCAGTCGTCCTTGAAGGCCGTCCAGTCGGCCTTTCGATGGAGCCACCTCGGGATGAAGGACTCTTCGACCGGGACTGCTTCATCGATGGTGATGAGGATCGGTGAGTGGTCGCTGCCCATGGAATCGTCGAGGACAGTCCAAGTGCACCTCCGCGCCAAGGGCGTCGAGGCCATCGCAAGGTCCAGAGGGCTGGATGCTCCAGAGGTGTTGCTGACGAACGTCGGGGTACCAGTGTTCAGTAGGACAAAGGCGCTGGCTTCAATGTCGTCTTCCAGCTGGCGACCCCGTGCGTTGGTGATGTCGGACCCGAAGAGAGTGCTGTGGGCGTTGAAGTCTCCCAGAACGATTGCAGACTTGTTACGGAAGAAGGGCGTGTAAGCGTCCGGCAACAAGGGGTCTTCTGGTGTTGATTTTGTATGGTAGATGTTGATGATCTTGATCTTTGTTGGGAGTCCGTCGATAGAGATGGTGATCGATTCCGGGACGTCAGTGGTGCTGATCAGGGAGTAGGCGATACCCGTCCTCACGAACGTCGCCACTCCTCCTTTTTCTCCAACGGAACGGTCGTGCCGCACACAGGAGTACCCCGGGATCTCAAAACTGATGGACGGGCTGAGCCACGTCTCCTGGATGCAGATGACCGCCGGCGGTGTCTGCATCCCGGAGACGCGGTGCCTCAGCTCCCCCACCCGGGCCCTGAGGCTGCACGCGTTCCACTGGAGAATCTGGAGATCAATGATGGCGGTTGACGGGTGAAGTGGCTGACGTGGCTGACGATATGCCGGAAGTTGTCGAGGCGACTGGATAGACGGGTGTCATCGCGTCGAGCGGAATCTTGAAGGCGGCATGGATGGCATCAAGGATGACCTCGATCATCTTTGCCGGAGTGACAGCGGCGCCTTCATTCGCCCCCATCGCCGTCATTCCCTCTACGAACAAGGCGCAGGCGCGGGTGAGGGCGTCCAGAGCGTGTCTCTGGGCGGAACCATCGTCGTCGGTCTTCGCGATCTCCTCCCGAACCGTCGGCAGCACGGTGACGTCTGCAGCAGGATGGGTCGCCTTGGCCCGTCGAGGCTTTGGAGAGGGACGCGATTGTGTTGTTGTCGTTGTCGTTGTTAGTGCAGCGTCAGATGTAGTTGCTGCGGTTTCGGCTGCAGCTGTCGTCTGCTTCTGAGGCTGAGCGTTGTTGATCTGCGCCTTAGCCATCCGGAGCGCATCGCTGTATCGGACGCCCTGGCGTACGCTGATGGTGGTCGCTGCCTTTGCTAGCACGTACTTCGGACAGCTGCTAGACAGCGCGGGATGCGGTCCTCCACAGGCTGCGCACTTCGGTTGGTCCCGCTTCGTGCAATCGGCAGCCTTGTGCTCACCGGCACAGATGCTGCATCGCAGGGTCTTGACCCTGCAAAACTTAGCCACGTGGCCAGGTAAAAAACAACAGAAGCAACGGGTTACTGGTGGCTCGTACAGATGTAGCTTAAATGTCAGAAAACCTACATGCAATCGTGCAGGGACAATTGCACCAGGCAAAAAACTGATTAAGACAGCCATAGTTGGCACCTTCACCTTGTTCACAATCTTGTGAATACGCTCGACCTTGATCACAGGCAGGTTTTCGTGTTCTTTGGCAGACTCGTGTATGTCCGAGTCAGACAGAGCATGTGACACTCCTTTAATCACTCTCTGGACATATTTGCCCCTGTGGCGCACGATCTCGCGTGGCTCCGACACCTTGATCTGGTAATTACAGACCTTGGTACAGGCGAGCAGGCGCGCTCTGTTTGCCTCCTTTTCAGGGCCGCCAAGGTGCACACGCACACTCGTGGCCGACGGGGTCACCAGGTCCGCAAACAACGGGCCGAACGACGTGTTCAGCTCCGTCCTGACAGCGGTCGCGTTTACCTTACACAAAGGCAGACCAATAAACTCTACAAACAATCGGTCTTCTACAGATCGGGAGACCGTCACCCGAGTGGCAGGCGCCTCTTTCATCTCTGTTGATTGATCTCCTTTGTTTACTAACCTATCTCCAGACCGTGTGGTGGGAGCCTTTACCAAGGCTTTCGGCGCAATTGGCATGCGCCGTTCCACAGTGGTTTTCTTTACCTTACTGGGAGAATGCCTGAGGGAGTCCAGGGTGACACCAGTGAGCTTCCTCTTCTTCTCCGACTTACGAGCAGTCTTACCACTAACCGTTAAGAACCCGTCGTTATCGTCATCGCAACTCGATTCTTCGGAATCGGTCGCAATTATTAACCTGCCACTATCAGGCGAGTCGTCACACGGCTTCATCCGTTTTTTAGACGGAGTCACCAGCCCTAAGGAATCCGTACTGTCTTCGACCGACTGCAACTGAAGTGCAGAGTCGGAGACAAAGGGGCCCGCGCTAGAACTCATGTCTAGCCAGGGCGACAAGAATTTAAAACTAACAATGAAATCAAATCTAAGCCACACTGATTATACAAAGAAAGCAATGGCTACGCAACAGAACAAAGAAACAACGGTGTCGCTCACCGCGATAGATCTTTGCTGGTCCACTGAGTAAACAATTCTTCGGCTCGACTGCAAATGTTTCCGCGTACGTCTAATCACTTCGAAGGCTAAACTCCGACTCTCCTGACGAGCGCACGACGCGACCGTGTTGATATGGGTCTGGGCGGAGAGCTATGCTCGTCGCTGATTGGTTGATTTCAATCCCGTTTTGACGCAGGAATCGCGTTGAAGATAGCATAGCGTGTGCGTGGTGTTTGGAGGTTTGAGTGTTTGAGTTGTTGGTGGTAAGCGTGTGGAGGTTGGTGTTTGCGGCGGCGGTGGGTGGGTGCGTGGGTGGGTGGGTGGATGGGTGGGTGGATGAATGAATGAATGAATGGCTGGATGAATGGATGAATTAGTGATGAATTCTGTGAAATATATGAAGGAATGAAGCAAGTAAGTAAGTAAGTAAGGAGGCAGGCAGGCAGGCAGGCAGGCAGGCAGGCGGGCGGGCGGGCGGGCGGGCGGGCGGGCGGGCGGGCGATCGGTCGAGTGAGTGAGTGAGTGAGTGAGTGAGTGAGTGAGTGAGTAAGCAAGGAATTGAATATGCTGTCAAGTAAGTAGGTAGGTAGGTAGGTAGGTATGTAGGTAGGTAGGTATGTATGTATGTATGTATGTATGTATGTATGTATGTATGTATGTATGTATGTATGTATGTATGTACACTCTTAAATTTGCCAAGGTATGTCAGCCGAATCCGCGGACATAAGAACTAAAATTCATAGGTAAAAATTAGCTTCCTAAGCCTTGATCTGTTCCACGTAAATCTTCATGGTTATCCGAATGTAGGTAATTTGCCCTAAAATATCAAGCCTATTCTTCTTTGAATGCTGCTGGTGATTTGAATTAGCACGCCTGTGGTTCACCTACAGAAATTGCCTTATATAGGTTGGCGCATACAGACAGCAGCAGCGATAGTTCGCTCATTTCAAGTCAATGCTTCCGAGCGGCGAATACGCGCACGTACGCCGAGCACCGTAAAGCTAAGTTCAGCCAGCTTAGCACGATCATTCAGACCTGGTCTGCGCGCTGCAGCTACAACTTTGGCCGCATAATTAAATATTCATTTTGCGAACTGGGCCTGTCAATGATGCAGAGCGGAATCTTGTTTGATCTCTGTAGCTGCAACTTTGGCTGCCTATGTAAATATTCATTATGCGAACTGGGCCTGTCAATGATGCAGAGCGGAATCTTGTTTGATCTCTGTAGCTGCAACTTTGGCTGCCTATGTAAATATTCATTATGCGAACTGGGCCTGTCAATGATGCAGAGCGGAATCTTGTTTGATCTCTGTAGCTGCAACTTTGGCTGCCTATGTAAATATCGATTATGCGAACTACGGGCAAATATGGGATAGTTAACACTACGCTGAACCAACGAGACGCACATGTGCCTGTATAGCTGTATTAACTTATTCATAGTTTATGTAGCTCGCCTATATTGTTAGATCGGCATAGTTTCAGATGTGGCAGCTTTCCTCACATAGGTCATTCATTCATTCATTCTGGAAATTTATATAGCGCCTCTTCAAGAGACCTACTCAGAGGTCTCTTGAATTAAACTTATTCATATTTAATGAAGCTTATTATCATGAATGGCACATGAAAATTTGTCACGAATTTCATCCCCCGCCTTTTATATAGAAGCATTCTCAATCAATCTGACTAATTCTCAAATCTCGCTAGCACATACATTTCTTTGTCATAGCACTGGAAATATATACTTTATTATTTATTATTTCATTATTAATATTATCGCTTTAGACTGTTGTAAGCTGTGATGCGGTGTGTCATCCTTCGTTGATTTATAATAAACGAATAATAAACGAATATACATATACGTGAAATATTGCATAACGTGAAAACATTTAACGTCAGGTGAAAGTTCATACGTGATGTCAAATGAAACTATCAAATGTAAAAATTATTCCACATCAAGATATATTACAGGGTTGCCACTCTTTGATCGAAATGAAACTCTCTGCCTTTTCCATGACTTGGAAAAATTTCCAGGATGACGAAAAATCGGTTTTTCAACTGAAAAAAGGCTTTACGTTGCTAAAAAAGCTAACATTTTATTTTTAACTTAATAGGCCTACTTTAATATGGGTCTTCAATCGCTGCAGTGAACTTATTACGATAATTATTCACGCTAAAATAGTGTTTCATGTAGGCCTAACAGTAATATTTCAAGGATGGTATTATATTGAACTAACGAGTTTAAACTTTATAATACGTAATGAGTGTTCACACACGGCAGGCCTAACATACTTTTGCAGAAAAATCCGAGACACGACAAAAGTGTGTAAAAATTGCCAAAAACTAAACATTCCATGACTTTTCCAACACTTTAACATCAAAAATAAATGTAACTTCAAAACACTTCAAATATCTAGAGCATGCACACAAAATTTCTTAAATAAATAAACAATTATTTGATTTGATTGATCGTTGTTCATAAGAAATAATGTTTAAATTATGAGCTACAATGTAAATCGGACAACTGCAGCACTTTTGTTCCGCTGTTGTCCTGGTGGGTGGCAGTTCTATACACCGTCCTGTGCAGGAGACTTTCCAGCGTCGGGAATTTTAACATAAAAAATACAGAAAGTCTTCAAGAATATGTCCACTGCAATCATTGCGTTGGACACTCCAAAGTAAATATCCCGAGAATCACGGCGTAGAAACAGGACCCGTCGTCGAGGTTGCTCGGGTCCTGGATGAGTGCAACTACATGGGGTAGCAGCCGCAACCCCTTCTGCTCCAGATTATCGGCCTTCTCCTTGTACTGATCGAGACATACTTGAACCAGGCTGTTAAAGTATATATAAGAAAAACCAAAATTAATATTTTGCTTTCATAGGAATACACATAGCGTTCAAACATAAACCATCAGTTACACAGACATAAAGAAAAGTGACTGCTTTCAAATTCACCACACCACCCAGAGCAGGAAGTAATTATATTCTTTATTACACCATTAGCAAACGCACAATGGGACATTAGCTAGAAGCACTGATTGTATTGCATTGTATTTCAAACTTATACAGCGCCTCTACCCAGTGCCCACCAATCAGTGCGACAGTCTTCTAGAAAAAGGCAAATTTTAATAATAATAATAACAATTATATTCTTTATTATTTCAAACCGACAGACGCAGTAAGATTACATTGAAACATGAAAGTACAATCAATATCTTAACTAAACACAAGGTTTGGCAGCCATGCAAGGCGCCGCCATAGAGGGGGGTTACGGGAGTTGATCCGCGTTCCTTATGCTCTCCTGGCCATGAGTGTTACCACTACTCTATCCCCCTCCCTTAGCCCTTAGGAGGGGGATAGAGTAATTTCTAGGACAACAAAGTTTTCTAGAAAAACAATTTCTAGAAAAAGAAATACTTGGTATACATGCCATTCATGTATGTTAAATTGCTGGCAAATCAACACGTGTGTTGATTTGAACTGTATTCAGTTGCATAAATTTCATTCACATGACTGCAGCTGTCTGTGTTTCATAGTTATGTTTATAAACGTCGTCGTCGTCGTCGTCATCATCATAATCATCATCATCCTCATCATCAGCTGTTATCATTGCCTTTCCAGAGGCGTGGTGCTCGGTTGGAGAACTTGAGGTGAGTAGTGACTGGGGGTCGAGAAAGACTGAGATAGGAGGAGGATGCTATTGCGCACGTGCAACAAATCAATGAATAGCATAATAATATCAAAAATTATTATCAAAAATAATTTTCTTAAAGGTACCGTAACTTACCCTTTATTGTGTCGTACAATGATGCTAATTTCCACTCCTGTAGCTTGAAAAGTAGTTTATTTTCCATCACTATTGGAAATCTTCCTTGGTTAGCGTTGTGTAGCCGACAGTGGTGAACGAAGCAATGACCGTTCAGTGAAAAGCGTTCGAGGGATAAGACCGGGAAACGCTGTTGAGGTTTATCCTACAAGTTCCCCTCTTCTGTCTGTCTGTCTGCCTGTCTGTCTGTCTGTCTGCCTGTCTGTCTGTCTGTCTGTCTGTCTGTCTGTTTCTCTCTGTGGAACCGTTAGAGTAACCACCACAGATCATATCACTTTTACGACCCCATAGGTGCCTACCGGATAGAGTGGGGGACATCTACAGAGAAGATAATCAATCAATAATCATGGGCTCAGCGTCCGAAGTTTCTGATGCGCTCCCCGGCGTAGCCGGCACCTCCAAATCCAGGCCTGCCAGGCGATCCTTGGTCTGCATTCACCTACACGGTTGACCTCTCTCTGTCTCTCTGTCTCTATCTATCTGTCTCTCTGTCTCTGTTTATCTCTGGCTGGCTGCAGGGGTCCGACAATGGACAGCAGGCCTACGGGCTTCTTATGGCCAACTCATGGTCGCCTTCATGCCTGACCCCAGCCAGTGACGAAGGATTGGGGGAGGGTTATACTTCCCCATTCTCAAGTGATAAAGTGCGGGAAATTGATTTGACTCTGCTACGGTTACCAGTGTTTAATAATATAATGATGACAATTACTTAGAACCAGAGGCGTCTACACCATAGAAACCTTGGAGCAAATGCTCCATCCAAAATATAGGGGGATCTGTCAGTGTGTGTGCCACCATTTTAGGGGGGAGGGAATGGGAAGAAGAGGGGGAAAGGGGAAGTTGCTCCAATGACTTAGGGGGGGGGGTAGACGCTCCTGCTTAGAGCTAGCTGTAACCCGTGAAAAATCACGGTATATAAAACAATTATTGTAGTGATAACAATGAAGTTTACTTTTTTTAAATCTATGGTCTGAAGTGCATTTTATTAAAGTTAATTTACGTTCCGTGATCTGTCACGGGTTAAATTTGAACTAAGTTTCCGAACTAAATTTACATACCGTGATTTTTCACGGGTTACAGCTAGACATATATTGGATATCTATAGGTGTATATATATATATATGTGTGTGTGTGTATATATATATATATACAGACAAATATAGGTATATAATTTATATACCTATACTTCCTCCTATTGTTCAACATTCTCACAGCTTAAGACCTAGACAGCATGATTTCTCTTTGCCGTTTAAGGATAATAGAAATTTTATTTCTAGGGCCTTGTATAGTTACATTAAAACTTTGTAATGTTCTCTCCAAATAGATTTTTTTGGTAAACTGATTGATTAATATTATAGCTTATTAATATTAGTGCTGTTATTATTATTATTAACAATAGTATGATAATATTAATACTAATATTTCTTTCTCTTAAGAAAGATTCTTTTCTTTCTAGGGTCATGTTTAATATTCTAAATGATTTATCTTAAAAGATTTGTATAAAGCTTCATTGTTGTATCCTCGTTTTAACATGCTTCTTGATTTTGATTGTAATGGTTTGCAGTGTGTCAAACTACTATTTTGTAATAAACGAATACTTACTTACCAGTGTTTAATCTAGACGTCTTTGGGGGATGTTCCCCCAGGATTTGTGTTTCGCCCCAGAGGCCAGCAATATTACAATGTAGAGACCTTTAGGGGAGGAAAATTCCCCCCACGATAGATGTGGATACATGGTTTTCCCCCAGAGAGATGAATTCCTAAAAAAAGTCATCAACCTTTTTCAGAGAGTAATTGCTGTAGAAAAAGTTACAAATCGGGCGAAGGACTAAAAAAAAAGATGAAATTAGGAAAAGTCTGAAACTTTTTCAAGATGGATTAAAAATATCGTGTCTAAATTCTTTGCTCCCCCCAGAAACCTTGTTTCCCCTCCCAGAAGAGGGGGACTAGATTAAACACTGCTTACTGCTTATTATGGGTGTATATATGTGTGTAGATGTATGTGTATATAATTTATGTATATATGTGTATGTATGTGTATGTAGATGTAGGCATGTAATATATATGTAGGTATATGTATATGAGGGCACAGGTGTATGCATGTATGTGTATATGTATATTATGTATGACTGTATGTACATGTATATGTGTACATGTACAGGCGTGGGTGGATATAAATGTAGACATACATGTCCTTTCCTCCTCCCTCTCCT
>OY744607.1:59238621-59241121 GCA_963556255.1 Allolobophora icterica
TGGCCTGTCGCGACGAACCGCCCCTTTCTTTCAACGTCGTCAGCGCCACCCGGATCATCTCGCTGTATTTCGGATGATCTGCCGGTGTCTTCTTCGCTGCCGAGGAGGACGAGCTCTTCTTCGCAGCCGTCGCTTTCTTGGGCTGCTGCTTCTTCGCCGGGCTCTTGGGCGCGGCCGCCGACTGGGTGTCTGTGGCGCCTGAACCGTCTGCGATCGGTGCTGCTGATGCTGCGTCAGACATGGTTGTTGACTCGTGGGTAACCTAGGAAACGGAGAAAGCAGTGCTATCACTGGCCAAAAGATGCGACGTCAACGTCGAAACGAGAATCTCTTTCCTTTGGCCGGGCCTACGGCAGCAGCCCGTTTATAAGGCAGATCGCGCGCGGACTTAATTGAGAACCGCCGACCGTGGCCGACGCATCCATGCTGCCTGCCTGCCTGCCTGCCTGCCTGCCTGCCTGCCTGCCTGCCTGCCTGCCTGCCTGCCTGCCTGCCTGCCTGCCTGCCTGCCTGCCTGCCTGCCTGCCTGCCTGCCTGCCTGCCTGCCTGCCTGCCTGCCTGCCTGCCTGCCTGCCTGCCTGCCTGCTAGTAAGGAAGTAAGTAAACGTGAGTATGCGTCAACGGGAGGATCAATCCGTCTGTGCGTCTGGGAGGGTTGGGGGCTACGTGTCAGTGCGAAACTGCCAGCGGTGGTAACGTCCGATTACAGAATGAGCGTCGTTCGTATACCGACGAACTTCTTGTTTCTATTCCAGTCGAAAATCGTGTGATTTAGCTCCAGAACGACCATCGATCGATCGATCGATCGATCGATCGATCGATCGATCGTCATTCTCATGACGCCGCTGTATGTTTCGCAATGAGATAACTATCAGACTACGACACAGTGTGCCTACTACAGAGGCGCATTTGTCCAATATGAAAATGTACTGCTGTCGAAGGAAGGAAGGAAGGAAGGAAGGAAGGAAGGAAGGAAGGAAGGAAGGAAGGAAGGAAGGAAGGAAGGAAGGAAGGAAGGAAGGAAGGAAGGAAGGAAGGAAGGAAGGAATCGCAAGAACGTCGCAGGAGAGGGAGACAGGGCAGCGCAGCCATTCACACAGATAATTAGATTTAAGCAGATAAGCAGATTAGGGTAGATATCACATTATTAGATAATAATAATAATAATAATAATAATAATAATAATAATAATAATAATAAATATAATAATAATAATTTCTTATTTATTAATTCAAACTGACAAACGCAGTCAGATTACATTGAAACACGACAGTACAATCAAATCATAATTAAACACACGGTTTGGCAGCCATGCAAGGCGCCGCCCTAGAGCCTAGTGATTCTTTGGCAGGTGTGCGATATGTGGAGCGTGACAGCGGTGGGTGGATGAATGTATTGACTGACTGACTGACTGACTGACTGGCTGACTGGCTGGCTGACTGACTGACTGACTGACTGACTGGCTGACTAGGTTTCGCGCTAATCGTCGTATGACGATTCCTTCGTATATATTTTGTGGCCCTGAAAAGGGCCGTTTTATTCGTCGTCGTCACAGCGGACGACCGGCTTAACCGCCGAACCCGTACAGGGTACGGCCCTGACGCTTCAGCGCGTACACGACGTCCATGGCCGTCACGGTCTTCCTTTTGGCGTGTTCTGTGTACGTGACTGCGTCTCGAATCACGTTTTCCAGGAAGACCTTGAGCACGCCGCGGGTCTCTTCGTAGATGAGACCGGAAATACGCTTCACGCCTCCACGACGCGCCAGCCGACGAATGGCGGGCTTCGTGATGCCCTGGATGTTGTCGCGAAGCACCTTCCGGTGACGTTTGGCGCCTCCCTTCCCCAGTCCTTTTCCTCCTTTTCCTCGGCCAGACATTTTTCTTCTATGCGATTGCCTTGCAGCAGCAGAATTACGACGAAACGCGGTTCTCCAGCAGCAGAATGACCACGCAGGCGGCTCTCGGCCGTATTTATTGGCCTGCCGCGGCTGCAAGCTGAGAGCGCGCGGACGCGTGCGACGACCGCACGCTCCTATCTCAGCCCTGCAGCGTCTTTTCCTGGCGTCCGCGCGACTTGATATACCCTATTGTTGACGATGGCGAGCTACGGTTGCGCGTAGACAGAGAAAATGCCTAGGACGAAGAGACGATGAAATCGATTTAGGCCTGTCTATCGATTATACAGGGACGCGGTGGTGTAGTGGTATGTTCCGTGCCTTGTAACCGGAGGGTCGCAGGTTCGATTCAACCTCAATACGCTGCGTAACGACCCAGCGACATCGATGTTCTGGGCTATGGTCGTGTGCACTTTTGAACTTTGTAAGGATTGCAATATCAAAATACAGTTGTATTTTATTGTATCTTACTGTATTGTATAACTATATGATAGGTGGGTGGGTGGGTGGGTGGGTGTGTTGGTGGGTGGGTAATAATAATAATAATAATAATAATAATAATAATAATAATAATAATAATAATAATAATAATAACGAAACGCG
>OY744607.1:59243621-59256121 GCA_963556255.1 Allolobophora icterica
GAACAAGCTCCTGTCTGGCGTGACGATCGCTCAGGGCGGTGTCCTGCCGAACATCCAGGCCGTTCTTCTGCCAAAGAAAACGCAGAAAGTGACTGGTGGCGCCGCCAAGTAATTCTTGCGACAAAGCGCGCAAGCGATGAAACGGCTCTTTTCAGAGCCACCACATGATACGAGAGAAATACGACTTCGTGGCAAGATGGTGCTACCCGCTTACTTACTTACCTACCTGCACACACACACACACACACACACACACACACACACACACACACACACACACACACACACACACACACACACACACACACACACACACACACACATCTAAGCAACTGTTGTAAGAGTGTGGGTCCAATGTGGCTTGGTTGCGGACTGCAAAAGTTCTGCAAACTTAGATTTAAAATTAAATAAAATGCAATATAAATGGTAATAGACAATAAAGCGGATATTACATATAATGTTCTGCTTATACAGACAATTGTTTATTGCCTACAAAGTAATAATTAGTGTACTTTCTTCATAGAAACCGCATGGTATGGTTTTCTTATGTAAAGACGACGTTACATTTTTTGGCCGCCAGAGGCGCCACGCGCCATGGAGATGATACATTACAGAAATCTCAACAACCGTAAGAGAAAGTACTAATATCTTTGAAATTAAATATTACAATAATTTAAATGCTTCGTAAAATTTGTTAATTTTTCGGGAATAAGCGGAATGTATTAGTTACTGCTGCAAAAAGATGAATCTAAGTTAGCAACCTTTTTAACTAGGCCATAGAAGGCTATAAATAGGCCTACGCGTCAGCTGATCTCTCGACACTTGGGCAAAGCCTAAAGTGTCTTCTTATCTGCTCGGATCCAATGGCAGAAGTAAAGAAACAAAAATAACTACTTACCTACCTACCTACCTACCTAGGTAGGTAGGTAGCTAGGTAGGTAGGTAGATACCTACATACCTACCTAGGTAACCTGCCTACCTGCCGTCCAACCAACCATGTCATGTATATATTATTATTATTATTATTATTATTATTATTATTATTATTATTATTATTATTACGTAATGAACTTGACTTAATATTATTGACTGGGACGCAGTTCTATTATAATCGTTGTAATACAGACGTGAGAGAGAGAGAGAGAGAGAGAGAGAGAGAGAGAGAGAGAGAGAGAGAGAGAGAGAGAGAGAGAGAGAGAGAGAGAGAGAGAGAGCGCGTATGTAAGGTGCGTGGTGTATTGTATTGTTTTGAAACGTGGCCAGCGTCGTCATCGACTTCCTCACTGATAATTTTGTGGCTCTGAAAAGAGCCGTTTCTTGTGCGTCGCGCCTATCCGACGGACGCGAACGATGCCTGCACATCTTATGCACGCTCGCCGCGGATTCTTCTGGCCAGCTGGATGTCCTTGGGCATGATGGTGACGCGCTTGGCGTGGATGGCACACAGGTTGGTGTCCTCGAAAAGACCGACAAGGTAGGCCTCGCTCGCCTCCTGGAGTGCCATAACCGCGGAGCTCTGGAATCGGAGATCGGTCTTGAAGTCCTGGGCAATCTCTCGCACGAGACGCTGGAATGGCAGCTTGCGAATGAGCAGTTCCGTGCTCTTCTGGTAGCGACGGATCTCCCTCAACGCGACGGTCCCCGGGCGATATCGATGAGGCTTTTTGACACCGCCGGTGGCCGGTGCGCTCTTCCGGGCAGCCTTGGTAGCTAGCTGCTTCCTGGGAGCCTTGCCTCCCGTTGATTTACGCGCTGTCTGCTTCGTACGAGCCATTGTCGATGCTGAAAATGCTGAAAATGAGCGAGCGAACGGTCCCCTCTCTAAGGCAGGAATGACGAGCGCACTGACTGAAATACGTTTATTTAACGACGCCGTCATATCAAAGATGATTGGCGTCATACACAATAACATATGTACAGGTACATAATATGTCACGTTTGGGGTCCAAGACAGGTTAAGCTGACGGCCGGCTGCCAACCAAGAAAACCCCCGTGGGGGAAGGTGGTGGTAGGATTTTCCCATGCACGGTCAGCGGAGTTGGGTTTTCTCCCCTCCCCCGTCTTGGTTACATTTGTGGGGCTTGCTATTTACATAGGATAGTTCTCTGTATACTGTTAATATTGTTAATATTGTTCCGAGTTTTATTTACACTAAAAGTTTATGTTCTTCTATCTTCTTCTTGGTCTTCTTCTTTGTCTTCTTCTTTGACTTCTTCTTGGTCTTCTTCTTTCCGGTGGGGGCAGGGGCCGCCTTCAGATCTTTCGACCGGAAGCCTCCAGCCACTTGTAGATGGTATTCAGGCAGCTGGTTTGACTGAGTACGGTGTACAGATCGAAAGACCAGTTTTTCCGTGCGCACTCTCGGAGGAGCTGGTCTTGGAGTCCAGCCTGAGAAGGGCACTCCAAGAGGAAATGGCGCACGGTTTCCTGGGCGTCACCGCACTCGTCACAGTTTCCGGTTTCGTGGCGGCCCCACAACTTCAACTGCGCGTTGAGGCAGCAGTGCCCCATTCGGAGTCTGGTGATGGTGACTTCCTTCCTCCGGTTTGGGTCGGTGTATCTGCGGACCAGGCTGACGTCTGGCTCGACGACCCTATAGTCGGAGCCGGTGTCTGAGGTGGTCCACTCTGTTTGCCACTTCCGGAGGAAGTGGTCGCGGTAGAGGTGTCGTGCTTCTGGGTACTCGAGCGTCATCGGGAGGTCCACGGCGGTGTTGTGTAGCGCCTGTTTGCACAGGGCGTCTGCCGTCTCGTTGCCTGGGATGCCGAGATGACCGGGGATCCAAACGATCTTCGGTGGCGACTCTGCGTGTTGCCCGTAGTCATCTATGGCGTGGATCAGGTCGACGAGATGATGTTGTCTTGTCCCGGACTGCTGTTTCTCCAGACTCTGCAGGACACCGAGGGAGTCTGAAAAAATAACAACATTTGGTACGTTAGCGTTAGCGGCCCATTCCATCGCCCTGCCTATGGCCTCCATTTCTGCTGCCAGGACTGACGACCCGTCGCTCATCCTGTAGCTTCCATGGTGGCCACAAGAGGGCACGTAGAAGGAGCACGATGCATTACCTGCGGGGTTCTTTGAGCCGTCCGTGTAGATCGCCACATGGCCATCGTAAGAGCGGATGTGGTCTTCGACCATGGACTTCTTCCTTCTGAGGTAATCTGAAAAAACAACAGCATTAGCAGGATTAGGTAGATCTCTGATCTTATTCCTGAGTGTGGTGTCTATGATCGGTTGGCGGAGTGTCCACATCGGTCTTGTCGTGCAGGCGAGTGGCTGGATCGTAGGCTTTGCGATCTCGCTGTTGATGTTTCTCGCCTTCACTCGGATCGGATCCATGTCGTCTTTGGCCGCTTTCGTCTTCCGGCCGCTGGTGATGGTCTGCGTCGGATGGTCCGGGATGGCGTCTATCTTCATGATGAACTCCATCATCTGCTGCTTTCGTCGTAGGTGGAGTGGCATCTCCCCGCAGTCTACCTGCAGAGCGGAGAGGCTCGTTCCTCGGAGCGCTCCAGAAGCTATCGTGAGTGCCTTACACTGGATAGTGTTTAGCACTTTCTTCTGGTTCGCCGAGGCACTCTCGTACGCGATGCAGCCGTAGTCGATGACGGAGCGGATGAGAGCTCGGTAGACCATCAGAAGGGTGTCTTTCGACGCCCCCCAATGGGATCCTGCAATAGCGCGCATCAGGTTGAGACGCTTCTTGCAGCGATCCGCCACGTACCTGATGTGTTCGGACCAGGTAAGATACCGGTCGAATATCACACCCAGGAACTTGACGCTATCCTTGTAGCTCAGAAGAGAGGTCCCGAGTCTCAGCGGTCGGTGTGCTGTTGGTGTGCGGAAGCGATGGAATTCGACGGCCACGGTCTTCGTCGTAGACACCTTGAAACCCCAGTCGTCGAAGAATTTTTTCAGTCGATCGAGGTAGGATTGAAGGTGTCGCTGGTTCACGTCCGGGTTTGGTCCTGCTCTCCAGATGGCGCTGTCGTCCGCGTAGAGAGAAAGCTTGACGCCGTTCTCCGGATCCGGGAAGTCGTTCATCATGATGATGAACAACACAGGGCTGATGACACTGCCCTGTGGCGATCCGTTCTCCATGTGGAAGAGTTCGGACAGCTCTGCTCCCACGCGGACACGGATGTGTCTGTCGGTCAGGAAGTCCCGGATCCAGTTGAACATCTGACCGGTGATGTTGTGTTGCTGCAGCTTGTGCAGCAGTCCGTCGGTCCACATCAGATCGAAAGCCTTCTCGAGATCTACAAAAACACCAGTAAGGCTGTATTTAGAGTGGATGGCTCTCTGGATGTCGTCTTGGAGTCGAACGATGTGGTCCTGGCAGCTCCGGAGCCTGCGAAAACCAGACTGGAATCTGTTGAACAGGTGGTTGGTTTCCATGTGCCAGGTCAGCCGGTCCGTCACTAGCCGCTCCATCAGTTTGCACAAGACAGATGTCAGGGCAATCGGGCGGTAGGAGTTGGCGTCGAAGGCTGGTTTCTCCGGTTTCAGGATAGGAACAACGATGGAGTTCTTCCAGCAGGCCGGGAGTCGTCCATGTTGCCACACCATGTTGAACAGCTCCAGCAAGGCAAGCAGGCTCGGATGCGGAAGCTGGGCCAGGATCTCATACGTGATGGTGTCTTCACCCGGACTTGTATCCTTCTTGCAGCGCAGGAGAGCGATTCTCAGAGCCTGGATGGTGAAGGGCTCGTTGAAGGGCTTCTCGTCAGTCAGAAGGTGCTCTCCGTGGAGCTCCTCGGAGTGCTCGGCTTCAAAAGCGTCCTTACGCTCCTGGAACTCCGCGGAGTGGCTGCCAGTGCAGCTGACTTCAGAGAAGCATCTTCCGAAGAGGTTCGCTTTCTCCTGGTTCGTCGCGTAGATGTTTCCTTCTTTCTTCAGCGTTGGAATTTGTGGTCTTGACCTTGTGCCGGACATCTTTCTCAGGGTGCCCCACACCCTTCCGAGCTTCGTCTTGTCGTTCAAGGTGGTGCAGTATTCTCTCCAGGATGTCTTCTGCGCGTCCTTGATGGTCTTCTGGGCGATTCCCTTGATGTGACGGTATTCTTCAACATCCGCCGGGTCCCTGGTCCTCTGCATCTTGTTGCGGGCCTCGGTGCGCTCCCCGACGCGGCGAGTGCACTCCTCTGTCCAGTACGGCACACTCCTGGTCTTCCCCTTGGGAGGGGTCGTCCGAGGTATGTGCCGCATGGCGACCTCCATGAGCGAACCGGTGATGTTGCTGTGGCTCACCTCAATGTCGTCGGTAACGAGGTCGATGGTCAGCGCCTCTCTGCAGTCGTCCTTGAAGGCCGTCCAGTCGGCCTTTCGATGGAGCCACCTCGGGATGAAGGACTCTTCGACCGGGACTGCTTCATCGATGGTGATGAGGATCGGTGAGTGGTCGCTGCCCATGGAATCGTCGAGGACAGTCCAAGTGCACCTCCGCGCCAAGGGCGTCGAGGCCATCGCAAGGTCCAGAGGGCTGGATGCTCCAGAGGTGTTGCTGACGAACGTCGGGGTACCAGTGTTCAGTAGGACAAAGGCGCTGGCTTCAATGTCGTCTTCCAGCTGGCGACCCCGTGCGTTGGTGATGTCGGACCCGAAGAGAGTGCTGTGGGCGTTGAAGTCTCCCAGAACGATTGCAGACTTGTTACGGAAGAAGGGCGTGTAAGCGTCCGGCAACAAGGGGTCTTCTGGTGTTGATTTTGTATGGTAGATGTTGATGATCTTGATCTTTGTTGGGAGTCCGTCGATAGAGATGGTGATCGATTCCGGGACGTCAGTGGTGCTGATCAGGGAGTAGGCGATACCCGTCCTCACGAACGTCGCCACTCCTCCTTTTTCTCCAACGGAACGGTCGTGCCGCACACAGGAGTACCCCGGGATCTCAAAACTGATGGACGGGCTGAGCCACGTCTCCTGGATGCAGATGACCGCCGGCGGTGTCCGCATCCCGGAGACGCGGTGCCTCAGCTCCCCCACCCGGGCCCTGAGGCTGCACGCGTTCCACTGGAGAATCTGGAGATCAATGATGGCGGTTGACGGGTGAAGTGGCTGACGTGGCTGACGATATGCCGGAAGTTGTCGAGGCGACTGGATAGACGGGTGTCATCGCGTCGAGCGGAATCTTGAAGGCGGCATGGATGGCATCAAGGATGACCTCGATCATCTTTGCCGGAGTGACAGCGGCGCCTTCATTCGCCCCCATCGCCGTCATTCCCTCTACGAACAAGGCGCAGGCGCGGGTGAGGGCGTCCAGAGCGTGTCTCTGGGCGGAACCATCGTCGTCGGTCTTCGCGATCTCCTCCCGAACCGGCGGCAGCACGGTGACGTCTGCAGCAGGATGGGTCGCCTTGGCCCGTCGAGGCTTTGGAGAGGGACGCGATTGTGTTGTTGTCGTTGTCGTTGTTAGTGCAGCGTCAGATGTAGTTGCTGCGGTTTCGGCTGCAGCTGTCGTCTGCTTCTGAGGCTGAGCGTTGTTGATCTGCGCCTTAGCCATCCGGAGCGCATCGCTGTATCGGACGCCCTGGCGTACGCTGATGGTGGTCGCTGCCTTTGCTAGCACGTACTTCGGACAGCTGCTAGACAGCGCGGGATGCGGTCCTCCACAGGCTGCGCACTTCGGTTGGTCCCGCTTCGTGCAATCGGCAGCCTTGTGCTCACCGGCACAGATGCTGCATCGCAGGGTCTTGACCCTGCAAAACTTAGCCACGTGGCCAGGTAAAAAACAACAGAAGCAACGGGTTACTGGTGGCTCGTACAGATGTAGCTTAAATGTCAGAAAACCTACATGCAATCGTGCAGGGACAATTGCACCAGGCAAAAAACTGATTAAGACAGCCATAGTTGGCACCTTCACCTTGTTCACAATCTTGTGAATACGCTCGACTTGATCACAGGCAGGTTTTCGTGTTCTTTGGCAGACTCGTGTATGTCCGAGTCAGACAGAGCATGTGACACTCCTTTAATCACTCTCTGGACATATTTGCCCCTGTGGCGCACGATCTCGCGTGGCTCCGACACCTTGATCTGGTAATTACAGACCTTGGTACAGGCGAGCAGGCGCGCTCTGTTTGCCTCCTTTTCAGGGCCGCCAAGGTGCACACGCACACTCGTGGCCGACGGGGTCACCAGGTCCGCAAACAACGGGCCGAACGACGTGTTCAGCTCCGTCCTGACAGCGGTCGCGTTTACCTTACACAAAGGCAGACCAATAAACTCTACAAACAATCGGTCTTCTACAGATCGGGAGACCGTCACCCGAGTGGCAGGCGCCTCTTTCATCTCTGTTGATTGATCTCCTTTGTTTACTAACCTATCTCCAGACCGTGTGGTGGGAGCCTTTACCAAGGCTTTCGGCGCAATTGGCATGCGCCGTTCCACAGTGGTTTTCTTTACCTTACTGGGAGAATGCCTGAGGGAGTCCAGGGTGACACCAGTGAGCTTCCTCTTCTTCTCCGACTTACGAGCAGTCTTACCACTAACCGTTAAGAACCCGTCGTTATCGTCATCGCAACTCGATTCTTCGGAATCGGTCGCAATTATTAACCTGCCACTATCAGGCGAGTCGTCACACGGCTTCATCCGTTTTTTAGACGGAGTCACCAGCCCTAAGGAATCCGTACTGTCTTCGACCGACTGCAACTGAAGTGCAGAGTCGGAGACAAAGGGGCCCGCGCTAGAACTCATGTCTAGCCAGGGCGACAAGAATTTAAAACTAACAATGAAATCAAATCTAAGCCACACTGATTATACAAAGAAAGCAATGGCTACGCAACAGAACAAAGAAACAACGGTGTCGCTCACCGCGATAGATCTTTGCTGGTCCACTGAGTAAACAATTCTTCGGCTCGACTGCAAATGTTTCCGCGTACGTCTAATCACTTCGAAGGCTAAACTCCGACTCTGACGAGCGCTTCTTCTTCTTCTTCTAAAGTTTAACGACATCTTTTGGCTACTAAGGCCGTTGACGTCTTTGAGTTTTCTTTCTTATCTTCATATTGAGATCTTTTGTCCCTTTTGATATATATTTATATATATATATATATATTTTTTTTTCCTTTTTTTTTTTTTCTCTCTCTCTTTTTTTTTTTTTTTTTTTTTTTTTTTTTTTTTTTTCTTCTTCTTTTTTCCTTCCGTTTTTTTTTTTTTTTTTTTTTTTTTTTTTTTTTCTCGGCTCTTTTGTATTTTATAGATTTTTTTTTTTCTTTTTTTTTTTTTTTTTTTTTTTTTTTTTTTTCGATGGCCATTACAGCTCTTTTGGTGGCCACATATGGCTCTTTTTTTTTTTTTTTTTTTTTTTTTTTTTTTTTTTAATCACAGTTATTTACACAGAATAAAATCAAACTTCTATTTACATACAACGTTCATTAATCATATTTTTGTATTATTGTTTTATGTCAATAATACATATGCAATCACATTAATATACTCCATGTAATTATATTCAATTAATTACATATAAATCTTAACAAACAAAATTATATACACAGATTTATATACATTTATATGATACTATTTATTTATATAGTTAAAGGATTTTTCCTTTATTGTGACGTTTCACAAGATTATAAACTGTATTTTGTATGCAACCCACCCCAAGCAGGGTTTTTAGGTTAAAATCTAATTTATATGTTGTACATAGATTTCGTAAGGCAGTAGACAAATTATTTTGTTTACATTCTAATAGAAGATGTTCTATGTTTTCCTTGGACTGACAAGCATCACAGAGTCCAGTGGGGTGTTTACCCATACGAAATAATCTACTATTAGTATTTGCCATCCCCAATCTCAATCTTGATATCTGGACTTCCTTCTGCCTATTAGGATCTGAAAATTTTATGTTTGTAGTAATAATTGGGCATAGGGATTTATAGAAATGTCCTCTGTGGTCCATATCATATACCATTTGCCATTTATTTATAATATAAGGTGTCATCATATTAAATATTTCTGATAATTCTAAGTAATCGGTCGAATTAACATTGACTATATCTAGAGCTTCTTTGGCTAATTTGTCTGCTCTTTCATTACCTTTTATACCTATATGACTTGGAATCCAAATCAATTTAATTTTATTGGGTTCCAAACAGTTCATTTGCAATAACAAGTCATTGAATAAATGGGGTCGAGAATTAGTATTATGATTTTTTATAGTTGTTAATACACTCAGGGAATCAGAGAAAATAGCAAATTGGCAGTCTTTATATTCTTCAGAACTCAAAATCCACCCTACTGCTTCTTTAATTGCAGTTAACTCTGCAGCATATATACTTGAGTTATTACATAATTTAAATTTTTTATCTATGCTTAAACTTGGAATAGTGAAGGCTGCTGCTACCATGCTATCTACCTTTGATCCATCTGTATATATTTGTGTAAATAAGTTATATTTTGATATTAATGCAAGGGCCGCTATTTTTAAATATTCAGGGTTATCAAGTTTTTTATTTATCTGCTTTTTAAGACTTATATCTACTTCTATTTGCCTATCATTCCAAGGAGGAGAAGGGGGAAATGAAGGTCCGATAAATGATGAATTGATGGAGGAAATGAATTCATTGGTGCGATAATAAATTGTTTGATTACTGTTAATTGGTGTTTTATATGTGTCTGTCCAATGTGGTTGAATGCAATCTTTACATGTGTGATCACTATTACCCAGAATTTTTATTCCTAATTTGATAGAATTTTGTGTTCTTCTTAAGTGAAGAGGTAATTCTCCACATTCATTCTGAAGGATTGATAATGTTGTACCCCTTGGTGCACCACAACACATTCTTAAAGCCTCACTCTGAATTATATTTAACTTATTTAGAAGTGTTTTTGAAGCAGACGAAAATGCTACATCCCCATAATCTAAAATCGATCTTATTAAGGCTTTATATATGGCCAAAAGAGATTTTTTGGATGCTCCCCAATGGTAACCTGAAACAGCCCTCATAAGGTTTAGTCTTTTTTTACATTTTTCTATCACATACTCTATGTGAGGCTTCCAACTCAGTTTACGATCAAAAATTATTCCTAGGAATTTGGCTTTATTTTCCATCTTAATAAGTTTTTGATCAATTTTAATATTTACTGTGGGAATTTTTCTTTTATTAGTAAATAGTACTCCTGTTGTCTTATTTACAGATATTTTAAACCCATTTTGATTACACCAATTATGTATTATGTCAATTGACTTTTGAATTTTTTTTATTAAATATTTTATATTTCTGTGGCTTGTATATACAGCACTATCATCTGCAAAAAGTGACATCTCTACTCCATCCGGACCTGAGGGAATATCATTAATCATTATTAAGAAAAGTAAGGGTGATATTATCGATCCCTGAGGGGTACCGTTCTGTTGTATTAACTTATCAGATAGTTCCGTTCCTACTTTAACTTGAAAAGTTCTTTGAGATAAGAAATTTTGAATCCAATTAGCTGTCTTACCTAATATTCCTAATTTTTGTAATTTTGTTAAAAGTGTAGGAACATGCAACATGTCGTATGCTCTTTCAAAATCAATGAATACAGCTAGAACATACTCCTTATTTTTTAATTTTTTGAGTATGGTATCTTGTAATTTAAGAATCTGGTCACTGGTACTTTTATATTTACGGAAACCTGACTGGTTTTTAGTAATAAGGTTGTTCTTTTCTAAATACCATTGAAGTCGGTTTGCAACCATTTTTTCCATTATTTTACATAAAGTTGATGTCAATGAGATTGGTCTATAAGATTCTGACAATGAGGCTGCTTTATTGGGCTTCAATAACGGTAGAATGATGGCATGATGCCAATCCTTAGGTTGTTCCCCATTGCTCCAAATTTCATTATAAAAACTCAATAGAGTTTTTAGTGCATTTTTATGTAAATTTTTTATTAGTTCATAAGGAATTTTATCATCTCCCGGTGATTTATTATTTTTAGTTGATTTAATTGCTTGTTTCAGTTCGCTTAAATTAAATAACTCGTTCAGTGTTATCATTTCATTATTTTCAGACATTTCAGGAGAGTTATTTTCCATGTTATTATCTTTTATGTGATGTAAAAAGTTTTCACTATAATTATGGGTGCTGCTTATATTTGCATACGTATGAGCTAACATGTTTGCTTTTTCTATGTTTGTTTCAGCTATTAATCCATTATAATTTAATGTAGGAATAGAGGTATAAGTGGCCACTCCATTCATCCGTCTAGCCCAGCTCCACACTGATCCCAACTTTGTCTGATCAGTCAATTCAGAACAATATTCTTGCCAACTGATTTTTGCTTCTGTTTTTAGTGTATATTTAACTATTGCTTCCTGTTTTTTATATTCTATATAATCATTTAATTCTTTTGATTTTTTCATTTTATTCCTGCATTGGTTTCTTTTATGGATTGCTTCACTACATTTTTGATTCCAATAAGGTAATGGTTTAAATTTTTTTTTGTGCTTTTTATTATTTTTCTTAATGTTTGAATTTTTACTTGGTATCGATTCATTAGCTAAAGTTGTAATACATTCCACTAAGTTGTTGTAAGTAATTTCTATATTTTTCTCCACTATAATTTCTTTTGTTAATGCAAAGTTACTCGATTCTTTATAATTCTTCCAATCAGCTTTATCTAACTTCCAAAGCCGCATACTTAAATTATTTATTTATTACTTAAATTTATTACTTAAATTATTTTCGATTATAATTTCTTCATTTATGAAAATAATGGAGGCATAATGGTTAGAACCCATATTTCTGTTAGTAACTATGTGTTTACTATTTAGTGCTAAATCTTTTGAAGTTATGCACAAGTCTATCACAGAATTTATTTTTGATTGATTTGATGTAATATAAGTTGCTTGACCTGTATTTAAAACAACCATATCTTTTTCGATTAATATCTCTTCAATTAATATCAATTAATATCAATTAATATTAATTAATTAATTAATTAATTAATTAATTAATTAATTAATTAATTAATATCAATTAATATCAATTCAATTAATATCTCTTCAATTTCAATTACGAGCGCACGACGCGACCGTGTTGATATGGGTCTGGGCGGAGAGCTATGCTCGTCGCTGATTGGTTGATTTCAATCCCGTTTTGACGCAGGAATCGCGTTGAAGATAGCATAGCGTGTGCGTGGTGTTTGGAGGTTTGAGTGTTTGAGTTGTTGGTGGTAAGCGTGTGGAGGTTGGTGTTTGCGGCGGCGGTGGGTGGGTGCGTGGGTGGGTGGGTGGATGGGTGGGTGGATGAATGAATGAATGAATGGCTGGATGAATGGATGAATTAGTGATGAATTCTGTGAAATATATGAAGGAATGAAGCAAGTAAGTAAGTAAGTAAGGAGGCAGGCAGGCAGGCAGGCAGGCAGGCGGGCGGGCGGGCGGGCGGGCGGGCGGGCGGGCGGGCGATCGGTCGAGTGAGTGAGTGAGTGAGTGAGTGAGTGAGTAAGCAAGGAATTGAATATGCTGTCAAGTAAGTAGGTAGGTAGGTAGGTAGGTATGTAGGTAGGTAGGT
>OY744607.1:59258621-59296121 GCA_963556255.1 Allolobophora icterica
TAATAATAATAATAATAAATATAATAATAATAATTTCTTATTTATTAATTCAAACTGACAAACGCAGTCAGATTACATTGAAACACGACAGTACAATCAAATCATAATTAAACACACGGTTTGGCAGCCATGCAAGGCGCCGCCCTAGAGCCTAGTGATTCTTTGGCAGGTGTGCGATATGTGGAGCGTGACAGCGGTGGGTGGATGAATGTATTGACTGACTGACTGACTGACTGACTGGCTGACTGGCTGGCTGACTGACTGACTGACTGACTGACTGACTGACTGGCTGACTAGGTTTCGCGCTAATCGTCGTATGACGATTCCTTCGTATATATTTTGTGGCCCTGAAAAGGGCCGTTTTATTCGTCGTCGTCACAGCGGACGACCGGCTTAACCGCCGAACCCGTACAGGGTACGGCCCTGACGCTTCAGCGCGTACACGACGTCCATGGCCGTCACGGTCTTCCTTTTGGCGTGTTCTGTGTACGTGACTGCGTCTCGAATCACGTTTTCCAGGAAGACCTTGAGCACGCCGCGGGTCTCTTCGTAGATGAGACCGGAAATACGCTTCACGCCTCCACGACGCGCCAGCCGACGAATGGCGGGCTTCGTGATGCCCTGGATGTTGTCGCGAAGCACCTTCCGGTGACGTTTGGCGCCTCCCTTCCCCAGTCCTTTTCCTCCTTTTCCTCGGCCAGACATTTTTCTTCTATGCGATTGCCTTGCAGCAGCAGAATTACGACGAAACGCGGTTCTCCAGCAGCAGAATGACCACGCAGGCGGCTCTCGGCCGTATTTATTGGCCTGCCGCGGCTGCAAGCTGAGAGCGCGCGGACGCGTGCGACGACCGCACGCTCCTATCTCAGCCCTGCAGCGTCTTTTCCTGGCGTCCGCGCGACTTGATATACCCTATTGTTGACGATGGCGAGCTACGGTTGCGCGTAGACAGAGAAAATGCCTAGGACGAAGAGACGATGAAATCGATTTAGGCCTGTCTATCGATTATACAGGGACGCGGTGGTGTAGTGGTATGTTCCGTGCCTTGTAACCGGAGGGTCGCAGGTTCGATTCAACCTCAATACGCTGCGTAACGACCCAGCGACATCGATGTTCTGGGCTATGGTCGTGTGCACTTTTGAACTTTGTAAGGATTGCAATATCAAAATACAGTTGTATTTTATTGTATCTTACTGTATTGTATAACTATATGATAGGTGGGTGGGTGGGTGGGTGGGTGGGTGGGTGGGTGGGTGGGTGTGTTGGTGGGTGGGTAATAATAATAATAATAATAATAATAATAATAATAATAATAATAATAATAACGAAACGCGGTTCTCCAGCAGCAGAATGACCACGCAGGCGGCTCTCGGCCGTATTTATTGGCCTGCCGCGGCTGCAAGCTGAGAGTAAATACAAAAAATACAATCGTTACGTTAATAATAATAATAATAATAATAATAATAATAATAATATATAATAATAATAATACTAATTATATTCGTTATTATTTCAAACCGACATTACTTTGAAACATGAAAGTACAATCAATATCTTAATTAAACACACGGTTTGCCAGCCATGCAAGGCGCCGCCCTACAGGGGGTGGGGGGTTAAGGGAGTCGATCCGCGTACCGCATGCTCTCCTCGACATGAATGTTACCGCTACTCTATCCCCCCTCCCTAGATAGATAGATGGATGGATGGATGGATGGATGGATGGATGGATGGATGGATGGATGGATGGATGGATGGATGGATGGATGGATGGATTGGCTCTTTACTAAGGCTGATTCGTTTTCTTGTGCGGTTGTATTGGTTGGTTGGTTGGTTGGTTGGTTGGTTGGTTGGTTGGCTGGCAGGCAGGCAGGCAGGCAGGCAGGCAGGCAGGCAGGCAGGCAGGCAGGCAGGCTGGCAGGCAGGTTACGTAGGTAGGTACCTACCTACCTACCTACCTACCTACCTACCTAGGTAGGTAGGTAGGTAGGTAGGTAAGTAAGTGTGGCGGTCAAGGCCACAGTGCGTAAGTGGGAGGATTTATTTTATGCGAATAGCATCGTTTTCTTTAAGTTTACATGCGAAGGGAACAGCATCGTTTCTCTTAATTTTACATGCGAAGGCCCAGCATCGATCATTTAATTTTTATTTAATTTCAATAGGCAACTGGCCGGCAACGACCGTGGCAGGGAAGCCCGATCGACGGTCTGAAGCCAGCGCATAGCGAGCAGACGCGCTCATTCGGGATGCATAGAGCCTGCCTCACGGTGTGCTGCTTTATACGTGAAGAGTTGGTTCGACTCTTCATACATAGCAATACTGTTAAACAGCGTTGTTGGTTAGCGATTCAGTTACCGATTCAAATATACTGCACTCAGTGTGGTAGGAGAGTGATTTTGGTTACGACGGAGTCAGAGTTCGAGTTTCCGGTTAGTACAAATATATTTACGGACGAAAGGGGCGTCCGAATAATATAATCAGGCGATCCCGAGTACAGCTAAAGAAGTTCACTGTTGGGAGACGGGCCGACAGCGCCGATCCGGCGGGTTGGATCCCTCAGTTGATCGCGAAGCGGTCTAGATCCCGATCGTGGGAAATCTACGGCTGAGTAATACTCGGGGAAGGATACCGTTGATACACAGGAAAACCAATTCAGTGTGAGATCGAAAACCAGGGTGAATTTGGCGACGGGCAGGAAAGTCCCTCTTGGGTTTTGAAGAACTCCGCGATCGGAGCTTGTCCGGTAACCCATGGGAGTAGAGGTGACCTTCTTAAGGTAGCCATTTTCTGGAATTCTGAAATCCTTGAAACCAAGAGTAAATTTGGCGTCGGGCAAGGAAATCCCTCTTGGAGTTTGAAGAACTCCAAGATCCGACAGTGTTTGGTTTTATCCACTGAGAAGAGTTTTACGCGATTTCGGCGTACTCGACACAGGGGAAGTTCTACGCACTTTCGGCGTACTCGGCCGGGAGAGTTTTACGCGACTTCGGCGTCTTCGGCTGGGAGAGTTTTACGCGACTTCGGCACTCGGTGAAGTGACCGTCGGGATACCTGAAAAAACCAATTTAGTACAAAAACGATAATAAGGGTAAATTTGGCGACAGGCAGGATCGGAGCTTGTCCGGTTACCTGTGGGAGTAAGCGTGACCTTCGTTAGGGAACCAAAATTCGGAAATTCTTGGGAACGAAATTCAGGACATTCTGGTAACCTTACGGGGTCGGCGTTACATTTGGATTGTGACACTTGGATGGCTGACACGCCGGTGGAGCGTTGGAGGGGCTCCATCGCCCGGTAACTAAAAATAGTTACTGGGAAAGACCACTGTTACCGAAAGACCGCAGTACGGGAAAAGACCGCCCGACAACTGATTACAGTGCGGTAAGACCAGGAAAACGATAGAGTCAGGAAAATCTTGTATTCAAACCAATCGTTATTCAGAGCAAATAACTTGGTGATCGAAACACGTAGCTCCGAGAACTGACCGAAGTGCGAAGTAGGGCCCACCTCGTGCGCCGGTCGGAACACAGTTCTGCGTGCGGTTAGGGAGGTTTTAGACCTAGAACCTGTCCTATCAGAAGAGAGTGTCGTGAGACCAGTATACCGCGTTAATATTACACGTGTATATATTATCGCAAGATGTTCGCGTGTTTGAGACGGCACGACGTGACGACTCGTCAGATGTACACCTTGTCCTCTCGGACAGGAGAACGTTCAGAGTTTTCCCCTATTGACGATAACTCGAGAGTCATGAGATGCAGAATGGTACGTGAGGGTTCGGTTAAGGTGGAGAAAAAGAGGAAGTCTTTGACTAAGAGATCTCACAGGAAGCTGAGGACTCCTGCCGGCAAGAGAGCGAACCCTGTTCTAAAGGACGGCCATCCTGAGGACGAGGACGTTGCCCACCCGGCGACCGCGGCAGTGGCAGAGTCCGAAAGTGAGATGGAGCTTGACAGCGACACTGTTCGCAAACAAGCGATACCCTCGGGACCCCCTCTTGGAGAAATGAGCATTGAGAGCGGAGACAGGGAACCGCTCGTCTACAGCAGAAGTAGACAGGATAGTGACCCGGGTGACTCCAGAAGGTCAGTTGGCTGGAGCCGAACCCAGCCCGACGACGAAGCAGCGTCTCGGGTAAGACCGACACAAATTGGTACCACGTCTGATGAAGGGTTAGTTGATCTCGAGCGACGAACGCCACAAACTGGTACCAGAAGTGGGGTACTAACGTTTTCTTGTCACAGAACCAGGCAAGGTCAGGAAGATACCGAGGACGAGTCGGATGAAGTGCCCCATAGTGAGCACGGAGGCGCGCGTCCAAAGTTACGTAAACGGAAAAGCAAACGAAGGTTGCTTGATGAAACGGGTGCACCTGACGAAACCAGTGCATTTGAAACGGAAGCTGGAACCCGCAGTGGGCGTGAAAGAGGTTTCCATGAGGATAACGGATGGTTGATAACCGTTCCAAAGACTACTGAGGTAGTACAGAACGATGTGAATAACGAGACATTCACACACTGGCGAGAGACCGTTGGTGAGAGTAGGTTTGACAGGTCCAAACCACTCGTCGACAATAGATCGGGGAACCTTGTGCAGGTTCAAGTACCTAGTATTGTACGGGGCAGGCAACCTGTACAGTTGAGACAGGCTTGTGATAGGCCAAGAGACATTGAGACAGGCCTGAAACCGCGGGGTGACGCCGTAGTGCAGAAAACGAGTGGTGACATCGTGGCGCGTCAGCGAAACGAAGGTAATCGAGTACCGTTTACCAACATGGAAGAAGGTCGCCCAAGACCTGTGACCGATGAGGTAGATTGGCAAGCGGAGATGTCTTACCTGCGACAGAGTGTGGCAATGATGAGTTCGAAACTTGAAGAACTGTCTGTTCCTGCTGCTCAGCATGCGAAGTCTTACCGACGCGAGACATCGGGGAAACCTACGGGCCCAGGTTGCCAGATGGATCGCCGAGGGAAGCTGCAGATCGAAGAGCCGGCACGGAGCCGAGGTAACACAGAGACACGCGAGGAAGTTTCGCTTTCGGGAACTTCGGAAAAGTTACGTAGCCGCTATCTTCCCGAGGACAGCGGGAGAGAGTCACACGGAAAAACGGCAAGGCAATCGAGTCGACAACGTCTGTTGACAAGAGGAAGAGTTGAGGCGAAATTACGTTCGTCAGTGAGTTCTTCGGATTCAGACACCGATAGTGTTGGTCCAGAAGAGGCCATGAGAACCGGAGTCTTTGACAGGAAAAACCTCCGCCAACGAGGAAGACACGAGAGTTATGAGAAAACTGAAAGGGAGACGTATGGTAAGGAACGTCTACCAGAGTACGAGAGACGCGGTTTAAAACAGGCACTTGATAGAGAAACCGAGAGAGAATCGAACATGGGAAGAGACAGAGATCATTTGGCCTGGGATGAGACCCACGAGCGGTACTCTAAAGGGCACAAACCAGATTCGAGAAGTCGTAATTGTCTTAGGTACGACGAATCTGACAGACCGCCAGAGTCAGGAAAAAGAGATATTCGCGAAGAAGACAGAAGAGTTACGTTCGTCAACGGAAACTCTCAGAGCTCTCGCAATAAATATAAACGATCGGAGTCCAAAGACTACGAAGGTGGTGAGCCTCGTAGAAAAGGTCAGAGACAGGCTGAGTACATCTCTGATGAAGACAGTGCAACGTCAGGCGACCGAGAGATGACTACGATGTATTCTAAGTGGCGTACAGGGAAGACGTTGGGTACTCTGAGGGGACAGAGTCGGCACCGGTCAGTGGTGAGGACAGACGAGGAAAACGATTCCAGGAGTAACGATGGGGACAACCGGAGAAGAAATCCCAAGAAGAGTGTCGGAAGATCACTGGTTACACGGACAAGAGGCGAAGACCGATCGGATCGCGGTATACGAATCAAGCTAGAGAAGTACGACGGCAAGTCAGCGATCGCAGCCTTTCTAGCAAAGTTCGAGGTTTGTGCACGGTGCAACCGGTGGAGTGATCAGGAAAAAGCAGACCAGTTAATGTGTGCCCTTTCGGATCGAAAGCATCATTAAATAGGCTGTCGCTATCACGGTTCTCATCGTTTTGGCGTACGTGCAGGGTGCCGAGATTGTTACGGGTCCCGCTTCGCAGCTGTTGTGGGACATGGGTGCACAGAGGGACGTGTCTTGGCGAGAACTTGTTGAGCGGCTTAAGGCCCGGTACGGGTCTGATGACCAAACTAGCCTATATCGGATGAAACTTCGCACTTACCGGCAGGCTCACGGAGAAACGCTGAGTAGTGTAGTGCAGGAAGTACGAAGGCTAATGGCTTTGGCATACCCAGGACCAACAAGTGATATCGTCGAGACGGTCGCTTGTGACGCTTTCATTGATGCACTGGCAAACCAAGATTTGGGGCAGAAGGTGCGCGAGCGAGAACCAGTTAACCTCGAAGCGGCGTATAAACATGCGGTGAGGTTGGATGCCTATGGTCGATCTTCGACACAAGGTGGTGATTTAGACCGGAGACACGCGAGAGTTAAAGTTACCATGGAAGACCGAAAAGACTCGAGCACTGAGGGGCAACAGTCTCGTCGTCTAGAAGATCTCGAGCGAAAGATTAAAAATCTTTCAAGAGAACTTGATCGAGTGACAATAAATCAGAATTTGGGCATCGTTCCGAGAAAACCTCATGAAAGGGAGAACAGTTCTGATCTAGCGGTGGGAGATCAGAGGACAACCGAACCGAATGTGGGGTGGCGACGGATTTATCCGCCCACACGGTTGCGTAACCCGGATATCGAATGCTACTTGTGCAAACGAAAAGGACACATAAAGCGATATTGTCCTCAGAGAAACGCTGAGACGAATGGTGCAACCGGTACCAGTGAACCTACAAAGGCTGAACCGATACAAGAGGAAACCCAAAACCGACTGGTCAAAGGCAGTAGGGTGGCCTACGTGGTTGCGAGACTGGCAGGAAAACGTATACACTGTCTACTTGATTCTGGAAGTGAAATGTCACTTGTGCCACGACGTTTCGTGCTAGACGCTGTGCTAGTACCGTCAGAACAGCGACTCCTAGCCGCTAATGGAAGTCAGATTAAGGTGGATGGTGAAACTAACCTTAAGATTCGGATCGGAAAGCAGGTGTACCCTGTACCCTGTCTAGTTACAGACCAAGTGACAGAAGTGATCTTGGGGTTATCTTGGCTGGAAGCCAATCAGGCAAGATGGGACTTCGCAAGTCGATGCGTTTTCCTTGGGAGCGAGAAGATCCCTCTGAAAGAGGTCGTTACCGAGTCCATGTGCCGGAGGGTTATTGTGCAAGAGGACATAATAGTTCCTCCAAGGAGCGAAGTTGACGTTCCAGCTTGGGTAGTATACCCGCATTTCCAAAAAGATAACGAAGATTGGACGACCATTCCAATGGAATTATCAAAAGATTTGATAATCGGACGTACGTTGGTGACAGGAAGAGACACGGAAGTGTGGATCAGGATGTTGAATGTTGGAGACAGAGATTCGCTAGTCAAGAAACGGACTGAATGTCCGCTGGAGCGAGTGAACGTAGTCGATGTGACAGTTAATCGAGCCAGAACGGAATCGTATGATGAGCCTTACCGAAGCGAAAATCCGGAGAAGCCTATGGGCCCAGGTTATCCGGAGGAACGCCGAGGAAAGCAGCAAAGTACGATTGACCGGTTTGGATCGAAGATTAGTACAACGGCCAGTGTGGCGGAGCAGACGCTCAACCCACTTGCCGAACAGACCCTAAAACGACTATGGGAAGAAGTGCCAGCAGACATTTCGGAAGAAGAGCGAATCAGGTTACGAAAACTTGTGCTAACGTACAGCGCAACGTTTTCCCTTAACGAAAGTGATAACGGATTCACTTCGGTGATCCAACACGAGATCGATACGGGACAGGAGAAACCAGTTCGGCAACCTTTGAGACGTCAACCGCTTTCCATGTTACCGGAAGTTGATCGTCAGGTAGAAGACATGTTGAGACAAGGAATCATTGAACCTTCGATATCGGAATGGGCATCCAATGTCGTAATGGTTAAGAAGAAGGATGGCAGTATGCGTTTCTGTATCGATTACAGGCAACTGAACCTGAAGACACGGAAAGATGCTCATCCGGCGGAACGGAACTATAACGTTACCAGGCGAGAGTTGTTAGCTGTGGTGTATTTCTTGAAAGAGTTTCGTCAGTACTTACTGGGTAGTAAATTCCTACTCAGAACAGACCACTCCGCACTTCAGTGGTTGCGCAGAACACCGGAACCGATTGGCCAACAGGCTCGTTGGTTAGAGATGATAGAGGAGTTTGACATGGAGATATGTCACAGACCGGGAGCAAAACACGGTAACGCAGACGCGATGTCTAGAGGTCCGGGTGAGGAACAACCTAAAGTGGTTACCATGAGAGTTACGAATGAAGACGTGATGTGGGCACGTCCGATCGGAGAAGTAACGCGCTCCGAGGTTACCAGTGAAGATACAGGCCAGGAAATCCGTTGGACAAAGGAGTTTCTTCGAAGAGAACAGCAGAGCGATTGCAATATTGGTACGGTCCTTGATTGGAAGGAGTCGAAGCATCATCCAACACAGGCAGAACTATCACCTGCTAACGGAGAGGTGAAAGTGTTGGTGAGCAACTGGAATCAGCTGGAAGTCCTGCAAGGAGTGTTACACAGAGGCTGGATTCAGGGTAACACAGGAAAAGCTGAGCGATCTCAGTTAGTTGTGCCCTTATCTCTACGGCAAGAGATGCTTCAGTTAACACACGCAAGCTTTGCCGGAGGACATTTCGGGATTCGGAAGAGTTTAACTCAGTTGCAACGTCGGGCGTATTGGCCGAGTTGGAAGGACGATGTTAGACGGTTCTGCCAAAGGTGCGATCGCTGTGCTCGTTATCGAAGGGAGAAACCTCCAAGACAGGGTTACATGCAGACTCCTGTGGTCGGTGAACCAATGGAGAGATTCGGAATTGATATAACTGGTCCGCATCCTGTATCAAGTAAAGGCAACAAATACATACTGACAGCGATAGATTACTTCTCGAGATGGGCTGAAGCTCTGCCTATCAGAAACCAAGAGGCCGTTACTGTGGCAGAATCGCTTATGGTACACGTGTTCTCGAGGTTTGGTATGCCACGCCAGATCCTGACGGATCAAGGACCGTGTTTTGAGTCGAAGTTATTCAAAGAGCTGTGTAAACGCATGGAGATTGACAAAGTACGTACAACTCCATATCGACCCTCTGGTAACGGAATGATCGAAAGGTTCCACAGAACACTGAACATGTTGATCGGAAAGGTAGTGTCGGAACGACAAAAGGATTGGGATGTTCATGTACCATATGTAATGGCGGCATATCGAGGTACTGAACATGAAGCGACCCAACGGACACCTAATTTCCTGTTCCTGGGAAGAGAGAACCATACGCCATTAGACTTGATTCTAGCCCAAGTTACAGAGTTCGAGAGACCGTCTTATAGTGACATGGAAGAGTACGTGGAGAAACAGAAAGAGAAAATGGAACGATCGTATCGGCTTGTACGAGAACAGTTAAAGAGAGTAGCAGAAAGAAGGAAAAAAGCCTACGATTTGAGAGTGAGACCTAGCAAGTTCGCTCAAGGAGATTGGGTTTACTATTACTACCCTCGGCTAAGAAGTGAAAGGAAGACAAAATGGGCTCGCTATTACACCGGCCCATTCTTGGTTATTCAAGTGCTCAGTCCGTGTCTGTACCGGATTCAGAAGAGTCCGAAATCCACGCTAATGGTTGTGCACGTGGATAAATTGAAGCCGTTTTACGGTAAACCTCCGAGTACCTGGTTACCGGAGAGGGACAGAAATCTTGAGTTACCTACCGTAGACTGGCCAGTCCTGGCTCAAGATCCTAATGCAGAACATGAACCAGAGGAACCTTCAGAGAATCCAGAAGAGACCGCTGATCCAGAATTGCCACCTGTACGACGGTCGAGACGAAGACCTCGCTTGGATGGATGACTACGACTGTAGAAGTCCTTGTTAGTGACCTTCTGAAGCAGACGTGTATCTAGGACCAACTAGATGAACGCTTAATTGCGTTGGTTTCATTGACTATTCGAGACCCATGTTTCAGTTGCCCTTTTGATGAGAGTATTTCTTTTGAGCGGTATCTGGGAGCATACAGTACCTGTGCTACCAGCAACGCTTAATTGCGTTGGTTTTACAGATTGTCAGCGAATGACTGTTTAAGTTTCCTTTTGATGATATGTTTTCGGTTAAACATTGGATTAGTGGTTAGTACTGAAACGAGTAAAGATTTCAGTACTAGAACGCTTCATTGCGTTGGTTCTACAAGCGAACTATTGGAGAACCATGTTTCCGTTTCCTTGTGATGACAGAGTTTCTTTTCGACAGTATAATGCTCGTAACAACGAGTGTTAAGGAAATTCGGGGCAATGCGATTTCCTTGGTTATCGTTTCATGATGTTTTATTTTGCTTTCACGATTTTGAAGTGGTACCGGGTGTGACTGATCGACGATGGTTACCAGATCGGGAGACAGTGGGCGACTTTTCTCTCCTTAAGTTCTCCTGGCCCTTGGGGTCCGGTAGAGCCCAGGTTCATGATAGAGGGCCTGTTAAGGTTGGCGATTTGTCAGGAACGACAGGTTGCCAGTAGGGTGGTGGTTCGGATCGAAAGCATCATTAAATAGGCTGTCGCTATCACGGTTCACATCGTGTTTGGCGTACGTGCAGGGTGCCGAGATTGCTGATATACCGCCCTATAACCAAAGGTGCATTTGGTTCCTTGCTCTCTAAGTGGATCTGGGTTGGGGATGTTCCTGTCACGTTTGATTAAGGTCCCCGATTTTGGCAGAGATGCTCCGCATCTAAGTAAGGTGGGGAGAGTGTGGCGGTCAAGGCCACAGTGCGTAAGTGGGAGGATTTATTTTATGCGAATAGCATCGTTTTCTTTAAGTTTACATGCGAAGGGAACAGCATCGTTTCTCTTAATTTTACATGCGAAGGCCCAGCATCGATCATTTAATTTTTATTTAATTTCAATAGGCAACTGGCCGGCAACGACCGTGGCAGGGAAGCCCGATCGACGGTCTGAAGCCAGCGCATAGCGAGCAGACGCGCTCATTCGGGATGCATAGAGCCTGCCTCACGGTGTGCTGCTTTATACGTGAAGAGTTGGTTCGACTCTTCATACATAGCAATACTGTTAAACAGCGTTGTTGGTTAGCGATTCAGTTACCGATTCAAATATACTGCACTCAGTGTGGTAGGAGAGTGATTTTGGTTACGACCGAGTCAGAGTTCGAGTTTCCGGTTAGTACAAATATATTTACGGACGAAAGGGGCGTCCGAATAATATAATCAGGCGATCCCGAGTACAGCTAAAGAAGTTCACTGTTGGGAGACGGGCCGACAGCGCCGATCCGGCGGGTTGGATCCCTCAGTTGATCGCGAAGCGGTCTAGATCCCGATCGTGGGAAATCTACGGCTGAGTAATACTCGGGGAAGGATACCGTTGATACACAGGAAAACCAATTCAGTGTGAGATCGAAAACCAGGGTGAATTTGGCGACGGGCAGGAAAGTCCCTCTTGGGTTTTGAAGAACTCCGCGATCGGAGCTTGTCCGGTAACCCATGGGAGTAGAGGTGACCTTCTTAAGGTAGCCATTTTCTGGAATTCTGAAATCCTTGAAACCAAGAGTAAATTTGGCGTCGGGCAAGGAAATCCCTCTTGGAGTTTGAAGAACTCCAAGATCCGACAGTGTTTGGTTTTATCCACTGAGAAGAGTTTTACGCGATTTCGGCGTACTCGACACAGGGGAAGTTCTACGCACTTTCGGCGTACTCGGCCGGGAGAGTTTTACGCGACTTCGGCGTCTTCGGCTGGGAGAGTTTTACGCGACTTCGGCACTCGGTGAAGTGACCGTCGGGATACCTGAAAAAACCAATTTAGTACAAAAACGATAATAAGGGTAAATTTGGCGACAGGCAGGATCGGAGCTTGTCCGGTTACCTGTGGGAGTAAGCGTGACCTTCGTTAGGGAACCAAAATTCGGAAATTCTTGGGAACGAAATTCAGGACATTCTGGTAACCTTACGGGGTCGGCGTTACATTTGGATTGTGACACTTGGATGGCTGACACGCCGGTGGAGCGTTGGAGGGGCTCCATCGCCCGGTAACTAAAAATAGTTACTGGGAAAGACCACTGTTACCGAAAGACCGCAGTACGGGAAAAGACCGCCCGACAACTGATTACAGTGCGGTAAGACCAGGAAAACGATAGAGTCAGGAAAATCTTGTATTCAAACCAATCGTTATTCAGAGCAAATAACTTGGTGATCGAAACACGTAGCTCCGAGAACTGACCGAAGTGCGAAGTAGGGCCCACCTCGTGCGCCGGTCGGAACACAGTTCTGCGTGCGGTTAGGGAGGTTTTAGACCTAGAACCTGTCCTATCAGAAGAGAGTGTCGTGAGACCAGTATACCGCGTTAATATTACACGTGTATATATTATCGCAAGATGTTCGCGTGTTTGAGACGGCACGACGTGACGACTCGTCAGATGTACACCTTGTCCTCTCGGACAGGAGAACGTTCAGAGTTTTCCCCTATTGACGATAACTCGAGAGTCATGAGATGCAGAATGGTACGTGAGGGTTCGGTTAAGGTGGAGAAAAAGAGGAAGTCTTTGACTAAGAGATCTCACAGGAAGCTGAGGACTCCTGCCGGCAAGAGAGCGAACCCTGTTCTAAAGGACG
The DNA here is from genome assembly GCA_963556255.1 of Allolobophora icterica. Taxonomy (NCBI): domain Eukaryota; kingdom Metazoa; phylum Annelida; class Clitellata; order Crassiclitellata; family Lumbricidae; genus Allolobophora; species Allolobophora icterica. Next base: position 59,271,378 of record OY744607.1, read on the forward strand.
GCCATCCTGAGGACGAGGACGTTGCCCACCCGGCGACCGCGGCAGTGGCAGAGTCCGAAAGTGAGATGGAGCTTGACAGCGACACTGTTCGCAAACAAGCGATACCCTCGGGATCCCCTCTTGGAGAAATGAGCATTGAGAGCGGAGACAGGGAACCGCTCGTCTACAGCAGAAGTAGACAGGATAGTGACCCGGGTGACTCCAGAAGGTCAGTTGGCTGGAGCCGAACCCAGCCCGACGACGAAGCAGCGTCTCGGGTAAGACCGACACAAATTGGTACCACGTCTGATGAAGGGTTAGTTGATCTCGAGCGACGAACGCCACATAAGTAGTTATTTTTGTTTCTTTACTTCTTCTGCCATTGGATCCGAGCAGATAAGAAGACACTTTAGGCTTAGCCCAAGTGTCGAGAGACCAGCTGACGACGCGGCTATTTATAGCCTTCTATGGCCTAGTTAAAAAGGTTGTTAACTTAGATTCATCTGTTTGCGGCTTTAACTAATAAAATTCCGCTTCTTTCAGAAAATTTACAAATTTTACGAAGCATTTAAATTATTGCAATATTTAACTTCAAGATATTAGTACTTTCTCTTACGGTTGTTGAGATTTCTGTAATGTATCAGCTCCATGGCGCGTGGCGCCTCTGGCGGCCAAAAAAGTAACGTCGTGTTTACATAAGAAAACCATACCATGCGGTTTCTATGAAGAAAGTACACTAATTCTTACTTTTTAGACAATGAACAATTGTCTGTATAAGCAAAATTATATATGGAATATGCGCTGTATTGTGTATTACCATTTATATGGCATTTTATTTAATTTTAAATCTAACTTTTCAGAACTGTTGCAGTCCGCAACCAAACCACATTGGACCTACACTCTTACAGCAGTTGATTAGACCGTGTGTGTGTGTGTGTGGGTGGGTGGGTGGGTGGGGTAGGGTGTCCCCTAATTTCTTTCCAATCTGAGGTCTCACTAGTCAAAAGTTACTTTGGGAGATGAGAATGTTTGTGCAAAATTTTCAATTTCTGTACAAAATGTTTAGGGCTCTCCTAAGGGGTGCTAAGTTTCATCTTAGTATAAAATGTTCGTCATGTCCACATGTTTCAGTGTAGGGGGGGGGTGTATATACGCCCCTGGAGGCCGGTCTGGCTGCGTTTCCTTCGTCACGATTTGTGTGGCTCTGAAAAGAGCCGTTTGCTTTGGTATTTGGCGCCGGGCCGTTGCCCGATCGCCAAGTCGTCGTCGCTTACTTGGAGCTGGTGTACTTTGTCACGGCTTTCGTGCCTTCAGACACGGCATGTTTGGCCAGCTCGCCGGGGAGCAGGAGCCGTACTGCCGTCTGGATTTCGCGGCTCGTTATCGTAGAGCGCCGGTTGTAGTGTGCCAGACGGCTGGACTCGGCGGCGATGCGCTCGAAGATGTCATTCACGAAGGAGTTCATTATAGACATCGCCTTTGACGAGATCCCCGTATCCGGATGGACCTGCTTCAGCACCTTGTAGATGTAGATGGCGTACGACTCCCTTCGGCGCCTCTTGCGCTTCTTCTCGCCGGCTCTCGCCGCTTTCGCTTTCGACGCAGCCTTCTTCGCACCCTTCGATGCTGGTTTTGGAGGCATTTTCAGACACTCGTAGACGACGGCAGGTCAACGGAGAACAACAGACAGGACGGCGTACCCTCGGCCACCGGCCGGTTTTATTTCGCGAAGCACCGAGCTCTGGGTCACGTGAGTTAATTACTATGCGGGCGTTCGATAAGCACTTGGTGCGCAAGCCCCGGCCGCGTTCGATATATTAAGCGAGCGAACGCCGGGCTGCTAAAATTTCAGTGCGTCTGTCGTCTGTTGTTTGTGAAAGCTTCGAAGATACAGAGAAGATGTCCGGACGCGGAAAGGGAGGCAAAGTGAAGGGCAAGGCGAAGAGCCGTTCGTCTCGAGCCGGTCTGCAGTTCCCCGTAGGGCGAATCCACCGTCTCCTGCGAAAGGGCAACTACGCCGAGAGGGTCGGAGCAGGCGCGCCAGTCTATTTAGCCGCGGTGATGGAGTATCTCGCGGCCGAGGTCCTTGAGTTAGCTGGGAACGCGGCTCGCGACAACAAGAAGACGAGGATAATCCCTCGTCACCTACAGCTGGCCATCCGCAACGACGAGGAGCTGAACAAGCTCCTGTCTGGCGTGACGATCGCTCAGGGCGGTGTCCTGCCGAACATCCAGGCCGTTCTTCTGCCAAAGAAAACGCAGAAAGTGACTGGTGGCGCCGCCAAGTAATTCTTGCGACAAAGCGCGCAAGCGATGAAACGGCTCTTTTCAGAGCCACCACATGATACGAGAGAAATACGACTTCGTGGCAAGATGGTGCTACCCGCTTACTTACTTACCTACCTGCACACACACACACACACACACACACACACACACACACACACACACACACACACACACACACACACACACACACACACACACACACACACACACACACACACACACACACACACACACACACACACACACACACACACACACACACATCTAAGCAACTGTTGTAAGAGTGTGGGTCCAATGTGGCTTGGTTGCGGACTGCAAAAGTTCTGCAAACTTAGATTTAAAATTAAATAAAATGCAATATAAATGGTAATATACAATAAAGCGGATATTACATATAATGTTCTGCTTATACAGACAATTGTTTATTGCCTACAAAGTAATAATTAGTGTACTTTCTTCATAGAAACCGCATGGTATGGTTTTCTTATGTAAAGACGACGTTACATTTTTTGGCCGCCAGAGGCGCCACGCGCCATGGAGATGATACATTACAGAAATCTCAACAACCGTAAGAGAAAGTACTAATATCTTTGAAATTAAATATTACAATAATTTAAATGCTTCGTAAAATTTGTTAATTTTTCGGGAATAAGCGGAATGTATTAGTTACTGCTGCAAAAAGATGAATCTAAGTTAGCAACCTTTTTAACTAGGCCATAGAAGGCTATAAATAGGCCTACGCGTCAGCTGATCTCTCGACACTTGGGCAAAGCCTAAAGTGTCTTCTTATCTGCTCGGATCCAATGGCAGAAGAAGTAAAGAAACAAAAATAACTACTTACCTACCTACCTACCTACCTAGGTAGGTAGGTAGCTAGGTAGGTAGGTAGATACCTACATACCTACCTAGGTAACCTGCCTACCTGCCGTCCAACCAACCATGTCATGTATATATTATTATTATTATTATTATTATTATTATTATTATTATTATTACGTAATGAACTTGACTTAATATTATTGACTGGGACGCAGTTCTATTATAATCGTTGTAATACAGACGTGAGAGAGAGAGAGAGAGAGAGAGAGAGAGAGAGAGAGAGAGAGAGAGAGAGAGAGAGAGAGAGAGAGAGAGAGAGAGAGAGAGAGAGAGAGAGAGAGAGAGAGAGAGAGAGAGAGAGAGAGAGAGAGAGAGAGCGCGTATGTAAGGTGCGTGGTGTATTGTATTGTTTTGAAACGTGGCCAGCGTCGTCATCGACTTCCTCACTGATAATTTTGTGGCTCTGAAAAGAGCCGTTTCTTGTGCGTCGCGCCTATCCGACGGACGCGAACGATGCCTGCACATCTTATGCACGCTCGCCGCGGATTCTTCTGGCCAGCTGGATGTCCTTGGGCATGATGGTGACGCGCTTGGCGTGGATGGCACACAGGTTGGTGTCCTCGAAAAGACCGACAAGGTAGGCCTCGCTCGCCTCCTGGAGTGCCATAACCGCGGAGCTCTGGAATCGGAGATCGGTCTTGAAGTCCTGGGCAATCTCTCGCACGAGACGCTGGAATGGCAGCTTGCGAATGAGCAGTTCCGTGCTCTTCTGGTAGCGACGGATCTCCCTCAACGCGACGGTCCCCGGGCGATATCGATGAGGCTTTTTGACACCGCCGGTGGCCGGTGCGCTCTTCCGGGCAGCCTTGGTAGCTAGCTGCTTCCTGGGAGCCTTGCCTCCCGTTGATTTACGCGCTGTCTGCTTCGTACGAGCCATTGTCGATGCTGAAAATGCTGAAAATGAGCGAGCGAACGGTCCCCTCTCTAAGGCAGGAATGACGAGCGCACGCCGCGACCGTGTTGATATGGGTCTGGGCGGAGAGCTATGCTCGTCGCTGATTGGTTGATTTCAATCCCGTTTTGACGCAGGAATCGCGTTGAAGATAGCATAGCGTGGCCGTGGTGTGTTTGGAGGTTTGAGTGTTTGAGTTGTTGTAGGTAAGCGTGTGGAGGTTGGTGGTTGCGGCGGCGGCGGTGGGTGGGTGGGTGGGTGGGTGGGTTGGTTTTGGATGAATGAAGGGCTGGATGAATGGATGAATAAGTGAGGAATTCTGTGAAATATATGAACGAATGAAGCAAGTAAGGAGGCGGGCGGGCGGGCAGGAAGGCAGGCAGGCGATCGGTCGAGTGAGTGAGTGAGTGAGCGAGTGAGTAAGTAAGTAAGTAAGTAAGTAAGTAAGTAAGTAATGAAGGAATTGAATATGCTGTCAAGTAAGTAAGTAAGTAGGTAGGTAGGTATGTATGTATGTATGTATGTATGCATGCATGCATGCAGGTAGGTAGGTAGGTAGGTAGGTAGGTAGGTAGGTAGGTAGGTAGGTAGGGATGGATGGATGGATGGATGGATGAGAAACGGCAAATAGCAGCAGCAGCTGTTGCTGCTGCCGTCGTCGTCGTTTTCCTTTGTTATGATTTGGTGGCTCTGAAAAGAGCCGTTTTGGAGATGTCGACCGGTCGATCTGGCGACCGGCCGGAAGACGACTTCTTAGGCTTTCCTGGCTTTCTTGGCGGCTGCCGGGGCCTTTTTTGCCTTGTTGGAGGCAGGGGCGGTTTTCTTGGCTGCGGCCGGTTTGACCTTCTTTGACTTTTCCTGGGCGGTGGCCTTGGCAACCTTCTTTGCGGGTTTGTCGACCTTGGCCTTGTTGACGGGCTTGACTGCCTTGACGGGCTTAGTTTTCTTGCTGGCGACTGCCGCTGCTGGTTTTTTCGCCTTCTTCGGGGAAGTCTTCTTCGCTGCAGTGGTCGGCTTTTTAGCTGGAGTGGCCGCCGGTTTCTTTGCCGCAGGCTTGTTCGTCGTCTTCTTCTTGGCGACGGCGTTCTTCGTCTTTGCCGCGGCCGGCGCTTTTGGCTTCTTGTCCTTCTTCTTGGCCTGTTCGACGGCTGCGGCACCGAGGCGGAAGCTGCCGGACGCGCCGGAACCCTTGGACTGCTTGAGGCTGTCGTTCTTGACTCCGTTGCGCAGGGCCATCTTGAGGTGCTGATTGACGACGTGTTCGTCGGTGCCGACCTTGAAGTTCTTGAGAATGTATTTGAGGATGGCCTGTCGCGACGAACCGCCCCTTTCTTTCAACGTCGTCAGCGCCACCCGGATCATCTCGCTGTATTTCGGATGATCTGCCGGTGTCTTCTTCGCTGCCGAGGAGGACGAGCTCTTCTTCGCAGCCGTCGCTTTCTTGGGCTGCTGCTTCTTCGCCGGGCTCTTGGGCGCGGCCGCCGACTGGGTGTCTGTGGCGCCTGAACCGTCTGCGATCGGTGCTGCTGATGCTGCGTCAGACATGGTTGTTGACTCGTGGGTAACCTAGGAAACGGAGAAAGCAGTGCTATCACTGGCCAAAAGATGCGACGTCAACGTCGAAACGAGAATCTCTTTCCTTTGGCCGGGCCTTTGGAAGATGGCTTAAGGACGTCGTATGGCAACATGTGTCTTTGACGTCGTACCTGTGATGTTGATCCTGTTTGGGTGAAAATCTTTGTTTTTCCTTTTAATATTGTAACAAATGCACACAAGCAACTAATGCAATTTATGCAGTTTAAATGCAACTAATGCAGTAATTAATGTAGTTAACAATTCAATTTATGCAGTTTCATTACAACTAATGCAATAATTAATGCAGTTAACAATTCAATTTATGCAGTTTCATTACAACTAATGCAATAATTAATGCAGTTAGCAATTCAGTTTATGCAGTTTTAATGCAACTAATGCCATAATTAATGCAGTTAACAATTCAGTTTATGCACTTTCAATACAACTAATGCAATAACAGTGCAACTAATGCATTTAGAATTTAATTTATGGGGTTAGTTGCGACGTCAACGTCGAAACGAGAATCTCTTTCCTTTGGCCGGGCCTACGGCAGCAGCCCGTTTATAAGGCAGATCGCGCGCGGACTTAATTGAGAACCGCCGACCGTGGCCGACGCATCCATGCTGCCTGCCTGCCTGCCTGCCTGCCTGCCTGCCTGCCTGCCTGCCTGCCTGCCTGCCTGCCTGCCTGCCTGCCTGCCTGCCTGCCTGCCTGCCTGCCTGCCTGCCTGCGCGGAGTGTCCGTGTACTTGATCTTGGTCGACACGAGCGGCTCGATCCTTCTGTAGAAGGCTCCTTTTGGGTTGTTCGTATACTCCTGTTGCCATTTTCCCACTACGTACTGCTTGATTTTCCCCTTCATCTCCTTTAGCTCGATGTACGCAGTGGAGTTGACTGTTGTGAGTTGAAGTCCTTCTTTCGCCGCTGCGTCAGCTTCCTCGTTTCCACGGATGCCCACGTGGCTCGGGATCCAGGCCAGCGTGACGTTGCCCGGGCCAAGTCGGTTGATCTTCTCCATGATCTCTGTCATCAGTGTCGGTCTTGAATCCGATCGTTGTGCTTTCACCGACTGCGCTGCACTGAGGGAATCGGTGAAGATGGCGAAGTTGTTCATCGCGAAGGTTCTGTTCTTACCGATCCAGTCGATTGCATCCTGTATCGCCGTCAGTTCGGTTGCATATACACTGGACGAGTCCGCCAGCCTCAGGATTCTTCGGTATCCGATTTCCGGGATAACGACTGCTGCTGCAGCCCTATCTTCGTACTTGGACCCGTCCGTGTATATGCAGGTGTGGTCTCGATATCGGTCGATGAGCTCTAGGGAGAGCGTCTTCTGGACTTCGGGTGGTAGCGTCTTCTTGTTGATCAGTCTCGTCAGCGACAGGTCGACTTGGATTCGGCCGTTTCTCCAAGGCGGCGAGTTCTGGAACATCGGTCCCTTGCACTCCTGGTATCGAGTGTCAAAGAAGTCCTTGGAGCGCTGGAACAGCGGCTCCTTTCCTTCCCTGAACTTGTCCGTGTGCAGAGTCCAATGATCCTTCATCGCCTCCTCCGCCGCGTGGTCTTTGGTGTTGACGATCTTGATGCCTTCTCGTAGGCTGTCATTCAGCCATTGCAGGTGAAGTGGCATTTCTCCGCACTCATTCTGGACTGCCGCTGTGGCCGATCCGCGGGTAGCCCCGCAACAGACCCGTAGCGCCTGCGCTTGAATTGTCTCCAATTTCCTCAGTTGGCTGTTGCTGGCCGTGCAGAACGCGACCGCTCCATAGTCCAGGATCGGTCGTATCAAGGCACGGTATAGCATCAGGAGGGCCTTCTTACTTGCTCCCCATCTGTATCCGGATACTGATCGCAGGAGTCCGAGTCTTTGCCTGCACTTCGTCACCACATAATTGATGTGCAAGTTCCACGTCAAACTGCAATCAAAAATGACACCCAGAAATTTGGCACTGCTGCTCACCTCGATCTTCTTTCCGAGTATCTTTAGTTCCTCGTCTGCTGCTCCTTTCCTGTTGTGGCTGAAGACCACTGCAGTCGTCTTCGCGCTTGATACCCTGAATCCATTCTCCTCGCACCAGAGCTGGATTTGATCCAAGGATCTCTGCGCTCGGTCCTGCCGTATCTTCAGGTTTTTTCCGGAGGTGAACAGTGCGCTGTCGTCGGCGAATAGGGACATCTCTGTTCCGTTGACGCCCGACGGGATGTCGTTGATCATGATCAGGAACAGGAGGGGTGAGATGACAGACCCCTGCGGTGTGCCGTTCTCCAGAATGTGGCGCACAGACAGTTCTGCGCCCACCTTCACCTGGAAAGTACGCTCAGTCAGGAAGTCCTCGATCCAGTCGTACATATTGCCAACGACTCCCATGGCTTGGACCTTCTTCATCAGTGTTGGGATGTGGATCATGTCGTATGCCTTCTCGAAATCGATGAAGACTCCAAGGACGTGATGCCTGTTGTTGATATTCTTACTGATCTTGTCCTGAAGGCGGATGATCTGGTCGATGGTGCTTCTGTGTTTCCGGAAGCCTGCCTGGTCCTTCGTCAGCAGGCCCCTCTTCTCCACGTACCACTGTAGCCGACTCGCGATCATCCTTTCCATGATCTTGCACAGGCAGGAGGTGAGCGATATCGGTCTGTACGATTCCGGTTTCGTTGGATCTTTCGACAGTTTGAGTATAGGAAGGATGATCGCATGCTTCCAGTCTCGGGGCAGGCAACCGTTGTTCCAAAGGTTGTTGTAGATTTGTAGTAGGACCTTCAGCGCTGACCTGTGTAGGTTCTGGATCATCTCGTATGGGATCTTGTCTTCTCCCGGACTTTTGTTCTTCTTGGCCCCATCGATGGCCTCTCTCAGCTCATAGAGACTGAAGGGGTCATTTAGGGCCTCGACGTCCATGGTGACTGGTGGGGGAGGGAGATCCCGCGTAGAGTGGCGTCCAGTTGTGTCCAAGTGTTTCCTGAACTCCTCGCTGAAGTTGTCGGTGCTGCTCGTCTTGGCGTAGGTGTCCGCCAGTAGATTCGCCCTGTCGACGTTCGAGCTGGCTTCTCTTCCTTCCGATGTCAGGGTTGGCATGGTTCGCTGTGCTGGTGCACCGTTCATCCTCCGTGCCATTCCCCACACCGGTCCGAGTTTTGACTGGCTGTTTAAGGTGCTGCAGAAGTTCTCCCAGCTCTGACGTGCCGTGTCCGCGATGATCCGCTTGCTCTTCGCCTGCTGTTCTTGAAACCCGATCTGGTCCTCCAGGTTCTTCGTTCTTGCTGCCTTGTTTCGGAGTCTGTTTCTTTCGTAGATGGCCTGCGAACAATCCTCATTCCAAAACAGTAAGGGTTTATGTCGCTTATGTCGTTTGTTACGATTTACCTTTCTCTCTGGTATAGCAGATGATGCGGTTGCTTGCATTTCTTCCATGAAAGTCTGGAAGGTTACGTCAGGATCACTTGTTATTATGTTGTCATGGATTCTAGTCCGGCTCATCTGCTTGAAGAGCTTCCAGTCTGCCTTCTTCAGGTTCCAACGGTGCGTGCCTGTGTTTTCTTCGATGTCCGCCACTTCGTCGACTCTGGTGATGGTGACCTTGTGGTCGGATCCGAGGCTGGTGTTCATAACACTATGAGTACAACGTAGAGCCACATCGTTAGTCGTTATAGCCAGATCGATGACAGAATCGTTTACAGATCCTACCTTAGGGATGAGTGTCGGTTGCCCTGTATTCAGGACCACGAGGTCCTTTTCCATGACAACGTCATCCAGGTCGAGTCCTTTACGATTGTTCTTGGTGCATTTCCAGCTCTTGCTGCGAGCATTGAGGTCTCCCACGACAATGCATCTGCGATCTGCAAATAGTGAACTTAAATCATCTTTAGATACAATGCTGTTGGGATGTATATAAACATTTATAATCTTAATTTTACCGTTATCGGTTGAAATTTCGACGCCCTGTCTTTCTATGCCAGGTATATCCTCCAGCTGTAAGAGTGAATGATTCAGGCCCATCTTCAACAACATGGCCAATCCGCCTCCTTTCGGTTGTGGACTGTCCTGTCGAAGTATAGCATATCCATCAATGTTAATCCTATGCTTAGGCTTAAGTAATGTTTCCTCAACACATATTATATCAGGGGTAGTAGGAAGGGATGAAACGAACCTCTTGAACTCCCTCACGTGAGTCCGGAAGCCATAGCAGTTCCACTGCATTATGGTGAGTGGATCCATTGGAGCGGTTACATTTAGGATAATTAATTATCTTATCTATTATATTTATATACCTACGTCCGTTTTGGTCACAAAGGTGACCCCTCTCTCGAGGAAGAGGGCATTTGCGACCGTCAAGATCTCCTCGCAGATGTCATCCGGGTTCTTCGACATGTCCTTCACCAGCTTCAAGGTGCCTACAATAAAATTAATTGTACCTGACTCCAGGTGTGCTTCTGACTCCGTCTTTGGCTTTTCATATTTCTCCGATCGTGTTGCCTCGAAGGGGGAGGTCTGCATCTGGGTCAGAAAATCTGACAACGTTAGTCGTTGTTTCAACGTCATGTCCTCCGTTGGGACGTCGAGTGTTGGCTTTGGCGTTGGCGTTGGTGTTGTCCTCGGCATCGGTGTAGCCTTCGGTTTGGTGGACGCGGTTGGCTTGCCTTTGTCACTCCGCACCTGTTGCAACGCCTCGCTGAAGGACATCTTTCCAGCAGTTCTTACCTTGAGGACCTGTTTGGTCTCCAGGTACATGGGGCACTCCCTGTATGCAGCGCTGTGCGGTCCAGAGCAGTTGACGCACTTCGGTTGTTCCATATTAGTACATTCGGCTCGGCTGTGGGCCTGTCCACACCTACAACACTTAACCGAATTTGCTACATTCAATTTCAATGTGCCCGTACCGTTGGCACTTGTTGCACCTCATGGGCGATGCTGTATAAGGTTTCACCTTGTACCTGAAACCGTCGACCACGATCATTTCAGGCAGCGTTGTCCCTTCAGGATAGCCCACTAGCTTGGCCTTGCTCTCCGGTCTGCCCAGTCTCTTGATGTATTTCGCTCCAATCTCCGACGCGATCTCCTTCAAGATGTCGTCGTCTTCTTCCAGGCCGAAGAAAACCCCCTTGACGTCGTATCCGTTCTCTGGTCGGATCCTAGGGTTCAGCACCTGTTTTGGTCGTTGCGTCAGAGCATGTGGTTCGCTCCACTCGACGTGTTTTCCGTCTATCTTCGTGACGAATTTCATTCTTTCCTTTTCTAGGTCGCTTCTACAAACAAGCTTCAAACAATCACCAGCAATGTAGATCTCCTCAGGAACGCATTTGGTTGCGTCCATTATAGCCTTTTTCAGCGATCTTGGCCGCGTTCGAAACATATGTGTGAGGAAATTACTCTCACCTTTCACAAACACAGTGCGCCTTAATATAGGCTCCAATTCAGCCCGTTTCTCTGCGGTAATTGGTGTCCGGTAGTAATTTCGCCGGAATGTTGATTTAGGCCTCGTGACGTCATTTGCCCGGTTATGCTGCGTGGCCGGCGCACCTGTCGTTTTCCCTGCGACGCCACCTGTCAAAATAACTGAGTTTGTAGTATTGGTTTTAAGGACCTTACCTCTTTTCTTGGACTGTACCTCCATCCACTTGTCTGTGTCGACCTCTTGAGTTGTCTCCATTTCTTCCTCTTCTTCAGAGCTACTGCTGCTCAGTTGGACTCTCATTCTTTTCTTCGGCGTCTTTGTTTCGTCGTCCGACGAGTCGTGCGCCACGTGTTCCTTTGTCTCCTTTGTTTCCTTTGTCTCCTTTGTTCGGTTTTGGTTTTTCTTAGGTTTTCCGTCCTTTTCGTCTCTCCTCAACGTTTTCGAACTTGAGCCTTGGCTTGGCACAGCGGCCACTTGCTCCATTCTGCAAATAACAGACTAAACACGAAAAATATATCAAAATCTTGAAATCAAAATTTTTGACGGAAAATATTTTAAAAATCAGATATCTTAAAAGAAAAAGAATCAAAAGAATCAAAAGGATAAATCCTGTGACAGCGTGGTTTTACTACGGGCTGTAAACCCGTAAACGTTATTACAACGAAAACTGTCCTAGCGAAAAATCCTTCGTATAATGCTTTCAGCAGCGCACGTCCGTACACATCAACGGCTAATCAGCGAATCAACGGCTAATCAGCGAATCCCCTGCAAATCAGCGAATCCCCCTGCGAATCCCCTGTAGGTAGGTAGGTACCTACCTACCTACCTACCTACCTACCTACCTACCTACCTACCTAGGTAGGTAGGCAAGTAAGTAGTTATTTTTGTTTCTTTACTTCTTCTGCCATTGGATCCGAGCAGATAAGAAGACACTTTAGGCTTTGCCCAAGTGTCGAGAGACCAGCTGACGACGCGGCTATTTATAGCCTTCTATGGCCTAGTTAAAAAGGTTGCTAACTTAGATTCATCTGTTTGCGGCTTTAACTAATAAAATTCCGCTTCTTTCAGAAAATTTACAAATTTTACGAAGCATTTAAATTATTGCAATATTTAACTTCAAGATATTAGTACTTTCTCTTACGGTTGTTGAGATTTCTGTAATGTATCAGCTCCATGGCGCGTGGCGCCTCTGGCGGCCAAAAAATGTAACGTCGTGTTTACATAAGAAAACCATACCATGCGGTTTCTATGAAGAAAGTACACTAATTCTTACTTTTTACACAATGAACAATTGTCTGTATAAGCAAAATTATATATGGAATATGCGCTGTATTGTGTATTACCATTTATATGGCATTTTATTTAATTTTAAATCTAACTTTTCAGAACTGTTGCAGTCCGCAACCAAACCACATTGGACACACACTCTTACTGCAGTTGATTAGACCGTGTGTGTGTGTGTGTGTGTGTGTGTGTGGGTGGGTGTGTGTGGGTGTGTGCGGTAGGGTGTCCCCTAATTTCTTTCCAATCTGAGGTCTCACTAGTCAAAAGTTTCTTTGGGAGATGAGAATGTTTGTGCAAAATTTTCAATTTCTGTACAAAATGTTTAGGGCTCTCCTAAGGGGTGCTAAGTTTCATCTTAGTATAAAATGTTCGTCATGTCCACATGTTTCAGTCTAGGGGGGTGGGTGTATATACGCCCCTGGAGGCCGGTCTGGCTGCGTTTCCTTCGTCACGATTTGTGTGGCTCTGAAAAGAGCCGTTTGCTTTGGTATTTGGCGCCGGGCCGTTGCCCGATCGCCAAGTCGTCGTCGCTTACTTGGAGCTGGTGTACTTTGTCACGGCTTTCGTGCCTTCAGACACGGCATGTTTGGCCAGCTCGCCGGGGAGCAGGAGCCGTACTGCCGTCTGGATTTCGCGGCTCGTGATCGTAGAGCGCCGGTTGTAGTGTGCCAGACGGCTGGACTCGGCGGCGATGCGCTCGAAGATGTCATTCACGAAGGAGTTCATTATAGACATCGCCTTTGACGAGATCCCCGTATCCGGATGGACCTGTTTCAGCACCTTGTAGATGTAGATGGCGTACGACTCCCTTCGGCGCCTCTTGCGCTTCTTCTCGCCGGCTCTCGCCGCTTTCGCTTTCGACGCAGCCTTCTTCGCACCCTTCGATGCTGGTTTTGGAGGCATTTTCAGACACTCGTAGACGACGGCAGGTCAACAGAGAACAACCGACAGGACGGCGTACCCTCGGCCACCGGCCGGTTTTATTTCGCGAAGCACCGAGCTCTGGGTCACGTGAGTTAATTACTATGCGGGCGTTCGATAAGCACTTGGTGCGCAAGCCCCGGCCGCGTTCGATATATTAAGCGAGCGAACGCCGGGCTGCTAAAATTTCAGTGCGTCTGTCGTCTGTTGTTTGTGAAAGCTTCGAAGATACAGAGAAGATGTCCGGACGCGGAAAGGGAGGCAAAGTGAAGGGCAAGGCGAAGAGCCGTTCGTCTCGAGCCGGTCTGCAGTTCCCCGTAGGGCGAATCCACCGTCTCCTGCGAAAGGGCAACTACGCCGAGAGGGTCGGAGCAGGCGCGCCAGTCTATTTAGCCGCGGTGATGGAGTATCTCGCGGCCGAGGTCCTTGAGTTAGCTGGGAACGCGGCTCGCGACAACAAGAAGACGAGGATAATCCCTCGTCACCTACAGCTGGCCATCCGCAACGACGAGGAGCTGAACAAGCTCCTGTCTGGCGTGACGATCGCTCAGGGCGGTGTCCTGCCGAACATCCAGGCCGTTCTTCTGCCAAAGAAAACGCAGAAAGTGACTGGTGGCGCCGCCAAGTAATTCTTGCGACAAAGCGCGCAAGCGATGAAACGGCTCTTTTCAGAGCCACCACATGATACGAGAGAAATACGACTTCGTGGCAAGATGGTGCTACCCGCTTACTTACTTACCTACCTGCACACACACACACACACACACACACACACACACACACACACACACACACACACACACACACACACACACACACACACACACACACACACACACACACACACACACACACACACACACACACACACACACACACACACACACACACACACACACACACATCTAAGCAACTGTTGTAAGAGTGTGGGTCCAATGTGGCTTGGTTGCGGACTGCAAAAGTTCTGCAAACTTAGATTTAAAATTAAATAAAATGCAATATAAATGGTAATAGACAATAAAGCGGATATTACATATAATGTTCTGCTTATACAGACAATTGTTTATTGCCTACAAAGTAATAATTAGTGTACTTTCTTCATAGAAACCGCATGGTATGGTTTTCTTATGTAAAGACGACGTTACATTTTTTGGCCGCCAGAGGCGCCACGCGCCATGGAGATGATACATTACAGAAATCTCAACAACCGTAAGAGAAAGTACTAATATCTTTGAAATTAAATATTACAATAATTTAAATGCTTCGTAAAATTTGTTAATTTTTCGGGAATAAGCGGAATGTATTAGTTACTGCTGCAAAAAGATGAATCTAAGTTAGCAACCTTTTTAACTAGGCCATAGAAGGCTATAAATAGGCCTACGCGTCAGCTGATCTCTCGACACTTGGGCAAAGCCTAAAGTGTCTTCTTATCTGCTCGGATCCAATGGCAGAAGAAGTAAAGAAACAAAAATAACTACTTACCTACCTACCTACCTACCTAGGTAGGTAGGTAGCTAGGTAGGTAGGTAGATACCTACATACCTACCTAGGTAACCTGCCTACCTGCCGTCCAACCAACCATGTCATGTATATATTATTATTATTATTATTATTATTATTATTATTATTACGTAATGAACTTGACTTAATATTATTGACTGGGACGCAGTTCTATTATAATCGTTGTAATACAGACGTGAGAGAGAGAGAGAGAGAGAGAGAGAGAGAGAGAGAGAGAGAGAGAGAGAGAGAGAGAGAGCGCGTATGTAAGGTGCGTGGTGTATTGTATTGTTTTGAAACGTGGCCAGCGTCGTCATCGACTTCCTCACTGATAATTTTGTGGCTCTGAAAAGAGCCGTTTCTTGTGCGTCGCGCCTATCCGACGGACGCGAACGATGCCTGCACATCTTATGCACGCTCGCCGCGGATTCTTCTGGCCAGCTGGATGTCCTTGGGCATGATGGTGACGCGCTTGGCGTGGATGGCACACAGGTTGGTGTCCTCGAAAAGACCGACAAGGTAGGCCTCGCTCGCCTCCTGGAGTGCCATAACCGCGGAGCTCTGGAATCGGAGATCGGTCTTGAAGTCCTGGGCAATCTCTCGCACGAGACGCTGGAATGGCAGCTTGCGAATGAGCAGTTCCGTGCTCTTCTGGTAGCGACGGATCTCCCTCAACGCGACGGTCCCCGGGCGATATCGATGAGGCTTTTTGACACCGCCGGTGGCCGGTGCGCTCTTCCGGGCAGCCTTGGTAGCTAGCTGCTTCCTGGGAGCCTTGCCTCCCGTTGATTTACGCGCTGTCTGCTTCGTACGAGCCATTGTCGATGCTGAAAATGCTGAAAATGAGCGAGCGAACGGTCCCCTCTCTAAGGCAGGAATGACGAGCGCACGACGCGACCGTGTTGATATGGGTCTGGGCGGAGAGCTATGCTCGTCGCTGATTGGTTGATTTCAATCCCGTTTTGACGCAGGAATCGCGTTGAAGATAGCATAGCGTGTGCGTGGTGTTTGGAGGTTTGAGTGTTTGAGTTGTTGGTGGTAAGCGTGTGGAGGTTGGTGTTTGCGGCGGCGGTGGGTGGGTGCGTGGGTGGGTGGGTGGATGGGTGGGTGGATGAATGAATGAATGAATGGCTGGATGAATGGATGAATTAGTGATGAATTCTGTGAAATATATGAAGGAATGAAGCAAGTAAGTAAGTAAGTAAGGAGGCAGGCAGGCAGGCAGGCAGGCAGGCGGGCGGGCGGGCGGGCGGGCGGGCGGGCGGGCGATCGGTCGAGTGAGTGAGTGAGTGAGTGAGTGAGTGAGTGAGTGAGTAAGCAAGGAATTGAATATGCTGTCAAGTAAGTAGGTAGGTAGGTAGGTAGGTATGTAGGTAGGTAGGTATGTATGTATGTATGTATGTATGTATGTATGTATGTATGTATGTATGTATGTATGTATGTATGTATGTATGTATGTATGTAGGATGGATGGATGGATGGATGGATGGATGGATGGATGGATGGATGGATGGATGAGAAACGGCAATTAGCAGCTGCTGCCGTCGTCGTCGTTTTCCTTGTTATGATTTGGTGGCTCTGAAAAGAGCCGTTTTGGAGATGTCGACCGGTCGATCTGGCGACCGGCCGGAAGACGACTTCTTAGGCTTTCCTGGCTTTCTTGGCGGCTGCCGGGGCCTTTTTTGCCTTGTTGGAGGCAGGGGCGGTTTTCTTGGCTGCGGCCAGTTTGACCTTCTTTGACTTTTCCTGGGCGGTGGCCTTGGCAACCTTCTTTGCGGGTTTGTCGACCTTGGCCTTGTTGACGGGCTTGACTGCCTTGACGGGCTTAGTTTTCTTGCTGGCGACTGCCGCTGCTGGTTTTTTCGCCTTCTTCGGGGAAGTCTTCTTCGCTGCAGTGGTCGGCTTTTTAGCTGGAGTGGCCGCCGGTTTCTTTGCCGCAGGCTTGTTCGTCGTCTTCTTCTTGGCGACGGCGTTCTTCGTCTTTGCCGCGGCCGGCGCTTTTGGCTTCTTGTCCTTCTTCTTGGCCTGTTCGACGGCTGCGGCACCGAGGCGGAAGCTGCCGGACGCGCCGGAACCCTTGGACTGCTTGAGGCTGTCGTTCTTGACTCCGTTGCGCAGGGCCATCTTGAGGTGCTGATTGACGACGTGTTCGTCGGTGCCGACCTTGAAGTTCTTGAGAATGTATTTGAGGATGGCCTGTCGCGACGAACCGCCCCTTTCTTTCAACGTCGTCAGCGCCACCCGGATCATCTCGCTGTATTTCGGATGATCTGCCGGTGTCTTCTTCGCTGCCGAGGAGGACGAGCTCTTCTTCGCAGCCGTCGCTTTCTTGGGCTGCTGCTTCTTCGCCGGGCTCTTGGGCGCGGCCGCCGACTGGGTGTCTGTGGCGCCTGAACCGTCTGCGATCGGTGCTGCTGATGCTGCGTCAGACATGGTTGTTGACTCGTGGGTAACCTAGGAAACGGAGAAAGCAGTGCTATCACTGGCCAAAAGATGCGACGTCAACGTCGAAACGAGAATCTCTTTCCTTTGGCCGGGCCTTCTTCTTCTTCTTCTAAAGTTTAACATCTTTTGGCTACTAAGGCCGTTGACGTCTTTGAGTTTTCTTTCTTATCTTCATATTGAGATCTTTTGTCCCTTTTGATATATATTTATATATATATATATATATTTTTTTTTCCTTTTTTTTTTTTCTTTTTCTTTTTTTTTTTTTTTTTTTTTTTTTCTTCTTCTTTTTTCCTTCCGTTTTTTTTTTTTTTTTTTTTTTTTTTTTTTTTTTTCTCGGCTCTTTTGTATTTTATAGATTTTTTTTTTTCTTTTTTTTTTTTTTTTTTTTTTTTTTTTTTCGATGGCCATTACAGCTCTTTTGGTGGCCACATATGGCTCTTTTTTTTTTTTTTTTTTTTTTTTTTTTTTTTTTAATCACAGTTATTTACACAGAATAAAATCAAACTTCTATTTACATACAACGTTCATTAATCATATTTTTGTATTATTGTTTTATGTCAATAATACATATGCAATCACATTAATATACTCCATGTAATTATATTCAATTAATTACATATAAATCTTAACAAACAAAATTATATACACAGATTTATATACATTTATATGATACTATTTATTTATATAGTTAAAGGATTTTTCCTTTATTGTGACGTTTCACAAGATTATAAACTGTATTTTGTATGCAACCCACCCCAAGCAGGGTTTTTAGGTTAAAATCTAATTTATATGTTGTACATAGATTTCGTAAGGCAGTAGACAAATTATTTTGTTTACATTCTAATAGAAGATGTTCTATGTTTTCCTTGGACTGACAAGCATCACAGAGTCCAGTGGGGTGTTTACCCATACGAAATAATCTACTATTAGTATTTGCCATCCCCAATCTCAATCTTGATATCTGGACTTCCTTCTGCCTATTAGGATCTGAAAATTTTATGTTTGTAGTAATAATTGGGCATAGGGATTTATAGAAATGTCCTCTGTGGTCCATATCATATACCATTTGCCATTTATTTATAATATAAGGTGTCATCATATTAAATATTTCTGATAATTCTAAGTAATCGGTCGAATTAACATTGACTATATCTAGAGCTTCTTTGGCTAATTTGTCTGCTCTTTCATTACCTTTTATACCTATATGACTTGGAATCCAAATCAATTTAATTTTATTGGGTTCCAAACAGTTCATTTGCAATAACAAGTCATTGAATAAATGGGGTCGAGAATTAGTATTATGATTTTTTATAGTTGTTAATACACTCAGGGAATCAGAGAAAATAGCAAATTGGCAGTCTTTATATTCTTCAGAACTCAAAATCCACCCTACTGCTTCTTTAATTGCAGTTAACTCTGCAGCATATATACTTGAGTTATTACATAATTTAAATTTTTTATCTATGCTTAAACTTGGAATAGTGAAGGCTGCTGCTACCATGCTATCTACCTTTGATCCATCTGTATATATTTGTGTAAATAAGTTATATTTTGATATTAATGCAAGGGCCGCTATTTTTAAATATTCAGGGTTATCAAGTTTTTTATTTATCTGCTTTTTAAGACTTATATCTACTTCTATTTGCCTATCATTCCAAGGAGGAGAAGGGGGAAATGAAGGTCCGATAAATGATGAATTGATGGAGGAAATGAATTCATTGGTGCGATAATAAATTGTTTGATTACTGTTAATTGGTGTTTTATATGTGTCTGTCCAATGTGGTTGAATGCAATCTTTACATGTGTGATCACTATTACCCAGAATTTTTATTCCTAATTTGATAGAATTTTGTGTTCTTCTTAAGTGAAGAGGTAATTCTCCACATTCATTCTGAAGGATTGATAATGTTGTACCCCTTGGTGCACCACAACACATTCTTAAAGCCTCACTCTGAATTATATTTAACTTATTTAGAAGTGTTTTTGAAGCAGACGAAAATGCTACATCCCCATAATCTAAAATCGATCTTATTAAGGCTTTATATATGGCCAAAAGAGATTTTTTGGATGCTCCCCAATGGTAACCTGAAACAGCCCTCATAAGGTTTAGTCTTTTTTTACATTTTTCTATCACATACTCTATGTGAGGCTTCCAACTCAGTTTACGATCAAAAATTATTCCTAGGAATTTGGCTTTATTTTCCATCTTAATAAGTTTTTGATCAATTTTAATATTTACTGTGGGAATTTTTCTTTTATTAGTAAATAGTACTCCTGTTGTCTTATTTACAGATATTTTAAACCCATTTTGATTACACCAATTATGTATTATGTCAATTGACTTTTGAATTTTTTTTATTAAATATTTTATATTTCTGTGGCTTGTATATACAGCACTATCATCTGCAAAAAGTGACATCTCTACTCCATCCGGACCTGAGGGAATATCATTAATCATTATTAAGAAAAGTAAGGGTGATATTATCGATCCCTGAGGGGTACCGTTCTGTTGTATTAACTTATCAGATAGTTCCGTTCCTACTTTAACTTGAAAAGTTCTTTGAGATAAGAAATTTTGAATCCAATTAGCTGTCTTACCTAATATTCCTAATTTTTGTAATTTTGTTAAAAGTGTAGGAACATGCAACATGTCGTATGCTCTTTCAAAATCAATGAATACAGCTAGAACATACTCCTTATTTTTTAATTTTTTGAGTATGGTATCTTGTAATTTAAGAATCTGGTCACTGGTACTTTTATATTTACGGAAACCTGACTGGTTTTTAGTAATAAGGTTGTTCTTTTCTAAATACCATTGAAGTCGGTTTGCAACCATTTTTTCCATTATTTTACATAAAGTTGATGTCAATGAGATTGGTCTATAAGATTCTGACAATGAGGCTGCTTTATTGGGCTTCAATAACGGTAGAATGATGGCATGATGCCAATCCTTAGGTTGTTCCCCATTGCTCCAAATTTCATTATAAAAACTCAATAGAGTTTTTAGTGCATTTTTATGTAAATTTTTTATTAGTTCATAAGGAATTTTATCATCTCCCGGTGATTTATTATTTTTAGTTGATTTAATTGCTTGTTTCAGTTCGCTTAAATTAAATAACTCGTTCAGTGTTATCATTTCATTATTTTCAGACATTTCAGGAGAGTTATTTTCCATGTTATTATCTTTTATGTGATGTAAAAAGTTTTCACTATAATTATGGGTGCTGCTTATATTTGCATACGTATGAGCTAACATGTTTGCTTTTTCTATGTTTGTTTCAGCTATTAATCCATTATAATTTAATGTAGGAATAGAGGTATAAGTGGCCACTCCATTCATCCGTCTAGCCCAGCTCCACACTGATCCCAACTTTGTCTGATCAGTCAATTCAGAACAATATTCTTGCCAACTGATTTTTGCTTCTGTTTTTAGTGTATATTTAACTATTGCTTCCTGTTTTTTATATTCTATATAATCATTTAATTCTTTTGATTTTTTCATTTTATTCCTGCATTGGTTTCTTTTATGGATTGCTTCACTACATTTTTGATTCCAATAAGGTAATGGTTTAAATTTTTTTTTGTGCTTTTTATTATTTTTCTTAATGTTTGAATTTTTACTTGGTATCGATTCATTAGCTAAAGTTGTAATACATTCCACTAAGTTGTTGTAAGTAATTTCTATATTTTTCTCCACTATAATTTCTTTTGTTAATGCAAAGTTACTCGATTCTTTATAATTCTTCCAATCAGCTTTATCTAACTTCCAAAGCCGCATACTTAAATTATTTTCGATTATAATTTCTTCATTTATGAAAATAATGGAGGCATAATGGTTAGAACCCATATTTCTGTTAGTAACTATGTGTTTACTATTTAGTGCTAAATCTTTTGAAGTTATGCACAAGTCTATCACAGAATTTATTTTTGATTGATTTGATGTAATATAAGTTGCTTGACCTGTATTTAAAACAACCATATCTTTTTCGATTAATATCTCTTCAATTATTTTTCCTCTTGTTTTGGAGTAAGTACAACCCCAAGTTTTACTGTGTGCATTAAGATCACCCAGTACAAGTGATCTGTTATGTATAAATAATTTTTGAAGACTTTCTTTATTAATTTTATTATTTGGTGGAATATAGACATTAAATAATTTCATGTGGCCATTTACTGTTGCAATTTCTATACCCTGAATTTCTAGATTTGCTATTTCTTCCACATCAAGTAATGTAAAATTTAGGCCCAATTTAATATAAATGACTAAACCACCCTTTTCATTGCTAGTGCAATCCTTACGTATTACATTATAACCTTCTAATCTAGGTACCTGATTTTTTGGTTTCAGGAAGGTTTCTTCTATACACAGAACATCCGGTGGATCAGCTGTATTAATTAAGAAATTTTTTAATTGATCTTTATGCCCTCTCAACCCGTTACAATTCCACTGCATAATTGATAGCGCCATATTAGAGAGAGAAGAAATAAATAATTTTTTTTTATATGTTAATAAAAGATTTGATTAATTATTTTACAGTTCTGGGTACTTGAATTTTACTTGATTATTGAACAAAATTCCGGGTGCTACTTGACAAATCAAAAATTTTGCTTGTTTTCTATTTTCTGCTTTATCAATAGCAGCCAAAACACCAAGCAGGAACTTTGTTTTTATATCTGAATCTGGGTCGTACTCCTCTACCTGATCATCTACATTAGAAGTTTTAATCACTTTGTATTTGTCTTTATTATAAGACAAAAATGAATTTATTTTATCAGCAGTTGCTTCTGCTGTTGATGATTGGTCCTCAACATTTGCATTTTCCAAATCTGTGGATTGATTTTGGATGACCTCCATTGCATCAACCGCTTCTATCCTTGTCCATTTTTTCTGATTTCTCTGTTTTTGATTATCTTTTTGTACTATGCTATGTAACTGTTTTTGATGGTTAAGACCTGATTTAAGCTTTTCAGCATATGAAGGGGCACTATCCTTTAAAAAACAGGGTTGTTGAAGTACATTTTCCTGTGCTCCTTGTGACCATTCATATTCTTCAATTTTTTTGACCGCCACTGCAAATGGTATATTTTCTTCGGCCCTTAATTTTAATGCTGCTTGTACCTTAAGATAAGCCGGGCACATTTTGTAGGCAGCGCTATGATCCTGGCCACAATTGGCACATTTCATTTGAATGCTTGTACACTTAATATATTCATATATATATTTATTGGCCGGGCCTACGGCAGCAGCCCGTTTATAAGGCAGATCGCGCGCGGACTTAATTGAGAACCGCCGACCGTGGCCGACGCATCCATGCTGCCTGCCTGCCTGCCTGCCTGCCTGCCTGCCTGCCTGCCTGCCTGCCTGCCTGCCTGCCTGCCTGCCTGCCTGCCTGCCTGCCTGCCTGCCTGCCTGCCTGCCTGCCTGCCTGCCTGCCTGCCTGCCTGCCTGCCTGCCTGCCTGCCTGCTAGTAAGGAAGTAAGTAAACGTGAGTATGCGTCAACGGGAGGATCAATCCGTCTGTGCGTCTGGGAGGGTTGGGGGCTACGTGTCAGTGCGAAACTGCCAGCGGTGGTAACGTCCGATTACAGAATGAGCGTCGTTCGTATACCGACGAACTTCTTGTTTCTATTCCAGTCGAAAATCGTGTGATTTAGCTCCAGAACGACCATCGATCGATCGATCGATCGATCGATCGATCGATCGATCGTCATTCTCATGACGCCGCTGTATGTTTCGCAATGAGATAACTATCAGACTACGACACAGTGTGCCTACTACAGAGGCGCATTTGTCCAATATGAAAATGTACTGCTGTCGAAGGAAGGAAGGAAGGAAGGAAGGAAGGAAGGAAGGAAGGAAGGAAGGAAGGAAGGAAGGAAGGAAGGAAGGAAGGAAGGAAGGAAGGAAGGAAGGAAGGAAGGAAGGAAGGAAGGAAGGAAGGAAGGAAGGAAGGAAGGAAGGAAGGAAGGAAGGAAGGAAGGAAGGAAGGAATCGCAAGAACGTCGCAGGAGAGGGAGACAGGGCAGCGCAGCCATTCACACAGATAATTAGATTTAAGCAGATAAGCAGATTAGGGTAGATATCACATTATTAGATAATAATAATAATAATAATAATAATAATAATAATAATAATAATAATAATAATAATAATAATAATAATAATAATAATAATAATAATAATAAATATAATAATAATAATTTCTTATTTATTAATTCAAACTGACAAACGCAGTCAGATTACATTGAAACACGACAGTACAATCAAATCATAATTAAACACACGGTTTGGCAGCCATGGAAGGCGCCGCCCTAGAGCCTAGTGATTCTTTGGCAGGTGTGCGATATGTGGAGCGTGACAGCGGTGGGTGGATGAATGTATTGACTGACTGACTGACTGACTGACTGGCTGACTGGCTGGCTGACTGACTGACTGACTGACTGACTGACTGACTGGCTGACTAGGTTTCGCGCTAATCGTCGTATGACGATTCCTTCGTATATATTTTGTGGCCCTGAAAAGGGCCGTTTTATTCGTCGTCGTCACAGCGGACGACCGGCTTAACCGCCGAACCCGTACAGGGTACGGCCCTGACGCTTCAGCGCGTACACGACGTCCATGGCCGTCACGGTCTTCCTTTTGGCGTGTTCTGTGTACGTGACTGCGTCTCGAATCACGTTTTCCAGGAAGACCTTGAGCACGCCGCGGGTCTCTTCGTAGATGAGACCGGAAATACGCTTCACGCCTCCACGACGCGCCAGCCGACGAATGGCGGGCTTCGTGATGCCCTGGATGTTGTCGCGAAGCACCTTCCGGTGACGTTTGGCGCCTCCCTTCCCCAGTCCTTTTCCTCCTTTTCCTCGGCCAGACATTTTTCTTCTATGCGATTGCCTTGCAGCAGCAGAATTACGACGAAACGCGGTTCTCCAGCAGCAGAATGACCACGCAGGCGGCTCTCGGCCGTATTTATTGGCCTGCCGCGGCTGCAAGCTGAGAGCGCGCGGACGCGTGCGACGACCGCACGCTCCTATCTCAGCCCTGCAGCGTCTTTTCCTGGCGTCCGCGCGACTTGATATACCCTATTGTTGACGATGGCGAGCTACGGTTGCGCGTAGACAGAGAAAATGCCTAGGACGAAGAGACGATGAAATCGATTTAGGCCTGTCTATCGATTATACAGGGACGCGGTGGTGTAGTGGTATGTTCCGTGCCTTGTAACCGGAGGGTCGCAGGTTCGATTCAACCTCAATACGCTGCGTAACGACCCAGCGACATCGATGTTCTGGGCTATGGTCGTGTGCACTTTTGAACTTTGTAAGGATTGCAATATCAAAATACAGTTGTATTTTATTGTATCTTACTGTATTGTATAACTATATGATAGGTGGGTGGGTGGGTGGGTGGGTGGGTGGGTGGGTGGGTGGGTGGGTGGGTGGGTGTGTTGGTGGGTGGGTAATAATAATAATAATAATAATAATAATAATAATAATAATAATAATAATAATAATAATAACGAAACGCGGTTCTCCAGCAGCAGAATGACCACGCAGGCGGCTCTCGGCCGTATTTATTGGCCTGCCGCGG
>OY744607.1:59298621-59301121 GCA_963556255.1 Allolobophora icterica
TTCTTCTGCCAAAGAAAACGCAGAAAGTGACTGGTGGCGCCGCCAAGTAATTCTTGCGACAAAGCGCGCAAGCGATGAAACGGCTCTTTTCAGAGCCACCACATGATACGAGAGAAATACGACTTCGTGGCAAGATGGTGCTACCCGCTTACTTACTTACCTACCTGCACACACACACACACACACACACACACACACACACACACACACACACACACACACACACACACACACACACACACACACACACACACACACACACACACACACATCTAAGCAACTGTTGTAAGAGTGTGGGTCCAATGTGGCTTGGTTGCGGACTGCAAAAGTTCTGCAAACTTAGATTTAAAATTAAATAAAATGCAATATAAATGGTAATAGACAATAAAGCGGATATTACATATAATGTTCTGCTTATACAGACAATTGTTTATTGCCTACAAAGTAATAATTAGTGTACTTTCTTCATAGAAACCGCATGGTATGGTTTTCTTATGTAAAGACGACGTTACATTTTTTGGCCGCCAGAGGCGCCACGCGCCATGGAGATGATACATTACAGAAATCTCAACAACCGTAAGAGAAAGTACTAATATCTTTGAAATTAAATATTACAATAATTTAAATGCTTCGTAAAATTTGTTAATTTTTCGGGAATAAGCGGAATGTATTAGTTACTGCTGCAAAAAGATGAATCTAAGTTAGCAACCTTTTTAACTAGGCCATAGAAGGCTATAAATAGGCCTACGCGTCAGCTGATCTCTCGACACTTGGGCAAAGCCTAAAGTGTCTTCTTATCTGCTCGGATCCAATGGCAGAAGAAGTAAAGAAACAAAAATAACTACTTACCTACCTACCTACCTACCTAGGTAGGTAGGTAGCTAGGTAGGTAGGTAGATACCTACATACCTACCTAGGTAACCTGCCTACCTGCCGTCCAACCAACCATGTCATGTCATATTATTATTATTATTATTATTATTATTATTACGTAATGAACTTGACTTAATATTATTGACTGGGACGCAGTTCTATTATAATCGTTGTAATACAGACGCGAGAGAGAGAGAGAGAGAGAGAGAGAGAGAGAGAGAGAGAGAGAGAGAGAGAGAGAGAGAGAGAGAGAGAGAGAGCGCGTATGTAAGGTGCGTGGTGTATTGTATTGTTTTGAAACGTGGCCAGCGTCGTCATCGACTTCCTCACTGATAATTTTGTGGCTCTGAAAAGAGCCGTTTCTTGTGCGTCGCGCCTATCCGACGGACGCGAACGATGCCTGCACATCTTATGCACGCTCGCCGCGGATTCTTCTGGCCAGCTGGATGTCCTTGGGCATGATGGTGACGCGCTTGGCGTGGATGGCACACAGGTTGGTGTCCTCGAAAAGACCGACAAGGTAGGCCTCGCTCGCCTCCTGGAGTGCCATAACCGCGGAGCTCTGGAATCGGAGATCGGTCTTGAAGTCCTGGGCAATCTCTCGCACGAGACGCTGGAATGGCAGCTTGCGAATGAGCAGTTCCGTGCTCTTCTGGTAGCGACGGATCTCCCTCAACGCGACGGTCCCCGGGCGATATCGATGAGGCTTTTTGACACCGCCGGTGCGCTCTTCCGGGCAGCCTTGGTAGCTAGCTGCTTCCTGGGAGCCTTGCCTCCCGTTGATTTACGCGCTGTCTGCTTCGTACGAGCCATTGTCGATGCTGAAAATGCTGAAAATGAGCGAGCGAACGGTCCCCTCTCTAAGGCAGGAATGACGAGCGCACGACGCGACCGTGTTGATATGGGTCTGGGCGGAGAGCTATGCTCGTCGCTGATTGGTTGATTTCAATCCCGTTTTGACGCAGGAATCGCGTTGAAGATAGCATAGCGTGTGCGTGGTGTTTGGAGGTTTGAGTGTTTGAGTTGTTGGTGGTAAGCGTGTGGAGGTTGGTGTTTGCGGCGGCGGTGGGTGGGTGCGTGGGTGGGTGGGTGGATGGGTGGGTGGATGAATGAATGAATGAATGGCTGGATGAATGGATGAATTAGTGATGAATTCTGTGAAATATATGAAGGAATGAAGCAAGTAAGTAAGTAAGTAAGGAGGCAGGCAGGCAGGCAGGCAGGCAGGCGGGCGGGCGGGCGGGCGGGCGGGCGGGCGGGCGGGCGGGCGGGCGGGCGGGCGGGCGATCGGTCGAGTGAGTGAGTGAGTGAGTGAGTGAGTGAGTGAGTGAGTGAGTGAGTGAGTAAGCAAGGAATTGAATATGCTGTCAAGTAAGTAGGTAGGTAGGTAGGTAGGTATGTAGGTAGGTAGGTATGTATGTATGTATGTATGTATGTATGTATGTATGTATGTATGTATGTATGTATGTATGTATGTATGTATGTATGTATGTATGTAGGATGGATGGATGGATGGATGGATGGATGGATGGATGGATGGATGAGAAACGGCAATTAGCAGCTGCTGCTGCTGCTGCTGCCGTCGTCGTCGTTTTCCTTGTTATGATTTGGTGGCTCTGAAAAGAGC